>CM060351.1:179831613-180431613 GCA_030545235.1 Helianthus tuberosus
GGATGTTTAGGGTTTTGTTTTAAGTTTAAGTTAAGCAATAATATGATACGTACCCTACATAATAAAGGTTTGGGGGCGGGGTTATTTCCCTTGGCCGAACTGGGCTTAAGCCCATATGATTGGGCTGCCGTAACACATGGCAAAGCAGCCATCACAATGTGCAAAAGTGACGGTTTGGGTTTTTAATCCAATTGGGTTAGTTTTGGGCTTTAAGGGTTTGGGGTGTGGCCCACATAAGACAATCATTCATTCGAACACACGAGGGTGCGGCCCAATGCAAGTACGGCCCAAGTATAATCGTATGCTTGTTTAACAAAGTTTTTATATACGTTTAACAGAATTACGCTAGCACGGAACGTGTAACTCATTGAAGCAAATAACGAGGAGTTAAGATCACAAGATTAAACGTTACTAACCTCGAAAGTTCGGGTTGTCACATCATCCCCAACTTGAAAGAAATTTTGTCCTGAAATTTGATAAGTAATCCAAAGTAGCAAAAAGTTAGATCAGGATGGTTGTGGATTCTCCTTGGGTACCACATCATCCCCAACTTGAAAGGAAATTTCGTCCCAAAATTCGCCAATGACAGCCACAGCTGATTCAACCACTTGAACAATTGAGGATACAAGAGCTTTAACAGATCGTTATGTTCCCACGTGAACTCCGTTCCACGTCTTGAGTTCCAACGAACTCTCTCGATAGGAATTCGACTATGACAACGAACCTTGACTTCCTGATCCATGTTTTCGATAGATTCCTCAACATTCGCAGCCTGTCATCAACCTTAGGCTCTAGTAAAGGTATGGCAAGTGTTTCATCAGACAAACACTGCCTTAGATCCGAGACACAATTGACATCGTGCACGTTACCCAGTTTGCCAGGTAATTCGAGGTTGTAGGTCACGTGACCGATTCTTTCAAGAATTCTGAATGACTCAACGTAACGTATATTAAGCTTGTCACGCTTCCCAAGCGTACCACACCCTCCTAGGGTGAGACTTTCAACATGAAACGGTCGCCTACAGCGAACTCCCAGTGTTTCCAAACCTTATCAACTTTTCTGACGGTTACGCGTTGCCGTCAAACGATTTCCAATCTACACAATCTTCCTAAGAGGTTCTAGTACAAATCCTGGGTCTGCGATTAGGTTGTCACCCACTTTAATCCAACAATGAGATTAGCGTTATTGTCCATGCAATGCCTCAAACAGAGTTGTCTGAATACTAGAATGGTAACTGTTACGGTAGAACTCAGCCAAAGGTATGTGTCCTTCCAATTTTCACTAAGTCAATCACACACATGCTCGTAGCATGTCTTCGAGTGTCAGGGTGGTTCGTTTACTCAGACCGCTTATCCTACGGTGATAAGTAATGCTCATGTCTAGACGCGAGTCGAGGGTGTCGCGTTTTGTCTGCCAAAAATCAGGTATAGTTCAAATCGGAGGTAACAGGAGTTGGCACCTCGTGCCTAAAACCGCCTCTCTCAGATGAACATTCACAGCTTGTGAAGACTCGTCAGTTTCCTTGATTGCAAGAGAGCGTGCTGATTACGTGAGACAATCAACGATCACCCAGGTGATATTATTTCCGTTTCAAGTTGTAAGCAGACTAGCGACAAAATCCATGACAGTCTGCTCTCATCTTCCATATGGGTGATGCCGGTTACTGATATTCCACCTTGACTTTCCCACAAGTCAAACGTCATACACATACATTGCTAGGTGGGTCTTCATGCCCGATCATCAGTACAAGATATATAGATCCTAATATCTCTCATCAAAATCCTGACGACTAGAATATCGAAGCTGGTGTGCTTTGCTCAACACAAGTTTCCTAAAGTTGCTGAATATCATCCGTCCTGCCAGAGGTTGCTTCTCCATGCCCCGCATGGGTTCAACTTGAAAATCCTCTTCCTTCGGTTCTTTAGTTTGAATAGAGCAAGTCTGATCAGGTAAGTTAGAGTCGATAGCAAGCTGCAAAGCTCATGCACATTCAAGTTCACAGTCGTAACCATCCAAAAGTTCCATCCAGCGATGCCATTAACTGATTTAGCTCTTTCAAAACCAGGGTACAAGGGAGGCCCTTGTGATCGGTCTAAGTAGTGCATTCAGTACCGTCCAAGTGATGCCTCCAACTTAAATCCAAAGATCACGGTTTCCACCGCCGGTTGTGTGTCGTGCAGTTCCTCTTTGTAATGTTGCATCGGTGTGTAACTGGGACTCTGATTCGGAGCATCATGTTATACCAATAGATCACCCGTACCCTTAGGTAAAGACGATGCTCAGTGCATTGCAGAGTTGGGATTCGAAAGCTGAAAAGACGTTCTCCTGTTTTGTCTTCCACGAACACAGCACCCTGCTGTGCTAAAGAAATTTAAGCTGCGCGATCTTCAAAAATCCTATGATGAATCTGCGATAGTATCTTGTGTGACTGAGAAATTACTGCATCCCTGCAGAAATCTTTGGTGTCGATCAGTTTCTAACAAAATGGGTCTTAGCGAGATCCACGTGTATTCCCACTTCGTTGTTTATATGACCAAAAATGTACCTCTCGAATCCAGAAGATACCTTTAACAAGACCTCACGCGGAGTGGCTCCTCTCTCAGGAGCTCTAAGATAGGATACATTATGCCGCCCATGTTGTTCCTTTCTCCTGGTAACGATTCAAAACGTCATCAACAAACACGGCCGATTCTTGTGGTCCATAAAGCTGCTGGTGTGCTGATTAACTCAATGATCATGGTGTACAAAGTCGCAATGGCCACATTGAGCTCTATATGTCGTTCTAAGAGCATTCTCCCCTTGGACTTCCATCTTCGTTCGTTAATCAATCTTCGAATAGGAGCTTAACCCTTGCAACTGGTCAACAGGTTGTCAATACATGGTCGAGGCTAACGGTTCTTGACTGTCACTTTGCTGAGTTCTCGATAGTCGGTACACATACAAAAAGGCTCATCTTCACGGATATAACTTGGCTCCCCAAAGCGAAAAAAAAAACTAGGTCCGATAAAACTCCTGTCCAATAATTCCTGAAGTTGATTAGGTAGTTCCTACAACCTTCCTGATGTGAGACAATAAGGAGTACTAGTAATAAGGGCTGCTTCTGACATGATATCGATCTGATATTCCTCCTGACGATGTGAAGGTAAACCCGATAGTTCTCCTGGTAGCATATAGGGAGAAATCATGAACAATTGGTGGATCCTCGTTCCTCTTTTCTTTAGCCTTAACATCAGTAACGAGTGCTAACATAGCGGGGTAATCCTTCCGTGGACTTTTCTGGCCTTTATTGCTGAATTGATGCTAACCTTTACACCACTCTGACACTTCAAAGTATAAAGTGACACAAAATTTCCTTCCACAAGGTACATCCACGTGATATCTAGATAACCAATCTTCACAACTACTGCATCGAAACCACCAAGGATAGCAAAAGGAAGGTCAAGGTCGAACTCTTGTCCCACAAGTTCGAGTTTGCATCCCAACGAACAAAAGGAGGCTTCAATTGACTTGCCCCCAGCCAATTCCACAACAAGTTCGGTTTTAAGAATCATCAGAGTCAAACAGAACAGAGACGAAGCGAATAGCCACCCATCCAAGCTACCATGTTGCTATTACGCCTGGCGTCGCCTACGCCAACCCTAAATGCCCTACCCCGAGTACCACCTCCAGTGTTGTTGTACTCGTTGCGAGGGTTTCCAGTACGGCCGTCATTCCCTTGGTTGTTGTCGTTTTGATTTAACAACGGTCACTCCATGTCACACGCACCTTCATTTCCATACTGTAAGCTATGATCACTAGTACCTTACTGTCGCCGTGTCTGTTGCTTTTAATGTCGTGTTGCTTGTAATAGAGTCCCGCGATCTTTCACCAACCAAGTCCATCTTTTCACATTCTGTGCCACGTCCTATCGCGTTGCTCACGGTGCTGGTAGTCATACATTCCACACTATAATCTGCTGTCATCGCTTATGTCCCGATTGATTCGTAAGTGTTGACTCCCATGAGTCGCTGACTAGGGTTAAGAATTCGATTGAAGTCAATTTGCTGGTGTTCGTTGCCGGTAATCAGGGTCGTTCTAATACTGAGGTTGGTAAGGCACTACGCTCATCCCCTTGTCCATTGTTCTTGCATGTTGACTGAGTAATACGCGGTACGTTTCCAGAGGGTTGCAGAAGAGATCGCACTTCAGGGTCTTAAGACGTCAGTACATTGAGTTCTAACAGACGAAGAGGAGTGAGAGAGGTATAAGCCATTCATTCGACGCTGCGACATCCAACTCAGGGACGTTCGTACTAGCACCTAACATTCTACATAGTTCGCTAGGCGTTCAGATGGGTGTTCAGGTAATACTCGATAGCATCAAGATTCGTAAGAATTCAGAGAGAGGTGAAAAGGTCACATTCGAGTAGGAGACAATCACTGCTATGACTCCTATAGACTTGTTACGTTTCACACTGATCAAACAACGGAACAGAACCCCTTTTTCACTTGTTAAGCCTTACTGGGACTCACATGCACCCCACATTATTATTATATGTGCACCCGCAATAATATTGTGATTTGCATGCTCATCTCAGCTCTTCCTAACTCATGTCAAATGGATCCTCAAACTTGAGTAGCAAACAAAGAGCATCACGAAACGTGAGTCATGAATGGTTAGGGAAATACCACCCTATCAATCACATAACACATGCAAGTAATACATGAATTCATACTGTTGTGCTAAACGTGCAATCACATGCAATATCATATGTAAGTTTTCACTTGTTGTGTAGTACAATGAGTAAACGAGAGACGAACCTTCCAATCTGGAGCTGAGTGTCATGGTCGCATTCGTGTATTCAGAACTGTTCGGTTATAGTCTGGTTTTATAAAAACATTTTTAAAACCAAGTTCACTATAACCAGTGGCTCTGATACCAAACTGTCACACCCCCAAAATACCACCTGCGGAACACCGCGGGGCATGTGACGTACCAGGATCTAGCCACCAATCACATTGAACTCATAATTATATTTAAATAAAACTTTCATCCATTAACATAAAGTATTACAAAACGTTACATATCATTCATTGTATACAGCGGAAGCATAACTCATTTGTTAAGTATTTCATAAACCAAGTGTACATAAGCCATTAGGCTTGTATTGCGATTCCATGTATCTCGGCCCATGACCACTCCAGCATCCCAGACAGCAAGTCCCAACGATATAAACTTATAGACCTACAAGCATGCAGACAAGTGTGTCAGACGACGCTTGTGAGTTCAAAGTTTTGTTAACATGTTTAGTTACCAGATATGAGTATAAGACAGTTCAATGATTTGATTTGATGTTGTTATTAACTCGATTACCGTAGATGGCTACTAGATTTATTTTCCCAACCCCAATGTCTCTATCAACACATTAGTCAAGTGGTTAAGGTAATTAGTTCACGCTCGTCCTCCCCGGTACGGTGTGAGGGTGCCAAACCTAATAGCGCTATCAACTAATAACCTTGTTGCCTCCCTGGCAACTATCGGTAGATGTAAGGGGTCTTAATGATAGAAATGAGTGTAATAACCAACATCCTAATAACCCGACGTTCCTCCCCGGAACAATTACCAGATATCCCTCCCCGGGATGCATGCTTGGAAAAAGAGCAGTGAACTCACCTTGGATTTGCTCGGTATGTTACGTTACATTACCCGTTCCCAGTTGGCCAACCAATCCCTATCGTGGTTACCAGAGATGATCAGTTTCGCAAACACATGCACATAGCAAGTGTTTAGATTTCATACGCATTTACATCACAAGTTCATGTTCTCAACAGTAGTCCCTGATGACACCAGTTTCATAATAATCGATTCACGTGTTGTCACAGATTACATTTGGTTACGACCATAGTATAACACACATCAAGTACTCAGTTTCCAAACAAGTCTACATCCTGTGTTCATGACACATAACAATGTTTTACAGACAAGTTGGCTACCCACAACAGTTAGGTCAAGACTCTCATTTCCGGTTATCATTATCATCATACAACAAACTAAGTTTCACAAACACCAGTGTACAACATCATAAACTACCTATCTGTTCAGCTCAGTTACTTACACGACGAATCACCCCATGTTTCATCGAGGTGAAGGGTGACGAAACACTTAGTGTTTTGTCGAGAATATGGGTGACGAAAGACCCATGATTCGCCAACAGAGGTTTCGTCGATATGAATATTTCGTTGAGCTGGGAGTTTCGCCACATACATAACAGTTACGCTATTTCCCTAATGCACAGAGTTTCAGTCATCACCTAATCATTAACCCTAATCATAATCTCAATTAATCGGTTCCATTTATCCACTACATACACATTATCTTAGAATGGCATTAACATAATATTTGCACCCTCATAACTTAAACTGAACCGCCCACATAATACTACAACAGTATCTTCAAATTACTTTTAAAACTTACAAACTCAAAGGCACATTATTCATGCACATAATCATAATTCTAATAACTTAAAACCCACTAATCAGCGAGCGGCCCATCTTAGTAAGGCACAATTTCAATTATACACAAACTATACCAAATTCGTTTAACATATTAGGGCCATTACAAGCCAATCGAGTTCTTTATTCCTACTTATTTCTGTTTCATTAACACTAAACAAGAGGTGTAACAATTAAACGCCAATAACTCAACAAGAACAACCCTCCTCGACTAATGGATCGTACTTCTACTGCCTATACATAACAACATCACGTATTGCATGCATACATATAAGGTAACGAGAATGAAACACTAACCTGACAAGCGAAACACAACGATCAGTTAACACACAAGAAAGGGGTTGCGACTAGACAAACTCTCCTTCTTGTTGCCGTCGACTTCAAGGGATGTTTAGGGTTTTGTTTTAAGTTTAAGTTAAGCAATAATATGATACGTACCCTACATAATAAAGGTTTGGGGTGGGGTTGTTTCCCTTGGCCGAACTGGGCTTAAGCCCATATGATTGGGCTGCCGTAACACATGGCAAAGCAGCCATCACAATGTGCAAAAGTGGCGGTTTGGGTTTTTAATCCAATTGGGTTAGTTTTGGGCTTCAAGGGTTTGGGGTGCGGCCCACATAAGACAATCATTCATTCGAACACACGAGGGTGCGGCCCAATGCAAGCGCGACCCAAGTATAATCGTATGCTTGTTTAACAAAGTTTTTATATACGTTTAACAGAATTACGCTAGCACGGAACGTGTAACTCATTGAAGCGAATTAACGAGGAGTTAAGATCACAAGATTAAACGTTACTAACCTCGAAAGTTCGGGTTGACACATCATCCCCAACTTGAAAGAAATTTCGTCCCGAAATTTGATAAGTAATCCAAAGCAGCAAAAAGTTAGATCAGGATGGTTGTGGATTTTCCTTGGGTACCACATCATCCCCAACTTGAAAGGAAATTTTGTCCTGAAATTCGCCAATGACAGCCACAACTGATTCAACCACCTGAACAATTAAGGATACAAGAGCTTTAACAGATCGTTATGTTCCCACGTGAACTCCGGTCCACGTCTTGAGTTCCAACGAACTCTCTCGATATGAATTTGACTATGACAACGAACCTTGACTTCCTGATCCACCCACATAATACCACAACAGTATCTTCAAATTACTTTTAAAACTTACTAACTCAAAGTCACATTGTTCATGCACATGATCATAATTCTAATAACTTAAAACCCACTAATCAGCGAGCGGCCCATCTTAGTAAGGCACAATTTCAATTATACACAAACTATACCAAATTCGTTTAACATATTAGGGCCATTACATAACTGTTTAATTGTATGCAACTATTTGAAATCCTAATTCACAATCAAGCAACATCAAGTAAAATCAACCATCTAATTAACATGCGGCCAATATACACATAGGATTTTCTTATTTATAATAACAAGCCAATTGAGTTCTTTATTCCTACTTATTTCTGTTTCTTTAACACTAAACAAGAGGTGTAACAATTTAACGCCAATAACTCAACAAGAACAACCCTCCTCGACTAATGGATCGTACTTCTACTGCCTATACATAACAACATCACGTATTGCATGCATACATATAAGGTAACGAGAATGAAACACTAACCCGACAAGCGAAACACAACGATCAGTTAACACACAAGAAAGGGGTTGCGACTAGACTAGCTCTCCTTCTTGTTGCCGTCGACTTCAAGGGATGTTTAGGGTGTTGGTGCATATGTCTGTCGACTTCGTCTTGCATCGAGTCTTGTATTAGTTGAGTTAGATCAGGGCACGAAATACGAGAAAAATGAGATATGTGTAGGTTGTGGCCATTTCGCACGAAATGGAAGTTTGTCCATTTCGTACGAAATGGATCTGGCCATTTCGTGTGAGCCTGTTTCGTACGAAATGGGCAGCCTATATATAGCTGCCTTGTTCATTTCATTTGTAGGAGTTAATGATTCCGGAGCCGAAGTGCTGCTGACGTGTCGTTTGATCTGTAATCGTGTCAAATCAATGTACAAGACAATTAAAGTGATTCTGTGTGCAAATTAAGCTAATTCAAAGTCGGTACGTTTGTTTCCGCCTCTCGTATTGATTAGAACTCTTCTGAACGACTCATTTTGGTCGTGTAAACGATCCTACATGTGGTATCAGAGCTCAGGAGGAAGAGTTCTTACCAAATCAGCCTGATTTCACCAAAATTTCTGACTTCTACTCATTCTTCTTCACATTTTTCAAAATTAAACAAGTTTTCACGGTTAAAATGGGCTAATTTTCACATATAACGTGCGAAACACTGTTTTAATCAATCCTTGAAAGAATTAGACCTAAAATCGACCTAAAACCTGATCCATTTTTCAAAAATCTGGCCGAGAGTATGACATCAGCACCATTTCGCACGAAGTGGGTACAGAGGTCCATTTCGTTTGAAAGTTAGCCATTTCGTACGAAATCATCCATTCCGCATCAAGTTATCCCATTTCGTTTGAAAGTGAACCATTTCGCATCAAGAGGTCCATTTCGTTTGAATAGGTCCTTTTCGTTTGAAAAAGTTCATTTCGCTTGAAAGGTCCATTTCGTTTGAAGAGGTCCATTCCGCACCAAATCCAATTCGTGTGAATAGTGCCATTTCGTTTGAAGACTGTGTTTGTGAACTTTTGATACCGAAACATGGAAGAAGAGTTTTATAACGCATTTGCTACTGCCCCAGGTACTCATGTTACCATTGCTCAGAGTGTGAACATGGAAAATGAAACAGGAACGTTACAGAAACCTCCAAAATTGATGGGCATTGAAGAATACTATTGTTGGAAAGACCGGTTCAAAAATTGGGTTCAAGCAAATCATTTGAGGTCTTGGGAGTGTATTGAAAAGAAGTATGTTAAACCTCGTACAGATGTGGGAGTTATCAAAACTATTTCTGAATTGTCGGATAAAGAGAGAGATATGTATAAAGCAGAAAAAATGATGATTAGTCTGCTTCAGCAAGCTGTGAAAGAAGACATCTTCATATTACTTCAACATGATGGTACTTCACGTTCGATTTGGGAAGCACTTCGAATTAAATTTGAGGGAAGCACGAATATGATCAGGAGTAAGAAATCATTATTAAAAAAAGAATTCGATTTGTTTACTAGCTTGCAGGGTGAATCTACAAAGAAGCTCATTGAGAGATATTGTCATTTAGTGAGATCAATGTCACTGTTGGATATCAACAAAGATTGAGAAGAATGGGTTGACAAATTAGCTGATGCTTTACCTCAGAAAGAATGGGGTAAATATCTGATGATCTTAAAAAACACTGGAGAATATGATAAATTGACAATTTCTCAGTTCATTGAAAAACTTGAAGGACAAGATCTTGAACAACAAAAGATTGCTAGAATGAACAATCCAATTGGTCAACAAGACATCAAGATGTATTACAAAGGGAATGTTCAGAATGTTGAAGCAAGTCCGAAAGTCCAAACCGCTTTCAGTGCAGAAAACTCATCTGGATCAGTTAATCAAAGTCCAATCAGCTACAGTGGATTTTCTTCATACTCAAGTGTTAATCCGAATGTTTTAACCTCAAGTCATCAGTTCCAAAGTTCAAACAACAGTAATGGTCATGTGTTACACTGCAACATCGCGTTGCATCTTCAGAATGGTCAAAATTTCTCTGAATAAGTCGCTAAAGGTCATATGGCATTACTAGTTGCAGTGTTAGAATCATATGAGGGTTTGGTTGCTGGAAGAATCGGAAATCCTATGTTAACAAAAGAGGATTACGATCAGATCGATGCTGAGGAAATGGAGCTTATGGATATTAAGTGGTGTTTAGCAAGTGTGTTGAGGAGAGCTGAGAAATTTAAGCTAATTACCGGAAGAGATGACTTTCGTGATGCTAATGTTTCTACTTTAGGTTTTGATAAATCTAAAGTTACTTGTTTTCGATGCAGGGAAAAAGGACATTTCAAGAGGGAATGTACCAATCGAGAAACAGGTGGAGCTCAGAATCCGTTCGGGAATAATGATTATTATCGAAAAGCGATATATCAACAAGTTGCTCAACAACCGTCATCATCTCATGCTATTGAAGATGGAAAGAAGAAAGCTTATCTGGTTAATCAAGATGATGAAAACGTGGCAGAAGGTTTTAGCTGGGACAAATACATTCCGGCTGATTCAAAATTTAGAGCATTCATTGCACAGATCATTCAGGAGCCAGATTTGATAAAGGAATGGATGGATGTGTTTGCCAATAATGAGAAAAGTCAAGATGGAGAGTCTGTCTTTTCAGAAGAAAACTCAGAAAAGACACCAATTTTTTATCAATCATCAACTGATAGCAGTGATTATGAAGAAGAAATACAAATAAACATTGGAAAAACTCAATTATCTCCTGAAAGTTTTAAATTTTATTTTGCAAACAGATTGGAGAAACTAAAGGAGAAGCGAGCAGCAAAGAATCAGAAAAAGGTAAAATGCTAGAATGTTGCTCAGGAACTGAAGAATGAACAGAGTGAAGAAGTTAAAGTCGCTGAGAAGGTGATTGAAGTTGAAAAGGTGGTTGAAGTTGAAAAGATAGTCGAAGTTGAAAAGATTATCGAAGTTGAAAAAATTGTTGAGATCACGAAACCTTGTCTAAAATGTTTGGAACCATGCAAACATTGTGAAGAGAAAGATGAGAAGTTTAGTGAGCTTGATAAGATGAAAGAAAAATTGTTGTTCGATGTCAAGTATGTGAAAGAATCGTATGATGTGTTGAACAGAACGGTGAATAGTTTGCAAAAGACAAACTCAGAAAGAGAAGATGCCTTAACCATGATGAATGCAGTGATGATGTCTAAGCAGAAGGCTATCAATCACTATATTGAAGAATGTGCAAAGTTGAAGCAGGAGTTGGAGACAGAAAAGATAGAGAATGAAACAATCAGACGTTTATTACAAAGTTATTCTAGTTCTGATTAATTGATTGATAGAATTTATCCAACTGTTGCAGGTTTTGAAGCATTTCAAGAAAAGAAGACTGAAGAGAAGGATACTGGTAAGAAACAAAGTGCAAATTATAACAAGTGTCCGCCTCTGATCTGGGAAGGTTATTCTCCCAGAAAACCAAATGAGGAACAAGTCAAAAAGGCAGTCAATATAAAGTTAAAGTCCGAAACAACTGATGAGTTACCAGACAACATTGACGTCACATTCACATCGTCTGACACTGATCATGAGTATGAGTTAATAAAGAAAGTGGTCGATCAGGTGTTGGATAAGGATGAGGAGTCAGAGTCAAAGTCTGAGTCTGAAAGTTCGAGTTTGTCGGTCAACAGTTCAAAATCATCGGTCAAAAGGGCATATACTTTGAATGATTCAGACAAATTATATTCTGATGAAGAATTTCCAATAAGAATTGTTCAAATTGAAAAGATTAAAAAGGTTTTCAAATTAACAGAAATTAATATTTCTAAAATAAAAGATGTAAACTTTACTGAAAAACCTAAAAAATACACTTCAAGAGTTCAACAAAGATTGAACAAGAAAAAAATTTACTGTTCTGGTTCTGGTTTTCAAAAGAAACCAAACCATAACAATAATTTTAAAAAGAAAGGTTTAGGCTTCATTCCACCCGTAAATCATAAAAATGAGAAAATTTCTAAAACAAAAACAGTATTTGTTTCAGGGTCAAGTTCTAAAGAAGAAGAAAAGAGCTCATTTTGGAAACAATCGAACAAAGAGTTCTTTGCAGAAAAACAAAAGTTTGAGAAGAATGGAGCTTATCAGAGAAAGGAGACAAGAACCTGTTACCGATGTCAAGAAGTTGGTCACATCACCTGGAATTGTCCAAAGGCAACCAACACAAAACAGGAAGTTGTTTCTAAACTCAAGGAAAAAGTTATTGATAAAACTGAACCACCAACTGAAAAATTCAAAGTGTTTAAAATTCAACATATGAAGTTGGTGAATGTTCGAAAAAGTTTTACAAAAGAAGGGTGAATCTTGACAACCAAATGTGGGTTGTTAAGAAATCTGATGTGAAATCCGGTGATGAATCCGACTCGTCAAAGTCAGAGGAACCACAAGTTGAGGTTAAAAATGATAATTCAGTTCCTCCAATGGATGATGTCAACTTTCCACCATTGAGGACTGAAAATTTTAAACAAAAAGTTGGTAAAGTGGAAATTTCGAATCAATTCTATTCTGAGAAGAAATAATTTGATGTCGAAAAGGCTTTCAATGACAAAGTTAAAAATATTTTTGGAAAAATGGTCGAGGGTAAGGCCAAAGGGGTAAAAGATTTTTATGAAGAAAAGAGGAATGTTCAAACCCCGAGTGAAACTGAGAAGGCCACACCCAAAGCTAGTCAGGCTTGGGTGTCTGTATTCCATATGTAAAAATACTGACTTGCTGGAGCTCCCAAGTTGGTAATCGTGGAGCATGAATCGGCATCTTTCTCAAAATTCAAAAGTGTCATATTTCTATTTACAAATGATATGGTGGATAAGTGAACCTACAAGTGGTTGAAAAAGGGGTTTTCACCTACAAGTGGTTAATCAAGGTCATTAAGTTTAACTTGATTCAAGTTTCATACAAGTGACAATTTTTACAAGTGGTTGAAAAACAATATGATGAATGAATCCCCGATCTTATAAGTGTTTGTGATATCAACAAAAGTAATTTTCCGGAAAAACAATTTGATTAAAACAAACTTAAGTGTTTTGAAATCATAATGGGAAAATAGTTTGTTGTCAGGGGGAGTTCTGATTGTTTATGCCAAGTGAATGGAGATTTGAAGCAATTCACATCGGTTTGTCAAATTTTCTTTAAATGGTTTTGAATTTTAGGGGGAGTAAGATTTTTTTAGAAAATCCAAAAACATTAGAAAATTTGAAAAAGCCAAAAACATGATAAAAATTCAAAATGAGTTTTGTTGTGAAAAAGAGTAAATGATAGTACATCAGTAGACTATCAGAGCATGCTAAAGATTTGGAAAGTCAAATGTGATAAACGATCTCACTGAGTATGTGCCAGTAGGTTTTTGCACATTCAGTAGATTTTTTTCGAGATATAAACCTAAATATCAAACTTACTTATCTCGTGGGGAACATCTCTCGGATATATGGGTAACCCCCGAAATCTTGTTTGAAGGGCTTTCTATTTCTGACATACTAGGTCTTTGTGCGTGGTGATATCTGGGGTATTATACCTGGACTTCTGATTTTGCGGGAGCAATAACCTAGTCCTCGTATAATACTTTGCATTGCTTTAATCTTAAAGCCCACCCTCAGCATAAAAAATGATGAAACATTGAAAAATGCTATTCATGTGCTGTTGTAAAAAAGATTCTCTAAAGGGAACCCACCGAAAAGCGAACCATCATCTCTCTGATTTTGCGGAAGCAATAGCCTGAGCTCTCATGGTTTCGCATTTAACCCCTTACAGATATCATTAGTGTACATTCACCTGTAAGACTGAATATAGGAGTCTGGATACGGGAGTATATTCTGAGGTGGGACACACGAATAAATTTAAGTGCTTAAAACACTAATCTCGTATCTCGAATCAATTGAACTTTGTGTTAAAATTTAAGTGGATCAGTAGACTGACAATCTAAGTGAATCGTTTAGAACTTAAAGTGTTTATAGCTCAACGGTGCTAGTGATTTGTCAAAAACTGATATGATTCTCTGACACAAACTCACAAAAATATTGTCTGTAAATATTTCATTGCTGTTTTTCTTTAAAAACAAGAATCCAAAAAGATTGTGTTTTAGCTTTAACATTTTGAAAATTCAAAAAGATTTTATTTCATCTTATTTTCGACAACTGATGTTGAAAAGCTGATTTTCAAAATTTCAAGTGCTAAACATGATGAACGACAACAGGTTTGGGAGAGTTTGAATAAGAAAATTGATATTTCTTTCAAGTGGTCATCAGAGTTTTTAAATGTTAAATCATTTTGAACAATATCTACCTGTGAGTTATAAATTTTGTCAAATTTTAAATTTGTGAAATTTATTTTGAGGTAGAGATTTATGCAGGTCCCCATATCTAAGCCTGAATAGAGTTTGAGCCAGGTTTCGATCCTAGAATGAAAGCTATGTCAGATTGCGATCCCGGAACGACTTAAGGGGGAGTCTGCTAGCAAAGAGGAGTCTGAAGATGATAGAGCCAGTTTCAAATCCTGCTGTCCGAACCAGTTGCTGTTGCTGAAGAGTGAGAGAGAGAGAAGTTTGAAGATTGTAAGATCAACATTCAAGGGGGAGTTTGAATGGTAAAGAGCCAGGTTGAGATCCTGGAGAAGAGTAACAGATTGAAGGATGCTTACACTGTCAGATACTTTGGAAAGAGCACGAAGACTGATCAAGACTGAAGATGTGACATACCGAAGACTCCACACTGAAGACTTCGTCAACATCCAAGGGGGAGTGTGTTGGTGCATATGTCTGTCGACTTCGTCTTGTATCGAGTCTTGTATTAGTTGAGTTAGATCAAGGCATGAAATACGAGAAAAATGAGATATGTGTAGGTTGTGGCCATTTCGCACGAAATGGAAGTTTGTCCATTTCGTACGAAATGGATCTGGCCATTTCGTGTGAGCCTGTTTCCTACGAAATGGGCAGCCTATATATAGCTGCCTTGTTCATTTCGTTTGTAGGAGTTACTGATTCCAGAGCCGAAGTGCTGCTGATGTGTCGTTTGATCTGTAATCGTGTCAAATCAATGTACAAGACAATTAAAGTGATTCTGTGTGCAAATCAAGCTGATTCAAAGTCGATACGTTTGTTTCCGCCTCTCGTATTGATTAGAACTCTTCTGAACGACTCATTTTGGTCGTGCAAACGATCCTATATAGGGTTTTGTTTTGAGTTTAAGTTATGCAATAATATGAAACGTACCCTACATAATAAAGGTTTGGGGCGGGGTTGTTTCCCTTGGCCGAACTGGGCTTAAGCCCATATGATTGGGCTGCTGTAACACATGGCAAAACAGCCATCACAATGTGCAAAAGTGGCGGTTTGGGTTTTTAATCCAATTGGGTTAGTTTTGGGCTTCAAGGGTTTGGGGTGGGGCCCACATAAGACAATCATTCATTCAAACACACGAGGGTGCTGCCCAATTATATTTGTATGCTTGTTTAACAAAGTTTTTATATACATTTAACAGAATTACGCTAGCATGGAACGTGTAACTCATTGAAGCGAAATAACGAGGAGTTAAGATCACAAGATTAAACATTACTAACCTCGAAAGTTCGGGTTGTCACAGCTAAGGGCGGTAGGGCAAGTCATCATTGTGTAACATAGCAACAAGTATTCATCTAATCACGTATATCATGCGAGTGCGGTTAGTGTTTATAAAGCGTTTAAGTGTTTTCATTTTGATAGAGAACATATGTAGCACCCAAAAATGCGTTAAGCAAAAAAGGGTTAGAGTATACTCACAGTGCATGTCTAGCAAGTAAACACGTTCTGAAAATGGATTGAAGGGAGCGCCGGATCAGCCTGCGTACGGGAACAGAAGCGTAAGTCCTCCAAAGTGTTGAAACGGTCAAAATCGGAGTGTCGAGTGGGAAATAGAGGCTTCATACGAAGCCGATTGCCTTCGTGCGAAGGTGGGGTCTTCGTACATGTGTGGCTTCCGTTGCCCAAAATCGATTGTGCTTCGCGTCTGTCTTCGGCAAATCGAGTGTTCATCCCTCTAGCCTTAAGCTACTGATTAAACTTAGAGCCGGAGAGGTCTTGGTTCAAGTCACGGGTGAGAAATGTACTGTGTTGTGCGAAGTCAGTGCCTTCGTACGAAGCCGGGCTTTGCACAGAACAGTCCAGCTCGCATTCGTGGCTGTTCTTGACGTTCAGAGCTGTGTTTTCGCCCGAATCGAATGTATTTTAGAGTCCTATTCATGACGGTTTCGACACCACTTCGTCCCACTCTCCAGTGAACGAAATATGTGTTGGTTTGGTCTGTTTTTGTGTAAAAATCAAGTCTAAAAGCGGTTTTAAAGGGTTCTCACTTGGATTAACACTTGGTGAGTGCAAAATCTGCAGATCTCTAACTTGGGAAGCCGAAGCTAGGCCCAATACACTCGGTTAAGTGTAGATCCGTGATAAAATAAGAAGATTTGATGAAAAAGATTAAGGTTTTTTGTAAAAGAAAGAAGTCCTTCATAAATAAAGTGGTTTTTAGATGAAAAAGATGAGTTTGGGTGAAGATAGAAGAGTTTTGATGAAATCGAAGTTGAATTTGTG
The DNA here is from genome assembly GCA_030545235.1 of Helianthus tuberosus. NCBI lineage: Eukaryota > Viridiplantae > Streptophyta > Magnoliopsida > Asterales > Asteraceae > Helianthus > Helianthus tuberosus. Next base: position 179,848,341 of record CM060351.1, read on the forward strand.
GAAAATCGTAGTGGAAAACGTTGTGAAATCATATAAAAATGATAAATCTTACTTGAAAACCGTGGACAGTAATTCGGTAGCGTTTTAGATGAAATGGCAGCAATGAATGAAATGGAGAAGTGAGCTTGCTATTTATAGAGGAGGTGGGATCACACATGTGGCTTCGTTCGAAGCTGGCTGCCTTCGTACGAAGGCAGTGCCTTCGTACGAGGCTGGCTGGCTTCGTTCGAAGGGCGTGTTTTGCACAACTAGTTTCTCGTTTCGCATGTAGGATGCTCGTTTGGTGCGTTTTGTTGCGTTAGTTGGTACTATTATGTTAAGTATTTTAGTGAGGTATCAAGTGTTGCGTTGCATTTCGGTTCGATAAGTCGAGTCGAGCGAGTGAGTGTTTGAGCGTTTAAACCATACATAGAACATATCTAACATATAATCACACTAATAACACAAATAATATAAATTCCGCGTTTCGAGTTTGCGTTGCGATAAGCGTTTAAGTAAATAGCGTACGAAGGTGTGCCTTCGTGCGAAGCCAGTGCCTTCGTACGAAGGTGTGCCTTCGTGTGAAGGTGGGGCCTTCGTGCGAATGTGGGGTCCTCGTACATGTGTGGCTTCCGTTGTCCAAAATCGATTGTGCTTCGCGTCTGTCTTCGGGAAATCGAGTGTTCGTCCCTCCAGCCTTAAGTTACTAATTAAACTTAGAGCCGAAGAGGTCTTGGTTCAAGTCACGGGTGAGAATTGAACTGTGTTGTGCAAAGTCAGTGCCTTCGTATGAAGCCATGAGTGCTTTCGTACGGGCTTCGCACAGAACAATCCATCTCGCATTCGTGGTTGTTCTTGACGTTCGGAGTTGTGTTTTCGCTTGAATCGGATGTATTTTTGAGTCCTATTCATGACGGTTTCGACATTTATCTAACTATCCAGTGAACGAAATATGTGTCAGTTTGGTCCGTTTTTGTGTAAAAATCAAGTCTAAAACCGTTTTTAAAGGGTTCTCACTTGGATTAACACTTGGTGAGTGCAAAATCTGCAGATCTCTAACTTGGGAAGCCGAAGCTAGGCCCAATACACTCGGTTAAGTGTAGATCAGTGCTAAAATAAGAAGATTTGATGAAAAAAGTGAAGGTTTTTGAAAAAGAAAGAAGTTCCTCATTAATAAAGTGGTTTTAGATGAAAAAAAATGAAGTTTGGGTGAAGATAGAAGAGTTTTGATGAAATTGAAGTTGAATTTGTGGAAAATCGTAGTGGAAAACGTTGTGAAATCATGTAAAAATGATAAATCTTACTTGAAAATAGTTGGACAGCAATTCGGCAGCGTTTTAGATGAAACGGCAGCAATGAATGAAATGGAGAAGTGAGCTTGCTATTTATAGAGGAGGTGGGATCGCATAGGTGGCTTCGTTCGAAGATAGCTGCCTTCGTACGAGGCTGGCTGGCTTTGTTCGAAGGGCCTGTTTTGCGCAATTAGTTTCTCGTTTCGCGTGTAGGATGCTAGTTTGGTGCGTTTTGTTGCGTTAGTTGGTACTAGTATGTTAAGTATTTTAGTGAGGTATCAAGTGTTGCATTTCGGTGCGATAAGTCGAATCGAGCGAGTGAGTGTTTGAGCGTTGAAACTATACTTATAACACATCGAACAGATAATCACACTAATAACACAAATAATATAAATAAATCCGCGTTTCGAGTTTGCGTTGCGATAAGCGTTCAAGTAAATAGCTTAAGTAAATAGCGTTTAATGCGATAAAATGTGATCAATTAGCGATGTAAGATGCGTTTAAAGTATAGTTCAACCCATTAGCATTAATCGAATCTCGGAGTACAAGCGTTTACGAGGGAAATAACGGTAACATAGAGACAACCAAAAGTTCGGGTTGTTACAATGTCTATTTATAACTTTTTAGGAAATGTTTTCATTGTGGATTGTACTGATTTTATGATGGCTGATGTGATCGGCTGAGGACATGGCGACGATGGAGCCGAGGATCCACCAATCCTAGTGGTTTTTAGCGAGGTGTCCATGTGCAGGACGGTAAGTGTTATTACAAATTATTTTTTACTATTTTTATTTCATTTATTATAAATTTTGTGACTTATAATTTTTAATTTTAATTGCAGTTGTTTTGCAAAAAAAAAAGGTGAGGGGGAGGGCCAAAAACCTCAAACTTCGCCAGATGATGACCCAAACGGTGGGGGGGGGTTATGTGTCTCTACCTAGGGCCGACTCTTGGGCCAGCAAACCCATGCCGTCGTCCGAGGCCCAAATTTTCAAAGGGCCCGAAAGGTTTTTATAAACTTATATATATATAGGGCCGCTAAAATGAAAACCACCCCTAGTTGTAAGAACCGCGAGAACCACTTTTAACCAATTAAAAATGGACATGTCATTACACATGTGTGTATTATAGGGGGTATATTTGTAAATTAAACAAACTGACTATGTCAGATGTTCTCTCTCCATCAACCATCAAAAGTCATCTATTCTCTCTCTCTCTTTCATGTCACGATTTGTAATTTTGTGCATAAGGAAAAAATCCAAACCAAACACACACACACACACAAGTCAGAGATGGTTGTTGTGGTGCAAGGTTACCGAGCGGTGGTGTAGAGGGTGGTTAATGGTGAAGGTGATGGCGAATGGAGATGGTCGGAGGTGTAGAGCAGGTTGATGGTGGTCGCCGGAGGAGATCAGAGATGGTGGTTCGAGGTGTTGTTTGGCGAGGTAATGGTATTGCAGGTGGTGGCTATGGTGGTTGTTGTTGGTTACCTGAGGTGAGAAGGATGGTCGGAGAATGGCGGTGGTCGGCGGTGAACGATGGCCATCGGAGAAGATGACCGGGAGTGACGATGAACGACGGGTGATAGATCAGTGATGAAGTAGATCAGTGATGAAGATACTGTCGCCGGAGCCTTCACCGGAGACGACTGCAGTAGAGGTGTTAATGGATGGTGTTAATGTTGAAGATGACGATGTTGATGGTGACGACGGCAGCCGGCCGGCGGCAGAGCTGCACCCGCGACGACTGTAGTCGAGGTGAGTGTGTTTGGTTCAAGTTCGGCTTAGATTTTGCGCTCAGATTCTGATGTGGTTTGAGTTTTGGTTCGGGTTAGGTTCGGGTTCACTTCAGATTTTGTCAGGTTTTCGGCTCGGTTTTGGGTCTCGGTCAAAGCTGGGTCAGCCGCGGTTCGGGTGTGGTTCGACAGGTCAGATTGTGGTTCGTGACAATTTGGGTCAACTAGTCAAACCCGGTCAACTCGGTTCGATGTCGGGTCAACTCAGTCAACGGCAGTCAAAGGCTCGGTCAACGAACGTCAAAGTCAGTCAACTGGTCAAAGCCAGTCAACAGTCAAACTGCCGGTCAACAGCAGTCAACCACGGTCAAAACCAGACCCGGTAACAATTTAAACAATGCGAAAATCTGGTTTATATAGTTATAGATTTTTAGTTATACGCTACCCGAGCTCGAACCGACTGGATCAGAAATTTGTTATGTTTTGACATTTCGACGAAAACTGTATATATTGATAATTGTAATTGGTTTATTGTTGTATTTTAAAAAAAAAACTCGACGCTTAGTTGTCGGGATTGTCCAAAAACAGAGGAAACTCTGCCCGAAATTTCGAAAAATCCGTTATACGAAACATTTATACTTCCAACATCGGTTTTGGGGGTGGCCCGACGGTGTTCGCGGCGGTGGTGTTGGAGGTGGTGGCTGTGTAAAAACTTTTAACTTAAGACGTAAAACGTAAACTTTTTAACGTAAAACGTTAACTTTTTAACATAAAACGTAAAGCGTAAACTTTTAACGAAAAATGTAAACTTTTTAACGTAAAAAGAAAAATTTTATGTAAAAACTTTTTAACGTAAAACGTAAAACTTCTGTATGTAAAAACTTTTTAATGTAAAACGTAAAAAAAAATTTATGTAACCTGTAAAACGTACAACGTAAAACGTAAACTTTAAACGTAAAACGTAAACTTCTATGTAAAACGTAAAACTTTTTTATGTCAATTGTAAAACGTAAACTTTTTTATGTAAATTGTAAAATGTAAAACGTAAAACCTTATTATGTAAAACGTAAAACATTGTGTAATGTAAATTGTAAAACGTAACACGTCAAAAAAGATTTAGTAAAAAAAAATTTAATACCGTAAAAAAAAGTTTTCGTAAAAGAAAAAGTTTAAAACCGTAAAAAAAGTTTAAAAACGTATGTGTAAGAAAGGGGGCGCAAAAAACGACGCGCAAAAAAACGACGCGTGACAACGGGGCGCAAAAAATGGCTCTTAAAAACGGGTGATAAAACGGCGCGTAAATAAAGGGCGTGAACACGGGGCGTAAAAACGGTGCTTAAAAACGGGACGTAAAAAACGGCGCGGTATAAAACGGCGTGTAAAACCGGGCATACAAAACAGCGTGTAAAAACACGGTCGCAAAACGGCGTGAAAAAAGCGGGGCGTAAAACGGGTCATAAAAAACGCACGTAAAAACGGGGGCGTAAAAAAACGGCGTGTAAAACGGGTCGTAAAAACGGGACGTAAAAAACGGGGCAAAAACAGCGCGTAAAACCGGGACGTAAAACACGGCGCCCTAAAAAACGGTGCGTAAAACCGGGAATAAAAAACCGCACGTAAAAACCCGGTCGCAAAAACGGCGTGAAAAAAAGGGGATGCAAAAAAACGGCGCGTAAAACGGGCCGTATAAACGGCGCGTAAAAACGGGACGCTAAAACGGCGCGTAAAAACGGGAAGTAAAAAATGGGGCGTAAAAACGGCTTGTAAAAACGTGACGTAAAAAACGGTGCGATAAAAAACGGTGCGTAAAACCGGGCATAAAAACGGCACTTAAAAACCCGGTCGCAAAAATGGCGTGAAAAAACGGAGTGTAAAACAGGTCGTAAAAAAACACGCGTAAAAAACGGGTCGTAAAAAAGCGCGCGTAAATTTTTTTTTATCAAAAAATCTGATTTCAAAATGTTGTTTAATAAAAAAATATGATTTAGAAAAAACAATTAATGCAATAGGACAAAAATGTAATAAAAAAACAATAAAATTAATAAGACAAAAAAAAATTACTTAAATACCCTTTTAGATTAAAATATTAAAGACATAATAAGAAAAAAAGATATTAATATTACTTTTAACTAATTTTAATCTCATCCATCCATTTTGAAAATCTAATGGTCAGAAAGTGGTTCCCGCGGTTCTTAGAACTGAAGGTGGTTTTCATTTTAGCGGTCCCCTATATATATATATATATATATATATATATATATAGGGTAAGGTTCATGCGAGAACCGCGAGAACCAATGTGAACACGAAATAAAATCTAAAAAATATCAAAAAAGCACTCAAAATTTTTTTTTTTTTTAATATTTTTCTTCAAAAAATCGCTATATTTCGTTACCATAATTTTTTTTTTCGAGTAACAGTTATCCATGCACATGTGCATATGTATCATTACTTCAACAAATTCGGTAATACGTTATCAGGAATAGACAATTGCACTTTAATTTACAATACCATTCGTAATACACTACTTTTTACATTACCAATATTCAAAATGCACATATGCATCATTAGGTATAACCATGATATAACGTGTTTTGGTACAAAAAGTTTGTGATTTTGAATGGAGAAGTAGGCCCATATATATGTTTTTTTGTTAGTTATATCTAGTGGTTGATGGTTTGGTTATAGTTGTCAATTTATGATTTAATAAGTTGATTGGATGGTATAAATGGTGTTTACATACATGTAATAAAGTGAAAATATTGGTAATGGCATTGTATTATGGATGGTAGAAGGTAATGGTATTGTATTATGGATAGTAGGAGGTAATGGTAGTGTATTATGGATGGTATGATAGATGAAAGGTAAAGTGTATTCAAAGTAGTGTACCAAAACATCTTATTTCATGTTGATACATATAGATGCACATGTGCATTTCTAATATTGGTAATGTAAAAAATATTGTATTACACATGGTAGTGTAAATGAAAGTGCAGTTGTCTAATAGTTGTAATGAATTACGGAATTTATCAAAGAAATGAAAAAAAATGCACATGTGCATGTTTATGTATTATGGATGGAATGATAGATGAAAGAGAAAGTAGTGTACCAAAACACCTTATTTCATGTTGATACATATAGAGGCACATGTGCATTTCTAATATTGTTAACGTAAAAGGTAGTGTATTACACGTGGCAGTGTAAATGAAAGTGCAATTGTCTAATATTTGTAATGAATTACGGAATTTGTCAAAGAAATGATACAAATGCACATGTGTATGGATAATTGTGACTCGAAAATTTTATTTATTTTTTTTGAAAATTTTTTATTTTTTTATTGTAAAAAAATATAGCGAATTTTACAAAAAAATGGCAAAAAAAAAATTGGTGTTTTTTAGATTTTTTTAGGTATTACTGTTTGTGTTCACACTGGTTCTCGCGGTTCTCGCAATAAAGGGTGGTTCCTAACGGATCCTTGTCCTATATATATATACATACTAAATTATATATTTAATATATGTATGCATTTATTATGCAAAAAAGTGATGGTGGTGGAGTGGAAAAAACATCTTTAGATAATATAAAGGTCTCAAGTTCAAGTCTTAACTCCACCATCAAGGTTTTATTTTTTTTAATTCATTTCCTCTTAACCACAATTTTTGGCCCAAGTTTTTTTTTCACCCGAGACCTAAATTTTTCTAAGAGTTCTGAGGGGCGGCTCTGTCTCTACCGTTTGATAGACTGAAACGTTTACCCCAGTTGACGTATGTAATGATTACTACACGCGCAAAGTGGGATCTATATGTGACGGACCATTCCATTTGATAAAGTAGATTGGAGAAATGTTTTCGCTGCCGAGAAGAATGCTTTGTATGAGCATCTCAGGGTAAATGATTTATAAGTATGTATTTTATACGTTCTCTGTTGATTAGTTTTTTTACTTAACTAACTTTTTTATTTAATTTATAGGCAAACTTTTATTTTGATGAGTTTGCACAAGATTTGGAAGTTGGTTAAAGGATGCCATTGACTTTGTACTCCAAAAGTGATACAAAGACCGCAAACACAATGCTAAATAGGAATTTCTCAAAGTTGGAGGGTACCAAAATGTAGATAGAGCAACGGCCCACCCCTCGAGGATATGACTTATGAGAACTGGCAGAAAACTATAGATTGTTTCTTATCAGAGAGAACTGGCAACTAACAAAGAAGTTCGCCAGCACCAAAATTACCCAAATCGAGGGGGACAAGCACATGTGGTAGTACTTGTTTCAAACAAGTAATGTCGCATGCAAAAATTTACATCAGGTGTAAAAAAATTATTTTTATGTAACAGAATTACATCTCTGTAAACAAATTTTACAACATGCGTAACTACCGACTTGACAATTTTCATGTTTTTTTTCTTACAAATGTATTTAGACCATGTTCATCATGGTGAAAAGTGTGGGAACAGTGAGGACGATCATGGATCATCAGATCAAAACAATCTATAGATTAAATTGGCGCGGTGGTGTTTTTGTAAATAACATCAATTTATTACGTGGACGCGCTTCATTAAGGGTAAAAAGGTCTTTAGACTTCTCTACACAAAACGCCAAACTCGTGAATAAAACGCCATTAAATTCCCGCCTTAAACTACAAAGCGCACATCATCCTAATTAAACGCCGTTAAATATAAAACGCCAAACTTTGTTTTTAAACGATAAAGATGTACAAACATTAACGGAAACGATGGAACTTCATTACTAGCATTTATTATAATAAAGTCCCGCCTAAAAAACGCGCCAAAAACATCCTATATAAACAACGTCTAACACCTTCCGTTAAAAACACCAAACCCAAAACGTCATATTTTACTATATACCATTCATCTTAGAAACTCCAAAAAACCCCAAACATCAAAGATTTCAATCGACGTTTCTTTGAGATACACTATTTTCTCAGTAAAGTTTTACTCAATGTGATTGGCAAAATCCTTATGTGGGGATATTTTCCATCTCATTGAGCAATATCTTATTGAGTTTATCCCCAATATAAACGCCGAAAACCACAAATTACAAAACATCGTTTCTTGGAGATTCAGTTTTGTTCTCAATAAAGTTTCACTAAATGGGGTGGACAACATTGTTAGACATGTTTCTTAACTGAGGATTAACAATGTTGTCCATCTCATTCAGCAAAACATTATTGAGATTAGCATGACCAAATTAGAGGTTTAAGGTACTTTTATTTAGTAAAAGGCATTGTTTTTTTTGGCGTTTGGTTTGCGTGTCCGATCTTATATTGTTTGTTATGTAACTTCCAAGTAACTTAGTATGAAATTACATAAAAGTTATCTTTGTTAAAACACTCATATTGAACACCATGTTTACGCCTTTTTCATGGGCGCTATGTCGCCCATTGGAAGTCCATATACGAGGAATCTTAATCCAAAATTATATTCATCATAATACATAACATTCAACCATGAGTTTGGTTGGTGTTAAGATTCGGTATTTGGATACATGTATTATATTTATATAGTATGTATAATAGTCATATTTGTCCTAAGGTACCATGTAATGGTCATGCAAGGAGTTAGGATGAATTTGTCACACCCCAACCGATGGCGGAAACATCGGGGCATGGCACTGAGTGAAACAGATTGTCCAGAAGTTTCCATAACAACTATATTTACCAAATGTTTAAAGCAACACGTCCCATACCATGTCATAAATGATAATACAATTATTACAGAAAAGATCTAGTCAAATTGTTCTATTTCGATAACTCAGATTTTTATTACAGGTAATTGTTTATTGTTGACCTAGGTCTTTCCTAGCCTCGATTTCACAGCACAGAAAGCAAATAAGCATCCTAAGCACCTGTCACATAGGTTAAAGTAAAAGTCAATACACATAGCGTAAAGGTGAGCATACAAGTTTGATAATAGCACATAGAGTTCGAAAGCGTTACGCATAACCAGCACGTACACAGAGTGAAATGAGGCATGTTAGTTATCGACATGAACCTATCGATACCAAGGACTGCGGGTTGACTGCCCAAGGCAGTTCGCGATACATACTCACCACTGTGAGCCATGTAGGTAATTGTCTTTAACAACCCCCGAGTGAACGGGTGCTGAGTCCAAACTAATAGTACTACCGTTGCTAAGGCAGGTAGACAGCATTCCATGTGTAAACATAACAAACAAGCATTCATTCAGTCACGTAAACATGTGATAACGGTTAGCGTTTAAAGTATCGCGTAGTGTGTTCGATGTGATTTTGTATAAGTAACGTATGTAACACCCAAAAGTGCGTAAAGCAAAAAGGGATCGAGTATACTCACAGCGATTGATGGATTGAAGGGAGCGCTAGAGAGTAGGGTTAGCCTGAACAGATCGATTGCATAATGATAAGCGACGCGTAAAATGATGCAGGGTACAAGTGAGTCGGACAGCAGTTCGATCGGATGGTAATCCGATCGGACGGCCAGTCGTGCGAGTGGTAGTCTGTTCGGACGGTCGTCCGGTCAGATGACTGTTCGAGTGGATTGTTTCTTCCTTTGGGAAGGATGTGTTTGTGTATGATGGCTTGACCTTTGAAGTTTTCGTTGTAGCACTTTGAAAACAGAGAGGCATCCCTACCCTTCAGGTCGGTCGGTCGAACGGTCGTTCGATCGGACGGCGACTCGAATGGCGAGGTTTCTCAGTGAGAACAAATCCACAGTAGGGCGGTCACTCGGTCGGATGTCCATCCGACTTGGTGGCAACCCTGTTACTGAACATGTTGAAAATTGTTTAAGTTTTAAATGAAATGAATCAAGATGCAACCCGATCGAACGGTGGGTCGAGCGGATGGCAACCCGGTTGGACAGCAGTCCGGTTGGATGACAACTCGTCCCAACGACTTGATCGTGCTGTTACTTGATCTTGCTTGAAGTGTTGTAACTTGAGCGAGACGTTGTGGTGACTGGTTTAAACAATGGGAACCCCATCTCGTCCCCAATGACCTGACCGAACAGGAATCACCCTAGTCCGTCAGTGCACGGTTCGAGGCGGTTGTTCGTCTCCAAACCCGAAATCACTATCTTTCAAATGGAACTTGGATCTAGCACTGATACATCGCTAAGAATGAGTAGACGATCAGCATTAGGTCCGGTTCCGTTGGGTTTGAGTGTATTGAGTGTAAAAGAGTTGAAAGAAAGTTGGAAAACCATCTTTCAATCCTTTTCATTGTGATTATGTTTAGATCTATGAAAGATATTTGTTTGTTTATATGGAAATCAATTAGATCCAAGTTATTCTTGGTGGGTTGAGGCCAAAACATGAAGTTCTTCAAGAACACATGATGACGTCATCCTAGAACACCTTGAATCTAGATGATTTCACGGTTAAAAGTTAAGATTCAAAAGATAGAAAGGTGTAGGAGTGCGTGTAGATTAGGGAAGTACAAGATTTAGGATGAGATCTTACCAGGATTGCGAGAAATCGAAGGAAAAAATGAGCAGGAGCACTGGTCGGACGTCAGTTGCCAAAAGTAGAAAGTTTGAGAGTGACAAGGGGTATTTATAGGGTTTCCCGGAGTGGAAAGGGAAGAATAGGCTGGTCGCCGGGTGGCAACTCGCCCGGGTGGCAGTTCGGCCGAGTGGCGCCTCGGTCGGGTGGCTTCCCGGTCGGCTGGCAGTTCGGTCGGCTGGCACCTGGTTCGAGTGCTTGGCGCGACGAGTTTTGCCGTTTCGATTTGCGTGTAGCGCGTTGCGATGCGATTCGAGCAAGTGATGCGATAGAGTTGCATATCAAATTACTTTTAATCCCAACTACTATATCTTAACATACAATCATCCTACTTTTCCTGCGTTTAGCGTTTGCGATTTGAGTTTCGATTGCGTTTCGATTGATTACCACAACATAACATAAATAAACATGCATAAGTAACACATAAGGCGCACACACACGTATAACAGTAACCAAAATGCATAATTCGAGTTGCGAGTGCAATTGCAATAGCGATAAAGCGATTAAACATGCGATAATTAGCGATTACTATGCGATTGTTAATAGATATTCCACATAATACAACTAAAGCGAAAATAAAATAGACTAGCTACAAGTCAAAGAAGTCAAAACAGGAATTGAGCAAGAAGAGACAGATCGCAATTAACAATCTTTTCTCCTTTTAACTGCAATTTTGACTTTGACTTTGACTTCAGAAACACGGGGTGTTACAGAATTTCATCCTTAACCTCATTATATAGATTCAGCAAAGCACAAAATCATCAACTTAGTTGATGATTTCGGTTTGGTCAAGAATATGTAATTATGTAAAAGCATCTAAATTGCTAAGTAGCCAAAATAAGAACAACCTGGGCGTGTACATACCCAACATGGAAAATGTTAGAGACGAGGTGTGGTTGGCTTATTTTGATTTCTTGAAAACTACTTAGATGAATTAATTAACTAAGTGCATAAGTGAGGTAGGTGGAATCATGTTTGGAGAAACAAGGTTTTCATTGTTCACACCAAACCAAAACACAAGTCCTTCAATATTGAGGATTGAAGGCTTGGTTAGTTTCACCACTTTGTAGGTCATTTGGGACCTTTAAGGCAACAAGTATTTGAGGTTTTTTGAACCTCTATCTTCTTGAAATAAACCATAACATAAGCCCCACAACATGAGTTTAGTTGGGGACAAAGCTTGGTACAAGATTTCCACAAAATCAATGTAAACAAGAATAAGTTTGAAAAGTTTAAACAAAGTAGAATTTTGAACTCATTTCGGAGCCACATATAAGTGATGTACCACATTTTTACACCTTTGTGAACTTTGGGTAACATCCTTTGAGGTTGTCCAAGGAGTTCTATGCAAGAAACACATGAGAAAGATGGAAGAAAAGTGTTCAAACTCACTGTTTTGAACACAAATTCAATCTGCCAAAGACTTGAAGAAATGGAGAAGATTGAGAGGATTAGAGAGTTGTTTTAAGGTGTGTAATGGTTGAAGGAGTTGTGGAAGACATATATTTTTAGTGGGGGATTAGGGTTTGGGTTTAAAGAATGTTAGAATGTGATTGGAGGAGAATGGAGGATGAAAATACGAAACGTTACATAGTCCAAGGAAAGTACAAATACAGGCTTGCTAATAATAGAAAGTACGAAAATACAAAATGTTACATAGTCCAGGGAAAATACGTAGGAGATGGAGACGATGATGAAGCTGACGACAATGATGATGGTGATGATGTAGTTTGTTACGTTTTAATCATCTTGGCTACATAGTTCTTGAGTTTTGGATACCAAAGTTAGTCGTCCCCCATACATTAAATCATTAATCAACTTGTCGAGACTCGTCACTATGAGATTATTATACATATAAATGTATAATTGAGAGTGAACCCATAAACAAAATAACTAGTAAACCTATTAAATAAAATGTATAATTGAGAGTGAACCCAAGTAAACCTATTAAATAAAGCTGAAAGATGGTGCAAGTGGTAAAACCCTTTTGTTTGTATATCAAAGTGTTATAGCGGCATCAATCAACCAGTAATTTTCAAAGAAAAATTAAAAAAAAAATCTCAGTAGCAAATCGAAGAATCAAGAACAATGGGGTTGCATCTGGGTGACGACAACAAATATGTCATTGACTTAACGGCTTCTAGATGTTGTTAAAAAAATAGCTTACTAGATTTAGCTAATGGTTTCTAGATGTTGCTAAAAAAATAGCTTTCTTGATTTATGTTATAGGTTTGAATCGAATTAAATGTTTTCGGCTGATTCCCTTTAAAACTAAAAAATATTAAAATAGCAATCATCGCATAAGACGTGAGAACGCGTTAAAGGAAGTGAAAACACGTAGTGCATCAGGAATCTTCGAGGCAATCTATTATAAATCTCGCACATTAGTACCACTAACTTCAACATCATTTTGAATTTGAATTTATTTAGTACTACTACTAAATTAACATCATTTTTAAATTAGCGACTGAATATGGCCGGAAAAGTGATGCATGCGGTTTGGTACACTCGTTACGGTGGAGGTCCCGCTGGTTTGAAGGTGATTCAACATCATTTTAATTAGATTCTTGTGTTACTTTTGCTTATTTAACTGTCATTTTCAGACTCAGACCTATATTTGCTGCTTCAACAATGTATATTTTATGAAAGTCAAATTAAACTACTATTTTATCACCCTAGTCAAATCCTACATTGGCCAGGAGATTCCTGGTTTGTAACATACGCCCCCCTTAAATATCAACAACGCGTTTTAGGCGAATAACGTGCTCAGATGGAGTAGTGCAAGTGAAGCAGGGGTGTAAACGAGCTGAGCCTAACCTGAGAGTGCTTTTATGAAGCTCGAACTTAGCTCGGTTCGAGCCAACTATTTTGAGATCGAGCTCAGCTCGAAAGTAAAACTCAAGAGCTCGAGTTCGGCTCGGCTCGGGTTGAGGTAATTTAAGAATAACTTTAAACGAGCTAAAAGCTTGACTCGAGCTCGCTACAATAGCTTAAGCGAGCCAAAGCTCGGCTCGCCAATGTTAGATAATAAGTATATTATATATAAAAAAGTTAATATAAATTTTTTTGGGGCTCATTTAGGCTCGGATGACAATGGACTGATTTTCTAAAATCATGCATGACATACAAGAGTCAATACGGTTATTTATATGTGTTAAGTGTTTTACAGCATGTTGAAATCCCTATCCCTGCTCCTGGAAAAGGTGAGATTCTGATGAAAGTAGAAGCAACAAGCATTAATCCAATTGACTGGAAGATACAGAACGGCTTTGTACGCCCTATTTTACCCCGAAAGTTTCCTTTTATACCACGTAAGTTTAATAGTTGATACTTTTATACCATGACATACAAGAATATTTATATGTGTTAACTAAATATGATTGTTTGCTTGGATCAGTTAGCGATGTGGCAGGAGAAGTTGTAGAAGTTGGACCTGGTGTGAAGAATTTTAAAGCTGGTGACAAAGCTGTTTCAACTCTTGTGAGTTTCATCTTTCTGATACTCAAGATTTTGTTTCAACTCTGGTTCCTTTATTGACTTTCAACCTGTTTGCATGGGTGAAGGGGGGTCCGGGTGCAGGTGGAGGACTAGCCGAGTATGCCGTGGCTAAAGAAAGCTTAACAGTTCTAAGACCACCAGAAGTATCAGCTGCAGATGGTGCGTGTCTAGGCATTGCAGCGTGCACCGCCCTTCACTCCCTTACTGTAACCGGTGGGCTAAAACTGGAAAAAACAGAACCACGAACCAATGTCCTAGTAACTGCCGCTTCTGGTGGTGTGGGTCACTATGCAGTCCAGCTAGCAAAACTAGGTAACACCCACGTGACCGCAACATGCGGGGCCCGCAACATCGCTTTCGTTAAAAGCTTAGGAGCCGACGAGGTTCTAGACTACAAGACCCCAGAAGGAGCTGCCCTCAAAAGCCCATCAGGCCAGAAATATGACCTAGTGGTGAATTGCACCACAGGTATCCCATGGTCAACTTTCAAGCCCAACCTTAGCAATACTGGAAAGGTTATTGATATAACCCCGGGTGGTTGTACATTTTTGAATTATGCAGTGCAAAAACTAACTTTTTCAAAAAAGAAAGTTCTACCGTTACTCGTGTTTCCAAACGCCCAAGAGATTGGTTTTCTTGTGAAGTTAGCAAAAGAAGGAAAACTGAAAACTGTTCTCGACTCGAGATACCCTTTAAGTCAGGCTGAAAAGGCTTGGGCCAAGAGCATTGAGGGCCATGCCACCGGGAAGGTGGTTGTCGAGCCTTAAAATAAGAGCGAACAACGTTATCTCAATTTTGATATTATAATTTGGATTGTACTCGTATTGATGTACTTGTCTTTTATGATTGGTTGTTGTTGAAAATATTTCAAGGTTATTGAAGTTATGAAGTGTGTGTATATAATTTGTTTAAAAAGTAGGTAAAGTATCAAATAAAAATAAAGTAAACGTACAAAACGTACGAATTGGGGGAAAACGCAAAAAGTAGCGGTGGCAATTTGATAATTATCAGCAACTTCAAAATTACTGGGGAAAAGGGAAAAGTGGCGGTGGCAATCTGGTAATTATCAGCAACTTCAAAAGTACTTTAGTAGAGTAATTTTGAGCATCTGTAGAGTAATTTTGGAAAATGTAGGGTAATTATCAAATTACTCTAGTAGAGTAATTTTGACTTCTGTAGAGTAATTTCGGAAAATGTCTTGTAGAGTAATTTTGTTAGCATTTAGTTGTGGGGTTTAGGGGGGTAGTAATTTAGGTTTTTTTAGGTTTTGGGGGTGGGGGGGGGGGGTAGTGTAATTTTGATAATTACCCTACAATTTTGATACTTACCCTACACGACCAAAATTACTCTACATGAACATTTACAAAATTACTCTACAGAAGCTCAAAATTACTCTACTAGAGTAACTTTGAAGTTGCTGATAATTACCAAAATGCCACCGCCACTTTTTGCTTTTTCCCCAAATTCGTACGTTTCGTACGTTTACTTTATTTGTACAGGAACTTAACTCTTAAAAAGTAAATTACAAGTTTTGTCCTTTACATTTATATCAAATTTCACTCGCTATCCTTGACTTTAAAATTGATGACTTTTGCATTTAATGTATCTAAATGTTACGCATTTTATCCTTTGACCTTAACTTCGTTAAATTTTTTTTATTAAATCTGAACATGTGTCTTGCACATTAGGGTATTTTTGTCATTTCACTTTCTCACCTATCTCTCTCCCCCCCGCACTCTCACTTACCACCACCATCCTCCCACACCACATGCTGCCACAGCCTAAAAATTGGTAATATTTGTCAAAATATTGATACAATTAGCACTACATCGATATCTCCATCACATATTCAACCCCTTTTTCGCCAATTTCACATTGCATCTGCAGTTATGAAATCCAAAGTCCTTCTAAATTCAAGTACTGTTTTTCTTGTCAACCATCATAAATCCAAAATCGTTTGTATTTCGTGAAGATAACAAATAAATGAACCAAAATTTTCATGAGTTTACATGTGGAGTTCAAGGAGTGGACCTTTTCGCCGCCAATGGTGGACTTCGGATATGTTCCGGCGAGTTTCATATATGTTCTTGAAGGTTAAACCCATCGGTCTTGTGAGTTTCAGATCTGCTCCTGCGAGTTTCAGATCCGTTCTTACGAGGTTCAATGGTGGACGAGTTGGAACCCGTCGGACCTATATATGTCTAGGTTGTGGCGGGGGTTCAATAGTGGACGGTAATTGTAGGAGGCAGAGGTGGACGGTGGTTGCAGCGGGAGGCAATGGTGGACTACTGGTGCAGGGGAGGCGGTGGTGGACGGTGGTTGCGAGGGGAGGCAGTCAAGTGGTGGTGGTGGACTGTGGTGAGTGGCGAAGCTTGAGATTTCCGATCGGGGGGTCAAAAACGTATATACCAAAAAATTTCTATAAAACGGGGGGTCGAAAACGTATATATCCAAAAATTTCTATACAAAAACTACATACTCTCCCCTACTGAGCGAAAAGTTCGGGGGGTCGGCCGCCCCCTCCCGCCCCCACTATCCTTCGGCCTTGACTGTGGTTGCAAGAGGAGTTTTAAATAAATGGGTAAAAAGACTAAAATTTAACAAGAAAAATTAACTAAGTTATGAGCAAATGACATAATGTGAGATTTGTAAACATAAAGTACAAAAGTCGACAATTTGAAAGGCCAACGAGAGCGCCTAAAATTTGATATAAAGATAAAGGATAAAACTTGTAATTTACTGTTGTTTAAAGGTAATATGTCAAATCAAAAGGTACAGTGGAATTTATTTACATATTAGTCTGTCCTTTAATCATAGTGACATATTTAATCATGTGAATATCTAGACAAGTTTACAATATGGTTGTAAAATAAATCAATTTAAGTAGAGTATTTTTAAATCATACAAAAAATTATATGTTGTATCTTTTTGTGATACGTAAGAATATCTTTATCGGTGAATTTTGGAGAGAGTTTGTGTGTATTTTTTATCGCTCTTCATGAGGTTATGGATGGAAATGAGGGAGAGGCAAGGGCAATCCCATGGAGAAAAGCAAATCCGTTGTTGGTGGTGTGGCCCAATGTGAGCTTTTCGGTTTTTCTTTCTTTTTTAATTTGATATATAATGCATCAATAATGTTGGGATAACACAAGTTTTGTGTTAATTATGAACCTAAGGGTGTTCGGAGTGGAGTCGGCAAAGGGTGCGGCAAACACCGCCGCCAACCCTTCACCGATGCGGTGACTTGTGCGGTGCGGGGAGAGCATGCCGACGCGTGGAAGGGAGGAAGGAGAGAGAGGGGGTAGTGTGGGGTGGGGTCCATTCCAATCTCAACCAATCACACATTTTTTTTTTAAGTTTACCACTTCACCAAATGTCTAAACCATTGCCAACACTTTTCACCAAATTTTAAACACTTTTCACTGATTGACGTGGCGCACTCTGATTGGTTGATTTTTTAGTTTGCCACGCTCAAGTGTTTAACCACTCCTTACACCCTAATGATCCATTATTTTGATAATAATTGAAATTAATGATTTGTGTTATTAAGTCGTTGATTAAGGATGTCCAATGCGAAGATTAAAGGCTATTACATTTACCACAACAAGGGCGATAATCAATCATACATTACAAAGACTATATGCAACAATAATGTTGTGAATCAAGTATACACAGGCTTAAATTGGAAGACCGACGACAATAACACGTGAGGATCAAAGCTTAAACGACAATATGGATATCTTCGAAAAGCAAAGAGTTCCCAAAATGGTTATAATTAATATGTATAATAATAAGATTTACTATAATACCATGATGTTCCGATGGTATTTTATAAAACAATGGGTAAGTTGTATAAAAATCAAATCCCAGTAACATGTTACAAATTAATTGATTTTAATCACATGGTATTTGAATTTTAAGTTATCTATTTGATGGAATCTAAAGTTTGAATGTCTTTTAATTACATATGTTTTAATAGTGAATACATAAACTTGTTTAAAAGGGTTAAAGTCAATATCCAAATAGAAAACTTCAAACCAACTTTACAAATTATACAAGGTAAACCTTCCACTTCAATACAAGATTTAACCTTTTGGAATATAAATTAATATACTTTTCTTGCGCTACAAAATCTGGTGAAAGTGTGTGGAACTGGGTTTTGAATGATGGATTTGATATTAAACAATTTTCAATACACAAGTAGACAAGAAAAGTGGTTCCATGCAAACCTCAAAATCGACTATGGTTCCACCAGAAAAGTGTAGTGACTATAAATGAAAAGCATCGCCTTCACCAGATTTTGATCTTTGATCTTCAATCTCTCTTCAAATTGATGTTTTATTATATATGTAAAGCACCGCATATAAATACATTATTTGTTTCTCACTTGTCTTTTAACTTGAAAAATAAGAATATGACATTGATTCTTTTATACCAAAGTATGCAATAATTAATACTAAGACTACACATTGTGGTTGTTAAAATGGGAGGCTCTAAAGTCACATCATCATATTTAAACATCAAAACAAGGATGTTACAACCGGGCGCCAAAATGGGAGGGATTAACGCCCCTTAGGAACAATGAGATGAGGTCCATCCCATTTCTGTCACACTCCAACTGATAGCGGAAACATCGAAATGAGACGAACGAGATTGCTCAAAACATCATAACGTACTAAAGTGACAATAATTTAAATAAACAATATTTCATTTCATGGTAAACTAAAGTACATTGTCTTGAAATGGAAATACAACATTTTGCAACTTGAACATAAACAATGAAAAGAAATACATAATGTAAAAATTACGTGCGTTTCTAATCCATCCTAAGAAGATTCGCGTGCATCAAGCTAATTTCCTGCAACATATATTAAAGTATCCACAACACAAATAGGTTGGTGAGTATAAAAGTTTGATTTTACATGGCATATAATAAAAAGGTTCTTAAATCCAACATGGCAATTTGTATACTAAGTTAAATTACATACTAGCATGCACAACCTAAATGTCAAACCATATATTCCACGAGCGTAATCTTGTCAACAAGTGACCAAGACCGTTATCATTGAATGCTTAACATAGACCACGAAAATGGACGGTGTGCTACTCCTATAACGTTATACATGTTAAGTAGGCTAACAAAATTTAATGACAAGTAGTTGCATGTATTAATATCGAACATGAATAACCAAAGCATAATAAATAGCATGCTTGGTGTATTGAGTGATTTCATAAGTTTGATTGTCTGCGTAAGTGAGTTTTTTTATTTCATACAAGTTACACCCTAAAAGGTGATTAAAGGAAAAATGGGGTGTCGAGTATACTCACCGCTTGCAAAGCTTCCAATGTGAGTTGATGAGACTTGAAGACTTGGACACCAAAGTTACCCTACAATGGGAAAACGAAGGTGTGTGAGTTCTTGGAATTGATGATGGATTTGGATTCAAGATTTTAGTTAACAGAAAGTATGTATACAAAAAAATTACATCTTGTCTAGACACTCAATTAGACACTATGTTTTGGTGAGTTTTCATGGGTACCAAGTCACCCATTATAATCCAATTTGAGGAATCATGAGCATAGATGTTTATCTACCATAACTCATAACATCCAACAGTGATTTGGTTGATATTACGCTTTAGTTTGTATATGATATAACATATATATATATATATATATATATATGTTATATCATATGCAAACTAAAGCGTATATATATATATATATAAACGGGATCAGGAGAAAACGGCAAAAAGTGTGAGAACGCATCCTGGCCGAACACGTGGCGTGGGGCATGATCAGGGTCCGAGGGTTTTTTTTTGTCTTTTTAGTATTCTTCTCCTTTCACGATTTTCGCGTTTGACATGCTTCTTTATTTTTTGCGTGCAAGATAATTTTGGCGTTTTGTAGATTTATTAATTATTTGGCGTTTTATTGTTTTTTCTGAGATTTCTTCTCTTTGAGTTAATTATTTTTGTGTCACATAGTTAATATTTTGGCGTTATGGCTTTTTCCATGTCATTTTTGGCGTTTTGTATCTTTTTGTTAATAATTCATTACCATAGATTAATATTTTTAAAAAATTACAATAACTCGAAAATCCAAATAATTAATCTAATAGTCTTCCGTAGGTGGGATTACATCAGAGATGTACCCATCGCTTTGTTCTTCACTTTCTTCAGATTCTTCATCATCAAATTTCATTTTTGCGTATAACGCCATTAGCTCGTCTCTTCTTTGCTGCAGCCTATTTTTGAATATCACTGCATCCTTGGATTTTGGATCGTTTGAAGGTGTTAAATCACAGAGTTGTTCAACGATAGATAGCAACTCTGTCTTCAACATTTCTTCCATTGGTATTGAATATTGCACCCCGTTTTTATACGTACTTTAAGTGTTCCTTCTTCCCCATTCAATACCCAACTGCTAAGTTTTGGTATTTGTGTATCTTCAATATCATCATCATCTTAATCATCTTCTGCTGGAAACTTTCTCTCCAGTCTTTTTTTTACGGTTCTGGTTCTTTCACAATCGTTGTCTCTTGGAACCCCAAGGGCCAGGATATCCTTCTGAACATTTTCATTCATTCCCATTATGGCTTTTATTATTCTTACCTTTACCCTTCTCCTGTCAGTGAACTTTATGATGAATCTTTTTTCTTTCCTTTCAAACCTCCATGCAATAACCTTATCCATTTTTAAATTTTTTGGCGTTTTGGAGAATATGTGGCGTTTTAGTTTTTTTTGGCGTGTTTGAGCTTGGGTTCTGATGGTCTTCTTTTATATTGACTTTTTTTCCCGCGTATGTCAGGTAATTATGGCGTTTTGATATAATAAATGTTAGTAATTATGTTTTCCGTCGTTTCATTTTACTGTTTTTTTGCAGTTTACCGTGTTTTGTTTTGAGACTCAACTGTTTTAATGGTGTAACACGTCAAATCTTTTTGACGGCTGTAATTATGGCGTTTTGTTTTCCAATTGCGGTTAGATAACTATTGGACTTCTTTTTGTTTTATATTCTTTGCACATTGTTTCACTCTTTTTTTTATAATATTAGTTGTTCAAATTAATTTTATTATAGTTTGGTAGTTTTTTGGGGGCTTTTTTATGGCATTATGGCGTTTTACACGTATTTGCTAATTTTGGCGTTTTATTATATTTTTCATAATAGCATTAATATTATTTTGTTGTTTATTAACTGACATTACAAAACAAACAATAAACAAAGAAAATTAAAAAAAAAGTAAAAAGAAAAAAACAAAGCAGAAGCAATTTATGATTTTAAATCTTCAGTGTCATCAGTCTTTTTTTTTTTTTTTGAAACTACAAGAAATGTGACAAATAAATGGCGTTTTGGGTTTGGCGTTGTTTATTTTCTTTGTTCATGTGTTGAAGTGTCTTTGTTGATGTTGGAGACATAGAGCGACCCCCTGTGGGTGGATGCTATCTGCCACTGGTATAGGTCTCTTCTTATCATCCAAACCTTCTTCAGGAACAAAGATGATAGTATGACATATGGGTGTCATCAGTCTCTCTTTTTTCAATTTTGTCCATCTCAAGCAGCTAAATCTTTCTACACTCGCATAACAAACCATTAATTGAAGCTTCATGCAGAACTTTACTAAGGATCAAAAGAAAAGATGTTTGCTATCGTTGTATTTTTGGCGTTTAACATTGAGTTATAATTTTTTTTAGCAACCACTGTGTGTTTTTTTTGTGTGATAAACGGAAGGTGGTGAGGCGTTTCTATTTATAGAATTTTTTTGGCGCGTAGGTTACGCGGGATGTTATTTTTTATAACAAAAAATGTAATTAACATTTATCCGGATGTAAACTTTGGCGTTATATATAATGGCGTTTCAGATTTTATGGCGTTTTTGTAGCCAGAGAGCTTAAATTAAAACACAGAAAAAAGTACGCAGTGATAAAATTGGCGTTTTATTTTCAATGGCTTTTTATGTGAGGAATTGGTTTTTACCTTTTTACCCTTAATGACGAGCGTCCACGTAATAAAATTGGTGTTATTTACTAAAATGCCACCGCGCCAATCTAGTCCATAGATTGTTTTGATCGGACGATCCATAAGCGTTCTCTCCGTTCTCACACTTTTGAGCGTTTTCTCTAAATCCTGACCCTATATATATATATATGGGAAGGATAATACAAAAACCACTTGAATTGAGAAAACTCAAAAAACCATCGTAAAAACCCCATGTAACATTTTTATTTTTTTCTAAAAATATAGGAAATGTAACATAGATATATTTGAATATTTTTATAAAAGAAAACAAAAACGCCGAGTAGTTTATTTTTTAAAAAATGTTAAAAATTTCATGTTACATAATATATATGTCCAAAAAATTTAAAAAATGTTAAAAATTTCATGTTACATAATATATATGTCCAAAAAATGTAACATACAATATTTTTTAAAAAATGTTAAAAATTTCATGTTACGTAATATAAAAATGTTCAAGTACATTTATGTTACATACTTGTTTTTTAGGGGTTTCTTGAGTTTTTTCAACTCAAGTGGGTTTTCGTTTTATCTTTCACCTATATATATATATATATTGTACAAAATGGCTTAACGTACGCTACGTACGCGATATGAAATCGCATGTTATAAAATAGCATGGATGAAATCGCATGTGATATTTTTGATGAAATCGCATGTTGGTTTTTTGTAACAATTTCGCATGTGATAATTTTGATGAAATCACATGTTGGTTTTTTATAACAATTTCGCATGTGGTAATTTTGATGAAATCGCATGTGATAAAACCAACATGCGAAATTGTTACAAAAAACCAACATGTGAATTCAATGCGGGATGAAGATCTGACGGCTGAGATGATCGCGTACGTAATGTAGGATAAGGGCTCTTGTACGTTAACCTACCTCTCTCTCTCTCTCTATATATATATATATATATATAGGGCCAAGATCATTTCAGAACCATAAATATTCACAGAACTCGCAGAACTCCTAATAAACAATCTTTTTATTTATATATTTTTATATTTAGGATAATTTTATCATTTATTATGTGTATTTTTACGATTACATACATGTTAAGAGTAATTTTATCATTTTTTATATGTAATATTATAATTACACATATGTAAACTAGTTTTTTTACATATATGTAATTAGTTATGACACATATATATAATTTTGGCAATTAAACATATGTATGTAATCAAAGAAATGCATATAATAGATGATAAAAATATTATAAATACAAAAACTTATATATAAAATGATTGTTTATTAGGAGTTCTGAAAGTTCTGTAGTTATTTAGAGTTCTGAAATGAACTCAACCCTACATATATATATATATACTATATATATAGGGGAATGCTAAAATGAGAACCACCTCGAGTTGTAAGAACCGTGAGAACTACACCGTAGGGGGCGCGGTGGACCAAATTTTTTTTCATAAACGTAGATGCATGTATAAAAACAACATTTGTAAAAAAAATTCAAAAAAAAATGTCGTGTGTGTAGTTTTGAGCGCCACAAGTTTGTGTTTACGGGTACTGTAAATCTGGCCGGAAAATTTACGGGTCCCGTAAACACAAACTTGTGTTGCTCAAAACTACACACACGACATTTTTTTTGAATCTTTTTTTTTTTACAAATGTTGTTTTTATACATGCATCTACGTTTCTGAAAAAAAAAATTTGGTCCACCTCGCCCCAGATCAAAAAGTTCTCGTGGTTCTTACAACTCGAGGTGGTTCTCATTTTAGCGGATACTTATATATATATATATATATATATATATATATATATATATATATATATATATATATATATACGGGATCATGAGAAAACGCCCTAAAGTGTGAGAATGAGGAGAACGCATCATGGCCCAACACGTGGCGCGCGATATAATTAGGGCGTATGGGCTTTTTTGTCATTTTATCTTCTACTTTTCACAATATTGCTTCATTTGTGGCGTTTAAAATTTTTTGGCGTTAACCAAATTCAATAATTTCATGGCGTTTTTAATGGTTTCATTTGTATTAATATTTTGGCGTTTATGGCGTTTCCAAATCGTAGGCCATTGGAACCCAAAGGGTCAGAATATCTCTCTGAATGGCTTCATCCATACTAAGTATGGCCAAGACTTTTTAGGATGATGCCCCATTGTTTGTTCTTAGATTCAACGGCGTTTTAGACAAGATGGCCCATTGTTCTATTATTTTTTATATACATTTTGGCATTTGTGGTATCTTGGCGTTTTACAATCGGAAAATTATAATACAACCATAGGGGAAAAAAATAGAAGCGAAAAAATAAATTAAAAATCCTAATCGGATCTCTCTTCATAATCTTTACTGTCATTAGTCTCTCTCTTCTTTAGTACTACAAGAACTATCACCAAATATATGGCGTTTTTATGTAAAACTTAACAAACTCACCGGTCTGATTATTTTGTTTGTTTGATGTCGTGTGAGTGGGTTTTTCGCTTTGCTCTTCATCTTTATAATCATCCCACTCCTCAGTGTCATTGATCTCTTCTCCTCATCCAAGCCTTTTTCAAGAACAAAGAACACAAAATGACATATGACTATTATCAGTATCTTTTTTTTTTTTTGAAGATTTGTCCATCTCATGCAGCAAAATCTTACTGAGTTACTCCCCTCACCTAACAATCCATTCAGAGAAACTTCACGAAGAACAATACTGACTATCCAAGAAAGCATGTTAGCCATCTTTGATTTTTTTAAATTTTTGGCGTTTTACAGTGAGTGGTATTTTGGAATAGTGGCATTTGTTTTTTTGGTGTGATCAAATGGAAGTTGTTGAGAGGTATATTTTATAGGATGTCTTTGGCGCGTAGGTTAGGCGATGTATTATTATAATAAAGTATTCGTCGTTTCAGTTACTGTTTGTAATTACTGTTTTTTATAAGCTTTATCTCTGAAGTATGTAACACGTCCCATATTTCAAGTTTGGCATTTTAGATTTTAATATATTAAATGTTTTTAATAATAAAGTTTCCGTCGCTTCAGTTTTACTGTTTTATAGTTACTATTTCTAGTTACCTTTTCGAGATTTTGGCGTTTTTTTATTTTTAATGAGGTTTGATATAAAGATGGCACTTTTCTTCAATTTTTCTTGTACCTTGGTTTTTATACTTTTTTTTGAGTTTTTTATAATACTTGTCGAAAGTAATTTTATTATAGTTTGGGAGTTTTGGGGCATTTTATGGTATGATGGCGTTTCACAAGCATTTGTCTGTGTGGCGTTTTTATTATATATGGCGTTGTTATTATATAACAATCAACTGAAAAAGAAAATTACAAAAAATATATATATAAACAATTGATCTTCCAAATCTTCACTGTCACCAGTCTCTTTCTTCTTTTGTGAATCATCTTAACTGGCTGTTTCGACTTTCGTATGATTCATTTTGTTTTTTTTTGTTTTTGAAGTAGTTTTTTTTTGTCGCCGTTTGGAAGCACAAAGTGTCACATCAGCCTCTTTTTCTTGAAGATTTGTCCATCTCATGCAGCAAAATGTTATTGAGTTACTTCCCTCAGCTAACAATCCATTCAGCGAAACTTTTTGGCGTTTTATCGAGAAAAATAACGCCACTAAATAAAAGAACCTTAAATCTCTAAATTTGGTCATGCTAAACTCAATAATGTTTTGCTATATGAGATGGACAACATTGTTAATCCTCAGTTAAGAAAGATGTCTAACAATGTTTTCCACCCCATACAGCTAAAATTTATTGAGAACAAAACTCGATAATGTTTTTGTATGTTTTGACGTTATAAATTGGATGTAACTTGAGGATAAAGTCAATAAGATTTTACTCAATGAAATGGACAATATCCTCACTTAAGGATTTTGTCCATTACATTGAGCGAAACTTAACCGACAACCAAACTGAATTTCAAAGAAACATTTTGTTTTAGGGGATATTTGATGTTTGGGTTTTTTGGCGCTTCTAAGACAAATGATATATATTAAATATGGCGTTTGGGTTTTTGTGTGTTTAATGGAAGGTCTGAGATGTTGTATATATAGGATGTTTTTTGGCGGTTGCTTTAGGCGGGATTGTATTATAATAAATGCTAGTAATTAAGTCCCGTCATTTCAGTAACTGTTTGTTCAGCTTTATCGTTTAAAAAAAGTTTGGCGTTTTATATCTAATGCCTTTTAGATTAGGATGGTGTGTGCTATGTAGGTTAAGGTGGTAATTTAATGGTGTTTAATTCATGAGATGGCGTTTTATGTTGTAATAAGCCGACTTTAAAGTCAAATACAAGTCAAAGTCGAAGTCAAAGGAAGAAAAGATTGCTAATCAGATCTGTCATTTCTGACTTAATTATTGCTTGTACGCTTTAACTCGACAATCGAAACTTTGCTTGACGCTATTTTATTTTACGATTATATAATATGTGAAGTAACAATGCTATAAACGTAATTAAACGCTAATCAACTAAACGCTACCACATCGCTATCGCATCGCAATTCGAATTACAGGTTCTGGATATTGTTTTACGTGTGTGTGCTATTACGTGCTTTACTTGTGTGTGCTTTTATATATATATATATAGAGTGGAATGTTCAAATGAGAATAATTTTTTTTGTAAGAAGAAAAAAGAAGAAGTTTCAACCAATAAGAAAGCTTTATTTTACTTCATTTAATTTTTGTAGTTAATTTTAATATAAGGGTATATTGGTAAACTTACATAAATCATTAATTTGTATTTTCCCCCTTTAATAACTAACTAAATTAAATTTGTAACTCCTTTTCAAAATATATACTTTTTCCGAATTAAAAAAACAACTTAATTTAAAGTGTAGAATAAATTACTAGTTGTGTAGGATAAATTACGAGTTGTGTAGTATATATTTCGAGGTGTGTAGGATAAATTTTGACTGTGTTGGATAAAATTCTATAATGTGTAGGGTATATATAGGAAAATTTTGATATGTGTAGGTTTTGTAGATTATATGTAAGATAATTAATGATTAGTTGACTAATTAATTAAAGATAGAAAAGTTAATGATATGAGTTATAAATGAAATACATTTTACTAATATGCCCTTTTTTTTAACGGTATATTTCATTAGAACCGGCAAGCCTTCAAAACGAAGACTGCCAAAAACAAAACCTTACAATATATACAAAGGGTATTTCGCCCAATCAATCCATTCAATATTTTTAAACCTAGCTCGATGTTTAAACCAAATAAACGAGAGGGCCTTCACACGAGCGACTATGTTCAAAACTCTTGGCGTCTCTTCCGGGAAAACCTTCTTATTTCTTTCATTCCAAATCTCCCAACAAGTAATCAACATGACACCCCTAAGAATCCTTCTTTCCACTTTAGACCTGGACGAAGCATAATCTTGCTGCAGTAAATCATCAATAGAATTCGCATGCCGACCATAAATCTTACACCAACTCCACACCTTACTCCAAACGCCAAAAACAAATCCGCAATTCACCATCAAATGCAATGTCGTTTCGTCTTCTGCAGCGCAAAAAGGGCAAGAAGTATCCGAAATATTTATTCTCTTTTTCACTAAGGTCGATCGGGTCGGGATTCGGTCTATCTCCATTCGCCAAATGAACATGTTAACTTTAACAGGAAGCCACTTCTCCCATTTAAACCTTTTAGTCTGCTGCATAATACAAGCTGACCGAAGCCATGTTTTGACAGAAGCCACCGAAAACTTTTCGCTGCTGTCAAAACTCCAACTCCAGCAGTCGTTCCCCCCTTTAAACTGCATACGAGACAGAGAACCATTCAGATCTTGTAGTTCAGATATCGCCTCCACAGAAGTAGCTTCAATCGACCAATCTTCAGCTACGTACACTACTCCACCCGAGCAATTTAACCGATCCACAAAACTCCAACTCCAGCAGTCGTTCCCCCCTTTAAACTTTTCGCTGCCCTTTCTTCTTTTCTTCTCACATTAAATTTGTTCTCAAATGAACCTTCCCCTATATATATATATATATATATTGTGGGATGTTATTCGCAAACGCAATCGCAACTATATGCATCACATCGCAACCCGAAATACAAGTTACTTTCATAATTGTTAGGTTGGTTATCTTATCTGTGTAACTAGTGTAATACTATCGTATCACTCGCTCACAACGCAATGCAACGCTCAACGCACGAAACGTAAAGTCGGAAACTAACTCATACACGCCATCCGATCGAATGACCATTCAATCGAATGGTCATCCATCCGGATGACCATCTGATTGAAAGGCCCTCTGACCGAATCACTCCACACCGCCTCTTCTCCTCTTCACCTATAAATACCTCACCTGTCACATCACTGTTCATGATGTGACAGTTCTCCTTCGACCCATGCACTCCCAGCCTCTTTTCTCTCGATTCCTCGCGATTCTTGTAAGTTTTCATCTCAAATCTTGTACTTCCTTAATCTTTACACACTTCTTCATCATTTTCACCATCAAATCACAAATTTCAACCATGAAATCACTTGATTTCGGGCTGTTCAGTGGTGATGTCATCACGAGTTCTTATGAACTCCGGAGAATGACTTCATCTCTGCAATAATGGTCCGAATCTAACAGATTTCTACAAGGTTTTACACTATTTTCATCTAAAATCTAAACATCTTTCAAGTGTTTCAAACTTTTCTTCAACATTTTTAACTTTTCACTCAAAACCGTTAGAATCTGGACTCGTTTGGGTTCACTACCCATTCTTCAGTGGAGACCCGGACTGAGAATGGATCTCTATCGAAGAGACGACCGATTCACAGGTTGAACATGAAACACCGTCACAAACAGCTGAGTCTGGTCGAACGAGGTGATTCCCATCCGACCGGATGAGTTGGACTAGATGTGGTTTCCGTTGTTTAACATGTTGTCATACTGTCTCGATAAAATCTTTTAACTTAACAGATTTTACAAAGTTTTCATCCCAAAACAATTGCCCGATCAAACAGCCATCCGATCGGATAGCCATCTGACCGCACGGCTAATCGATCAGGTGACTTGTAAATTCAAAACTT
Organism: Helianthus tuberosus; assembly: GCA_030545235.1. Classification (NCBI taxonomy): domain Eukaryota; kingdom Viridiplantae; phylum Streptophyta; class Magnoliopsida; order Asterales; family Asteraceae; genus Helianthus; species Helianthus tuberosus. Next base: position 179,877,372 of record CM060351.1, read on the forward strand.
AATCAATTTTCTAAAGTTACAAAGACATCTGTTCCACTCGGATCACCATCCGAGCGGACGGCCATCCGTCCGGACGACCGTCCGACCGGACGACCTGAGAGGTAGAAACACTTCAAAACTTTTAAAATGTTACAACGAAAACTTTAAAGTTTATATACAAATACATCCATCCCAAACGGCCAACCCTCCGACCGAATGGTCATCCGTCCGGACGGTCATCCGACCGGATCACTGTTCATCACTTAAAATCTCAGACGCACTGATCAACGCTTAAACTATCGTTCTCTAATTAGGCTAACTCTCCAGCGCTCCTTTTCAATCCAAGCTTGTGTTTATTTATTAAACACGAACTGTGAGTATACTCGACCCCTTTTTGCTTTATGCAGTTTTGGGTGTTACATACGTTACCTATATCAAAATCACAATCGACCCACAACACAAACAATTTTATATGCTAACTGCTCTTGCATGTTATACGTGCTATTCGATGAATGCTAGTATGTTATGTTTACACAGTGATTGTTGCCTGACACCTTAGCAACAATAGTACTATAGTTTAGACTCAGCACTTGTCGTGGACAGGGGTTGTTAAGGTTTTTTCTTCACGTGTCATAGTGGTGATATGTGTTGCGCATTCTACAACTCGCAGTCACGTCTGTGCATATTTCATTGTCGATAACCTACCTGCTTCACATTTATACGTGTTACATGTTGGTTATGCGTAAATCGCTTTCGCTACTACTATACTATTAAACTTGTATGCTCACCTTTACACTATGTGTATTGACTTCTATTTTAACGTATGTGACAGGTGTTTAGGATGCTATTTGCTTGCTAGCTGCTATGGAATCAAGTTTAGGTGGTCTAGAAATCCACAAACAATTTAATCTGAGTTGTCGAAACAATTTATTTGTCTTTGAGATACTATATCTGTAATAACTGTTTTATTTGATATGTTATGGTATGGTACGTAACGTTAAATATCCGATAATATTAGTTGTTATGGATTTCTCCCTGTTTCGCTCAGTGTCACGCCCCGATGTTTCCGCCATCTGTTGGGGTGTGACATATTGATATCAGAGCCATAACTATAGGGAATTAGGGAAGACTCGACCTAGTCCGGGTCGATGTCTTAGAATTGACCTAGTCTGTAGTCCAAGTACCAACAGACCGTCTTGTGCAAACCCAGTAGGGGTTCTGCACAAGCCTGCTATTGTTACTCTCGATCGAACTCTCAAAGTTAAGGTTAACTTTGCACGAAGCTGTCAAACCAAGTACGAACAAACACTCAACCTTTCCTAAGGCTGACAACACGCACATTTTCGAAAATACTCATTACAAACGAGTGATTTGGTCGAGATTAGGTATGAAAACCGTAAACTCTTGATAGAATTGCTCGCTCGACAAGCGTTTTTATTAATAAAACACGAGAATTTGCGTCGAGTCAGGTGTGAAAACCATCCCTCGACGCGATTCTCCCTGTCTATCTCGTGATCTTATCACACAAACAGGATAAAGTTGTTAAGTTAGGGTTAAAACCCGCATCATAATGGCTTATTCCGCTCTATATTTTGGTTTTACAAAGCTCTCACCAAAGTCTCGATGGGTTCCAACGACTAGGGTCACGTAATGGCCGAAAGGATGCGTGCTGATCGCCCGGATTGAGGCGAGAACATAGTCTATTAAGCCAACATGTGTACTCGAAGTCCTTATGAATAGTCGATTCACTTTGGGTAGTCAAAGTCTAGCACACCCGAGACATTCTGATTTTCGCTGATTTTACGCTTATCGCTTTTATGTGTCTCAATTCTGAGGATCGCCACCGCCGACTCTGTGAATTGTCTATTTTATGTGTTTTATGTGGATTTAAATGTTTATGTGTTTCGATTTTGGAAACTCGCGCTTTTTGCTCATCTCTTTATTAAACGTGTGCGACACGCACAGCTATTTACACCTCAAAACGCTAATAAATCGTGGACTTTCACATGTTATGTTACTCGCTTACTCGCACTCGTAACTCTTGATCGCTTTTCGCAACTGTGAAAGATAGGTAAATACGTGAAAAATATGTAGATGAATACGTGCAAAAATATAGTGGAATGTGTGCTTATGTGGACTAAGTGCTTCTGTGCTCTACGTGCTAACGTGTTTATGTGTTTATGTGCTTATGTGCTTACGTGATTTATGTGCCTCTGTGAATTATATGCCGTAAGTGTACGTGTTCCTGAGTTTTATAGTATTTTGGTTAAACGCTATGTGGTGAGTTTGAGTCTACCGTTTAAATCCTATGACGATGTCTGTTGCAGACAATGTCGTCATTCGGATCTCACACTTCTCGCTTTGCGCGCCACAATCACGCTGATAAACGCATCGCCTTTCTAGTAGCTAAGCAGTTGGCTAAGGTCATTCCGCAAATCGTCAGCGAGATTAATGAAATCGCTAGTAAGTCATCTGAGAATTCTAGGACTGACTCTCCCAAAGCTACCTTCAGCTTCAAACAGTTTAAAGCTTGTGGACCCAAAGACTTCTCTGGGGAAGATGGGCCGAGCGCAATGTTTGCATAGTTCGACTCGATTGAAGTCACTCTACGATAAAACGGATGTCCAGACAACCTCTGCACTGTTAACGCAACTGGTGTCTTCCAGTCTAGGGAACTAGAATGGTGGACAACAGAGCGAAACAGACGTGGGAACGACGTAAGTTACGGACTTTCTTGGGAGGAATTGAAGGAGATCATGATGAAGGAATTTTCTCCTCCGCACGAGCTCCAAAAGCTGGAAGACGAGTTTTGGCACATCAAGCAAGAGGGTGGCGACAATGCTAGTCTTACTGGATGCTTCAAATAGCTTAGCATCATCTGCCCTGGCCAAGTCACAACTCCCGACATCACAATCAAGAAATATATTCGAGTTTTAACTGATTGTGTTGCCGATTTCGTCCAAGCGGCCAAGACTACAACAATTGATGAGACATTCCTGCTCACTGCCGAGATTAATGACAAGCGAGTTCGGGCTGGTCACTTCAATAAAACTGCCAAGAATCTTCACCAAGCCACCGCTACTTCTGCTACTCCCACCGCTAAACCGCCTCACCTCAAACTTTAAAGTCATCACGTCGCAAGCGCACGAACAACAATAACAAGAACTGTGCTGTCACAACCGCTTCTCTCAATGTTGTCCCTGTTAACAGCAGAATCAGAACCTCCAAGTAGCCGCACCCGTGACCAACGCACCTTCTGCAAAACGTGCGTATACCGTCCTAACCCATTATGCCCTACTTGTAATTACCATCATCCTGTTGGGATCGCATGTCGATTTTGTGTTCAGTGCAAGCTTTACGACCACTTTACTGCAAACTGCCATACTGGTCCTTGTCAAGCTCAAGTTCAAGCTCCTCCTGCTCTGCCAGCTCCACTTCCCGCTCTTTAGGGACAACAAGAGCCTGCTATGTGTGTGGTGATCCTAACCACTTCGCGAATGTCTGCCCGAACCTAGTGGTGAAGCAAGAGCCACAGTAGCAACCAGCGCAGCAACAACACCAACAACAGCAGCCTCAACAGCAGAAACAGCCAGCTCAACATGCAGCCCATAGGCGAGTCTTCAACGTTAACGCCCGCCAGGCCCAAGCAGATAACAACGTGGTTAATGGTACGTTTCTCGTAAATGGTATTTGTACTTCGTGTCTGTTTGATACTGGAGCCGATAACTATTTTGTATCGTTCGAATTCGAAAGGATCCTAAACCGTAAACGCGTTAATCTCCCATCAACATTCGACGTAGAAGTTGCCACTGGAAGAACCGTCACTGTTAGTTCCGTTCTACGTGATTGTACTCTTGAGATCAACAATCACGTTTTCCCAATCAATCTTATCCCGATGCAGCTCGGTAGCTTTGATGTCATAGTAGGCATGGATTTTCTTCATGAAAATCATGCTGAAATTTTTTGTTTCAAAAAGATGATCCGTTTCTCTGTTTCAAACGGTGATCAATTGTGTGTCTATGGCGAAATCGCTTCGAAGAAACTACCGCTCATCTCATGTGTCCAAGCCAGTAAGTATCTCCGCAAGGAATACACAGCTTTATTGGCGCACATCGTAGTAGCGGAGAAGGAAAAGAAAGAGAAGGCAATGGAAAAGGTACCCGTGGTTCGTGATTTTCCTCACGTCTTTCCTGATGATTTACCTGGTTTACCGCGATCTCGTGATATCGATTTTCGAATTGACCTCATTCCTGGAGCAAATCCCGTCGCTAAAGCGCCTTATCCTCTCGCTCCATCTGAAATGTGCGAACTCTCAAGTCAGCTCCAGGAATTGCTTGATAAAGGCTTTATTCGCCCTAGCACCTCTCCTTGGGGCGCGCCTGTCCTTTTCGTCAAAAAGAAGGATGGATCGTTCCGGATGTGCATCGGTTATAGGGAACTCAATAAGCTGACTATCAAAAACCGCTACCCCTTACCTCGAATCGATGATTTATTTGATCAATTACAAGCTGCAACATGTTTTTCCAAGAGCAATCTACGCTCTGGCTATCATCAATTACGAATCTAGGAGGAATATATTCCCAAATCCGCTTTTCGCACCCGATACGGCCACTACGAGTTTGTTGTTATGCCCTTTGGTCTAACCAACGCCCCCGCAGTTTTCATGGATCTAATGAATCGCGTGTGTAAACCCTTTCTCGACCGCTTCACCATCATGTTTATCGATGATATCCTGATCTATTCCAAATCAAAATCCGAACACGCGCAACAGCTCCGTTTGGTTCTTGAACTACTCCAAGGAAATCGCCTCTATGCCAAGTTCTCCAAGTGCGAATTTTGGCTTGAGGAGGTTCAATTTCTCGGTCATATTGTCAATAGTCAAGGTATTCACGTCGACCCTGCGAAGATCGAAGCAGTTAAGAGTTGGATTACACCAAGGAACCCGTCCGAAGTTCGTTTTTTTTTCTCGGATTGGCAAATAAAAATAATAATATACAAATTGTAACAAAAATCGGGCATGACCCGTTCGTAACATAAGCGATTCCCTGCTTTGAAAAAAATCACCATTCAAACTAAATTCTACATTTAGAACTAAATTCTACGACACGTTTCCAAAAGATATAAAAGTTGTAACCATTACATCATAATAAAAACATCCATTAACCAAAAGACACTACCACCCTTTAAAGAACTTGACGAGCGGAAGCAATTAAATGGCGCGATGTGTTTTCGTTCCCCAGGTTCAAGATTTTGCTCCAAAGGACTATTTACCTACAACATTCTTAACAGGTCAACTAAATATGCAAAACAATAATCTAACATATTCAATCTTTTATTTTAACAATTATCATTCTCGTGCTTTTAATCATACATACTTTTCCATCTAACGGGTCTTTATGATCAAACCAAGTTCACAGACTAAGACTTGATCCAAGACCCGTCTAACTTTCTAACCTTCTCCATTAATTTGACCCATTCACACGGTTCGACTACATGACTTTTCAACATACATTCCATTAGTACGACCCGTTCAGAATGGAGCGGGTCATTACACATCCATTACTATTGCATTTCCTATCCATTTTCCAATATTCAACATATCAGAATTCTACCATGAACAATCATACAACGCTACACTAGGATTCATTTACCAAAACTAACATTCATAAATCTACATAAAGGGAGAATTAAGTTCATATGAACTTACCTTTGTTTTGCGTTGCTTGCGTACCGGTTTGACTTGCACCTTCTTCCTTCATGCCTACAATTTGACATTCAACTTTCTTTCAATCGCATGCTTTTATTTCATATTTACATTAACATAGTAAGCTAACAACTTGTCAATCCGCCAATTCTAATCAATACCATCATATGCTTATGATATCATCTTCATCACATATAAACCAATGCACAAGTATTTCATCAAACACTTGGTGTGCATAACATTAATAAAGCATAAAGTACAAGTATCTTATGCATAACTTCCCTAGTTCATTTCAACATCATCAAAATCAATGGATTTTCATACAACATTCATACATGGTAATTATTCATCTATAAAATGTTCATTATAAACTACCTTATACATAATCATTACTCTAATTGGTACATGATTCATCATTATACTTCACAATATCTCTACTACAAGTGGGTTTCTACTTTCAATCATCAATTCAGCCGAATTCAAGTATAATTCATGTTCCATGTGATGATTCTAACCCTTAATCACACTAATTTATGATAAATTCATGGATTACCCGAAACCCATTTCATACATCATCATAAAAGCACAAAATTTCACTTACCCTATACTTTATTATGTTTGGATGAACAAGAATTCATGAACATGCAGGGATTTTAGTCAGATCTTCATTGTCAATAGGCTGCATCTTGGGATTATATATCCATGGAGGATTTTCTCCTTTCTTCTCCTCCAGGTCGACACCCACTTCCCCACACATACTGCCTAATTGTTTTTGTTATAACAATTCAATCTTAAGTTACTCTTTCAACCCCTAATGTTTTTAAAACATGGCACTTTATTGCCCAACTATTGACTAGGTTACTTACTCTTATTTAACTTTCATATGGTAAAATTTGTATTTACCATTTTCTTTTACTAATGCATCAAAATTAAAATATTATGTTATGGCTTATAGAATTTTGGGGTGTTACTATATTTACCATTTCTTTTTGTCAAAACATAGCGACTATAACATTATATTATGACATACGAAATTTGGGGTGTTACAAGTCTACCCCCTTAAAGAAGGTTTCGTCCCTGAAACCTAAATACGTATCGAATAATGACGGGTAGTGTTCCAGCATATCATCTCCCGTTTTCCATGTGAGATCCGATTCTTTTCGATGTCGCCATTGGACCAAAACTTGTCTAATGGCTTTGTTGCTAAGTCGTTTCACTTTGTAATCTTTTATTGTCACGTGCCTTTTATTATATTTCAATCTTTCATCCACTTCGATGTCATCCAAGGGCACATATGCCGTTTCATTCGCGAGGCATTTTCGTAATTGCGACACATGGGAGGTGTTGTGAATTCCACCTAGTGCCGATGGTAATTCTATCTGATATGCTACTGTTCCTACTTGAGCTAGTATACATTCTAACAAGTTTACTCGTATCCTTTCGTAAGTACATACCTCGAACTTTGACAACAAGTTTTCATCCGATCACCCGTCATGATGATTTGATCACTACCACTTTACACTTGTCCAATGCACTTGGTAATTCAATATGATCCTATTACATTATTTCATGATCATTGTTCAATTGTTCAAGCTGATTTCTTAAAACTTATGTGTCAGATTATTCATTCCCGCATACCTCTGACTTCTACTTAGGGGAAATAATTATCATAATATTCATACTTGTTCATTCCTATTCATTCATATAAAATCACAAATCAAACATCATTCAATAGTTTCTAACTATTTAGCTTCTACATACACCTCATCCTTCCAGGGCCAATATCAAGCGAAATTTCTTTCATGTCACTTGCTTGATAGTTCTTTTCATACTTTTCTTGCAATACCTACGTATAATCTTTACCCGAGACCAATATTTCTTTCATTCATGATCTATCATATCTGCATGGTTAAACACAATTTAATGTATACGTTTATACAAATCGTGTACATACTATCTTGCTCTAATATCTTTACCATCTATCCCTTGGTTACAAGGGCCAATATAAATCTTTAATCACGCTATCAATATGATCGATAATCAATACTCACATTTGAGTAACTCATATTACACTCGAGGTTTCATACTCAGCTATACTTGTCATCACATTCCATAGCTATCATACATACGTCATTCCTTCTAGCAGTTGTAATACTAAGCCAACTACCTAACATTGTACCACAAAGGGTTAATTCTTATCTATATACTTACCTAGGTTCCGCTACATATGAGATTATAAGCTTATTACATATGCCATTCCATTCCATTCCACGTATGAGTTACATAAAACTTGGTACAACCATTCATTCGATAATTGAGATTACATTCTACCACGTAGGGTTGTTTTATATTACGAACCAAGAATCATGCGTATAAAACTTTAACTCTCTAACATTTCCTTAGAGGTTTACCTTCTAATAAATCCTCACATACGATAGGGAACCCGAATAAGGGCGAGATTCATCCAAATATCCATTCAAATGCTCATCATATTTTACATTCCACTCAATCCCTCTTTATGTAACATTCCACCTTTAATAGTTACTCATTCTTATATTTTCATTCTAACTTCCTTCAACGTTAACCTTTCAGATCTTCCATACAGTTCTTTCTAATTATTCTAAATTTGGCATACTAAGCATGTACCCCGCTTTCTTAACAGTTCCCCACTTTTCTTTCCTTTCTACTAATATGCGGGTAGACTCTTACCATCTTTCCATCATGACATTTCAAGACATCTAATAACCGTATTTTACAATAAACAAAAATTTAGAGCCGCCATAATTTTCCTGTATTGATATGAAGATTATAATTCATTTACTAGCATTATGAGTCATTTACTTCTGCCTTCCAAGTTACTAACCATACTTGTTCCTTCACTATGCCGTTAGAAACAATAATACTCACCATGAGTCTACTACTTACTTCCTCTATTATTAATATCATCATTCTTCCTAGTCACCCCCTCTTGTGATGTAAAAACTTTGATTACTAATGTATGTGTGTGTATATATATACACATATACATATACTTGCCTCGAACATTTAGTAACTCTATTACTATTAGTTGCTTGTTAATCCATTCCTACAGTATGGACTAATTCGCACATTTGTACTTCCTTATTGATTTTAGACATACTTATGTAAACGTTGTTCTTGCCATCCCATTTCTTTTAAATCCTCTACTAGTAAGTCCATCACGTAATTATGTTTACATGTTGAGCCACCTCATTCATTCTTGAAATTCGTTCATATATTTTAAACGTGCGAATTCAATCATACTTGTTATCATTTTACCATTTCTTACAAAAATCTCTATCCTCATGGGTGCTAAAATCATCCATCTAGGTCTTAGCCTATTATTCTTTCTACTAACATTTACTTTTTATTTGACAAAATTTTCATCCTTAGGACCATACTACACTCAAAATTCTATCATCCTTTCATATTCAATACTTTCTAAGTTTAATCGTAATTATCATTCCTTCGTTTTATTACATTCTAGACCATACCATCCTCTTCCGTAATCATTGCTTTTATTCCTTCCTACCGTGCCATTTGTTATCGTTTGTATTTCCTTCGTCCGTCATCTACATTAAGCATTCTCAACATTCATTACTTAATATACATTCCATGTCATCTCAAGTTACATTCATGCATTCATAATCATATTTCAATATCTTTCATTTCACTTGTACATCATCAACATCAGTCACGATAGGCCACATCATGCATGTCTTTCGTTCATATGGGAATAGAATCCCTCATCCTTCTTACTTACTTTCTCGCACTATCCGCTACTCGGAACATATTTTGTTAACAATTTCTTCGTTTTCATTAGCCATCTACTATATCATTCGAGATCATTATTAAAATTTATTCTTTGGTCATGTTCACTTCATTCTAACATTTTAATTTTTTATACTTTCCTTTCTTTCATGCTAGGTGTTAACGGTCCTTTATGACCACACCACATATCTCTCATCATAGGGTTGATAAACCCAACTAGAACTTCACTCACAACCTTCCAATCATATACGTTCTTACGTCAAAACATTTCGACATGACCCGGTTGACATTTAGAGGATCCTAATTATCATAGGTTGAATTTTTGGAAACTTAACGAGACTATTGGATTTGCCTTAAGAAATATTCTACAACATAGTTTAGAAAATATGTTAATATACTTAACATATTTCAATGACTTTCATTCTCTTACTTATTACACATTCATTAATTTCATACACTTTTCACTTCGTTATATGTTACTTCATGCCATCATGCTTACGTCTTATTAACCTTTGTCCTTTTAATTATGGTTATCATGCTTTTATTTCATAATTCCGGGTGTTAATAGCCACTTAGTGGCCATACCGCATTCCTTTCATCATCCTTGGTGTTAACGGTCACCTCGTGCCCACACCGCATACCATTCATCATTCTCGGTGTTTACGGTCACTTCGTGACCACACTGCATACCATGCATCATTCTCGGTGTTTACGGTCACTTCGTGACCACACCGCATACCATTCATCTTTCTCGGTGTTAACAGTCACTTCATGACCACACCGCATACCTTTCATCATTCTCGGTGTTAACGGTCAATTCGTGACCACACCGCATACCTTTCATCATCCTCGGTGTTAACGGCCACCTCGTGACCACACCGCATACCATTCATCATAGGGCATCATCTTTACCATCATTATTGGTAATATCATTGTCATCATCATCGATGTCATTAATTGCTAAAATATGCATGCTTTCTTAAAGTTCATTCTTACATCCATTTACTATACTTTTTTTTCATCAATTTATAATCATACATCAACTAAGTTCGACGACCCCTTTTTCTATCATATACTACTTCCTATAAGTTTATTACGATCTTTAGATGCGTTTTACGGCATTCAGAAGTCCGGGATACATCACACAAGTCAACCAAGAAAAATCAGAAAAACGAACCCAGGGAGTGGCGTCGGCGACGGCCCTCCCTGGCGTCGGCGACGCATAGCCAAAAGTGGCGTCGGCCACAAAACGTGCAGGCAGTGGGTTTGGGCGTCGAACCTTCTGGTTCATTTAAAGGGGTGTCGGCGACGAGCAGAATGGGCGTCGGCGACGAGCAGAATGGGCGTCGGCGACGAGCAGAATGGGCGTCGGCGACGTGTTGCTGGCTGCCCAAAACGCTGCTGAGTTTCTTCGTTTTTTTTGCCCATTCCGACCCGTTCCCGAGTACCGTAACACCTGAACTTGCCCCGGGATTCCTGAATTACCATTTCTAGGCATTACCCCATACCAAAACTCCACATCCCTTCCCTTAACCATTTCCCAATAAAATGAAACTTAGAAATCATAATACTAAATTCATACCTTAACCTCGTCTTGGAGCGAACACACATCACTTCTTGAGCTTTCGGTTTGAGTCCGAGCACTCTATTCAGTGCTCGAATCCCTCAAACCTCGGCTCTGATACCAACTTGTAACGCCCATATTTCACATTCGAATATAAAAATAATAATATACAAATTGTAACAAAAATCGGGCATGAACCGTTCGTAACATAAGCGATTCCCTGCTTTAAAAAAAATCACCATTCAAACTAAATTCTACATTTAGAACTAAATTCTATGACACGTTTCCAAAAGATAAAAAAGTTGTAACCATTACATCATAATAAAAACATCCATTAACCAAAAGACACTACCACCCTTTAAAGAACTTGACGAGCGAAAGCAATTAAATTGCGCGATGTGTGTTCGTTCCCCAGGTTCAAGATTTTGCTCCAAAGGACTATTTACCTATAACATTCTTAACAAGTCAACTAAATATGCAAAACAATAATCTTACATATTCAATCTTTTATTTTAACAATTATCATTCTCGTGTTTTTAATCATACATACTTTTCCATCTAACGGGTCTTTATGATCAAACCAAGTTGACAGACTAAGACTTGATCCAAGACCCGTCTAACTTTCTAACCTTCTCCATTAATTCGACATGTTCACACGGTTCGACTACATGACTTTTCAACATACATTCCATTAGTACGACCCGTTCAGAATGGAGCGGGTCATTACACATCCATTACTATTGCATTTCCTATCCATTTTCCAATATTTAACATATCAGAATTCTAACATGAACAATCATACAACGCTACAATAGGATTCATTTACCAAAACTAACATTCATAAATCTACATAAAAGGAGAATTAAGTTCATATGAACTTATCTTTGTTTTGCGTTGCTTGCGTACTGGTTTGACTTGCACCTTCTTCCTTCATGCCTACAATTTGACTTCAACTTTCTTTCAATCTCATGCTGTTATTTCATATTTACATTAACATAGTAAGCTAACAACTTGTCAATTCGCCAATTCTAATCAATTACCATCATATGCTTATGAAATCATCTTCATCACATATAAACCAATGCACAAGCATTTCATCAAACACATGGTGTGCATAACATTAATAAAGTATAAAGTACAAGTATCTTATGCATAACCTCCCTAGTTCATTTCAACATCATCAAAATCAATGGATTTTCATACAACATTCATACATGGTAATTATTCATCTATAAAATGTTCATTATAAACTACTTTATACATAATCATTACTCTAATTGGTACATAATTCAACATTATACTTCACAATATCTCTACTACAAGTGGGTTTCTACTTTCAATCATCAATTCAGCCGAATTCAAGTATAATTCATGTTCTATGTGATGATTCTAACCCTTAATCACACTAATTTATGTTAAATTCATGGATTACCCGAAACCTATTTCATACATCATCATAAAACCACAAAATTTCAATTACCCTGTACTTTAGTATGTTTGGATGAACAAGTATTCATGAACATGCAGGGATTTTAGTCAGATCTTCATTGTCAATTGGCTGCATCTTGGGATTATACATCCATGGAGGATTTTCTCCTTTCTTCTCCTCCAGGTCGACACCCACTACCCCACACATACTGCCTAATTGTTTTTGTTATAACAATTCATTCTCAAGTTACTCTTTCAACCCCTAATGTTTTTAAAACATGGCACTTTATTGCCCAACTATTGACTAGGTTACTTACTCTAATTTAACTTTCATATGGTAAAATTTGTATTTACCATTTTCTTTTACTAATGCATCAAAATTCAAATATTATGTTATGGCTTATAAAATTTTGGGGTGTTACTATATTTACCATTTCTTTTTGTCAAAACCTAGCGACTATAACATTATATTATGACATACGAAATTTGGGGTGTTACACGATTCATCGCCTATTTCTCAAACATTGTTGTCCCTCTCACCTCTCCTACGCACAAGGATAAACCTTTTGTTTGGGGAACCGAACAAGAGGAAGCCTTTCAAACCCTCAAACCCATGCTCTACAACGCTCATGTGCTCGCACTACCTGACGAAAACGACGACTTCGTAGTCTACTACGATCCCTCTAACCTCGATATCGGTTGTGTTCTTATGCAACGGGACAAGGTTATCGCGTACGCCTCTGGTCAGCTCAAGATCCACGAGAATAACTACACAACCCACGATCTCGAGCTTGGCGCAGTTGTTTTTGCATTGAAGATTTGGCTACCCTACCTTTACGGTACCAAGTGTACAGTCTTCACCGACCATAAGAGCCTGCAACACATCTTGAACCAGAAGGAACTGAATATGCGCCAACGCCGCTGGGTTGAACTTCTCAATGATTACGACTGTGAGGTTCGTCACCATCCAGGCAAAGCAAATTTCATTGATGATGCTCTCAGTCGACGAAGCTATTTGCATAACATTCGTAATACTCAAGCTCAGCACAATCTCAAAGCTCTAATTCGTGACGCTCAGCACGCATGTTTCATTGAGAATACCTTGAGAGAGGAAATGAAGAAATGTGGTGCTGAATCCCAACTTGTCACCAAATCGAACGGTATCTACTACTACCTCGATTGCATCTGGATCCCTAGTCGCAATAATCTTCGGGAGATATTGTTGACCGAAGCCCACAAGTCTCGATATTCCATTCATCCCGGTGCCGACAAGAGGTACCAGGACCTGCGCGCCAGGTATTGGTGGCCTGGAATGAAGAAGGATACCGTTGTCTATGTTTCGAAATGCCTAACCTGTTCGAAGGTCAAGGTTGAGCAACAACGACCCTCTGGCTTACTTGTGCAACCCGAGATCCCTATGTGGAAATGGGAGAGTATAGCCATGGATTTCATTACGAAACTTCCTCGCACGACATCAGGTCATGATAGCATTTGGGTTATCATTAATCGTCTCACTAAGTCCGCCCAGTTCCTGCCGATACGGGAAGACTACAAGCTAGAACGATTAGCATGAATCTATACCGACGAAGTCATTTTTCGACACGGGACACCTCGTGATATCATCTCTGACCGCGATGGTTGATTCACTTCGTGCCTCTGGGAAACTTTTCAATCTGCTCTCGGTACTTCTCTCAATCTTAGTACTGCATTCCATCCCCAAAATGACGGTCAGACTGAACGCACGATTCGCACCCTTGAAGACATGTTTCGCTCGTGTGTTATAGATTTCTGTGGTAATTGGGATTCGCATTTACCTTTAGTCGAGTTCTTGTACAATAACAGTTATCACTCTAGCATTCAAATGGCATCATTTGAGGCATTATACGGAAGAAAATGTCGATCTCCTATTGTATGGCATGAGATCGGGGATGCGCAAATTCCCGATCCTGAGTTATTGCAAGAAACGACTAACAAGATCCACCAAATACGAGACAATCTCCTGAAAGCTTGGAGTCGTCAAAAGATTTACGCCAATAAACGCTGCAAGCCCCTTGAATTGAACGTTGGCGATCACGTACTCCTAAAGGTTGCACCTTGGAAGGGAGTGATCCTATTCGGCAAGAAAGGAAAGCTAGCACCTCGATATGTTGGACCCTTTAAGATTCTGGAATGAATTGGCAAAGTGGCCTACAAACTCGAATTACCGGAGGAGCTCAGCAATGTACATCCGACTTTCCACGTTTCGAACCTCAAAAAGTGTCTAGCCGACCAGAATTTACATGTCCCTCTTGAGGATCTACAAGTGGACGAAACATTACACTTCGTGGAAAAGCCAGTCAAGATCATGGACCGAGAGACCAAGTAGCTCCGACGCTCACGCATTCCCATAGTGAAGGTTCGCTGGGAAGGAAAACGCGGCGCCGAGTTCACCTGGGAACTCGAAAGTGATATGAAGGCTAAATATCCACAACTATTTGTTACGCCTGCGCCTTAAATTTCGGGAAGAAATTTCCTAAAGTAGGGGAGGCTGTAACAACCCGACTTTTAAAGTCAAAGTACAAGTCAAAGTCAAAGTCAAAGTCAAAGGAAGAAAATATTGCTAATCAGATCTGTCATTTCTGATTTAATTATTGCTTGTACCCTTTGAATCGACAATCGAAACTTTGCTTGACGCTATTTTATTTAACGATTATTTAATATGTGAAGTAACAATGCGATAACGTAATTAAACTCTAATCTACTAAACGCTACCACATCGCTATCGCATCGCAATTCGAATTACAGGTTCTGGATATTGTTTTACGTGTGTGTGCTATTACGTGCTTTACTTGTGTGTGCTTATATATATATATTGTGGGATGTTATTTGCAAACGCAATCGCAACTCTATCGCATCACATCGCAACCCAAAATACAAGTTACTTTTATGATTGTTAGGTTGGTTATGTTATCTATGTAACTAGTGTAATACTATCGTATCGCTCGCTCACAACGCAATGCTCAACGCACGAAATGAAAAGTCGGAAACTAACTCACACGCGCCATCCAATCGAATGACCATTCGATCAAATGGTCATCCGTCCAGATGAGCATCTGATCGGATGGCCATCCGATCGAAAGGCCCTCCGACCGAATCACTCCACACCGCTTCTTCTCCTCTTCACCTATAAATACCTCACCTGTCACATCACTGTTCATGATGTGACAACTCTCCTCCACGCACTCCCAGCCTCTTTTCTCTCGATTCCTCGCGATTCTTGTAAGTTTTCATCTCAAATCTTGTACTTCCTTAATCTTTACACACTTCTTCATCATTTTCACCATCAAATCACAACTTTCACCATGAAATCACTTGATTTTGACCTGTTCAGTGGTGAGTCATCATGAGTTCTTATGAACTCCGGAGAATGACTTCATCTCTGCAATAATGGTCCGAATCTAATAGATTTCTACAAGGTTTTACACTATTTTCATCTAAAATCTAAACATCGTTCAACTGTTTCAAACTTTTCTTCAACATTCTTAACTTTTCACTCAAAACCATTAGAATCTGGACTCGTTCGGGTTCACTGCCCATTCTTTAGTGGACAGCCGGGCTGAGAATGGATCTCTAATGAAGAGACGACTGATTCACGGGTTGAACATGAAACACCATCACGAACAGCTGAGTCTGGTCGAACGGGGTGATTCCCATCTGACCGGATGAGTTGGACTAGATGTGGTTTCCGTTGTTTAACACGTTGTCATACCGTCTCGATAAAATCTTTTAACTTAACGGATTTTACAAAGTTTTCAACCCAAAACAATTGCCCGATCGAACAGCCATCTGATCGGATATCCATCCGACCGAACGGCTATTCGATCAGGTGACTTGTAAATTCAACACTTAATCAATTTTCAAAAGTTACAAAAACATCTGTTCCACTCGGATCACCATCCGAGCGGACAGCCATCCGTCTGGATGACCATCCGACCGGATGACCTGAGAGGTAGAAACACTTCAAAACTTTTAAAATGCTACAACGAAAACTTCAAAGTTCATACACAAATACATCCATCCCAAACGGACAACCCTCCGACCGAATGGTCATCCGTCTGGATGACCATCCGTCCGGACGGTCATCCGACCGGATCACTGTTCGTCACTTAAAATCTTCGATGCACTCTTTAACGGTTACACTATCGTTCTCTGACCTGGCTAACTCTCCAATGCTCCCTTCAATCCAAGCTTGTGTTTATTTATTAAACACGAACCGTGAGTATATTCGATCCCTTTTTTCTTTGTGCACTTTTGGATGTTACATATGTTACCTATATCAAAATCACAATCGACACACAACGCAAACACTTTCATACGCTAACCACTCTCGTATGTTATACGTGTTATTCAATGAATGCTAGTATGTTATGTTTACACAGTGATTGTTGCATGACACCTTAGCAATGATAGTACTATAGTTTGGACTCAGCACTTGTCGTGGACAGGGGTTGTTAAGGGCTTTTCTTCACGTGTCACAATGTTGATATGTGTTGTGCATTCTACAACTCACAGTCACATCTGTGTATATTTCATTGTCGATAACCTACCTGCTTCACATTTATACATGTTACATGTTGGTTATGCGTAAATCGCTTTCGCTACTACTATACTATTAAACTTGTATGCTCACCTTTACACTATGTGTATTGACTTTTATTTTAACGTAGGTGACAGGTGTTTAGGATGCTATTTGCTTGCTAGTTGTTATGGAATCAAGTTTAGGTGGTCTAGAAACCCACAAACAATTTAATCTGAGTTGTCGAAACAATTTATTTGTCTTTGAGATACTATGTCTGTAATAACTGTTTTATTTGATATGTTATGGTATGGGACGTAACGTTAAATATCCGGTAATATTAGTTGTTATGGATTTCTCCTGGACAATCTGTTTCGCTCAGTGCCGCGCCCCGATGTTTCCGCCATCTGTTGGGGTGTGACATGTGTAGAGAAGTCAAAAGACTTTTTTACCATTAATGAAGCGCGCCACACTAATAAAAGTGATGTTATTTACGAAAACACCACCGCGTCATCTAGTCCATAGATTGTTTTGATCTGACGATCCATATCCGTTCTCTCCGTTCTCACACTTTTCATCGGTTTCTCTAAATCCTGACCCCATATATATATGATACCAATATATCAGAGAGGGTGTGAAATTAAATTGAAAATAAACAAAAACAAACACCGAAGATAGATTAAGAATACTTACAATGATAGGGATATACACAGCGGATAATGATGGATGAGAGTATGCACAGCGGAGTAAAAGGTTGCAGAATTTTTTTTTTTTTTTATGTGTGTGTTGGAATATAGTATGAAGAACTGGGAAAAAGTTGGAATATTAAGGGAGTGGAGCTAAAGAGATATGGAGAGAGTTTTAGTGTGCCATTGAAGTAGTAATATTATTGCTCTTAATGGTTACTCGTATCTTACATTCGATTACAATTGCCATATATATAGGCAAGAATAATATAGCAAAGTCTTAAAGCATATATGTCTAGCCTAATAAACAATTCAAAAGATAAAATACAAAATTCAAAACCTAGTCTAGAATCAAGAGAAAATTATTAGACAATTTCAAACCTAACGGCGAATATTAAAGCATACAAACAAAAACAGTGTTTAGATTTTTTAGCCATCTTTCTGTGAATAATTGAACCATGAAACGTCATGGCTTTCGTCATGTTTTTTGTCTTGTGTCTTCTGGCGTCATCTCTTGCGTCATGTCTTCTAGAAATCTCTGTGTGTGCTGTCTATCGACTGTGGACTTGAACAATCCTGTTCATTATCTTGTTCATCGTCTTGAAAATCTTCTAGGTTAAAGATGTGTTGTAATTTTAGAGTATCTCCTTCCCCTGCAAAGGGTAATAACATACTCCAATTTATTTTTGTGTAGATTTGTATATAGTGTCCTTCACCTATTAATTTAAAATTTTCCCAAGAAAAATGGTCTGGAATTTCTGGGGTCTTTTGATGTTCTTTGACAAACTGTTGAAAATCTTTGGTAGGTTCTTTAGTTGTGTGATCTAACCATGGTAAAGATGCGAAATCTATAGCTGTTCTTATCATAGAGTTTTGCAACCAGTTGCTTCCTCTGTTGTGTTCAATAAATATTCTTTTTCTTGCTGGCCTGTATGTGTATGAGTCTGCAAATGGAAATGAGGAAATTATTTTGCAGCCAATTGTTGGTTTTATGCTTCGTGCTGGTATATTTCCTGCTGTTAAGACGATCTTTTCCCCAAGTTGATTGAGAAGATCTTCTGTTCTTCTGTCTAACTTGATTTCCAAATAATCAATCATACCATGATGATAAAATTGAATTATTTGTTCATCTGTCAATTTTGTAGGATGGTGTATTTGAAGCAATAGAAGACATGTTCCGTCTCCTTCGTCATTTGTTCTTTCCACCACTGTAAACCCTTGTTGTTCACTGTCAAATTTGAATGCCATGTCTACCAACTGTTGCTGTAAATTGTACAAAATTAAAGGAAATTCTGCACAAACTTTCTGTGAAACAAGATTCTCAAATTATGAGAATCTTTTTGTCACTGGTTTCAGGCATTGCTGCCAAGGTGTATCAAGAATCCTTGTTCTGAAACACTCAAAAGTCCTGTGTACCTCTGTTTTATCTTTGTTCTCTTTTTTCTCAAGCTTTTGTAATAACTGTGTATTTTTTACTTCTAATAACATCACTTTTTGTTTTAACAAATTGTTTTCAATTTTCAATTGTATATCTTGTGCATTTTTTGCTTTTTCTTCAAGTTGTGTTTTTAATGTAGAAATAATTTCTTGTTGAGCTTTTATGTAATGTTCATGATTTGTTTTTGCCATGTCAGAAAAGCTTTTAACTTCTTCTGGTTCTATGTAAAAACTTTGTAGACCAAACTCTTCTCTTGCTGCTTGAAGAGCTTCAGCAAAACTTGTATATCCTTTCCAAACTGCTCCTCCTACACAAATTATATGTTTTGCCGCTGTCTCCCATTTGTTAAAAATTCCAATTTTTGTACCCCTAAATACAACATAATGTGTATAATTTGGTTTCTGTTTAAACTGTCTTTCAGGTGTTTTTGAACTCTGTTCTTGAAAGTAAATACTTAAAGCATTTAAAACCTGTACTTTGAATGATGAAGCTTGTGGCATGGTTTGAATATGCCATAAATTGTCTAATAAACATTGCTGTTTATCTGTTAGTTTCATTCCCATAATAGGACGAAACTTCTTGTCAGCTTCATTGCATATCTGTAAAGCATATGTTCCAAACTCGATCACCGGTTTGGGTGGGAAATTTGTGTATAAAGGTCGCTTGCCAGCTGCCTTTGATTGCTGTTGTGTATAAAACTGTCTTGTCATTGTCTGTGGTAATGATCTGTAAGGAGAACTGTATATCTTTTCTATTGACTGGAGATATGCCTGTTGAATTTGTTCTTCCTCTGATAAAGAATTCTCTTGTTGCTTTTGTTTTGGATGTATAAGCTTTAACTTCTCTTTATCGTTTTTCCTGTCCATCTAAAACAAACCATTTGTTTATATTTCGAGATAACATATCAGCTATCCCATTATTTTTTCCTTTAATATGTTCAAAATTTATAAAATATCCATTTCCTTGTATAATATTTTGTAAATTAACCCATCTAGTTCTATTTACCTTTTTACTTTGATCATTTTTTACAAACTTAACTATTGCTTCACAGTCAGTTCTTACTGTAAATTCTTTATTAAGAAAAATCTTAAACTTTTCTAATGAATAAATTAATGCCTGTATTTCAAAATCAACTGTAGTCCAATTTGTTTTGTTTTGAAAATTACCACTTTAATAAGCGCAAATTTTCTCTTCTTCCTTGGGACTGTATTTGTTTGGTTTACATAGAAGGACTGCTCCCCATCCTTCTTTGCATCCATCTGTTTCAATAATTATATAATATGTAACTAATGGTAATTCTAATGGTTTAATATTTTTAACTGCTTTCTTAATTTCTTTAACTAATTTAATGTCTTCTTGATTAAAATATCTCTGACCATTTTTAGTGGTTTTTCCATACAAAGGTCCAACCATTTTTGACAAATTTGGAATAAATTTTCTAGCATAATTTACTAGACCCAAAAATGCTTGTATTTGTTTTAAATTTTCAAATTTTTCTGGAAAATTTAGAATTTTTGTAGAAATATGTGGTTGTAATTCTATTTCTCCATTTCCAATTTCTAATCCTAAAAAAGAAAATTTTCTTTTAAAAAGTTCCATTTTTCTTTTTGAAACTACTATACCATTGTTCTTTATTTCTTTAAAAATCTGTTGTAGGTGTTTCTCATGTTCCTGCACTGTATTTCTTGCAACTAAAATATCATCAATGTATACTAAACAAAAATCAAACTTTAGAAATATGCTGTCCATAAATCTTTGAAAAATAGAAGGTGCATTTTTTAGTCCAAAACTAAGGACATTCCATTCATATTGCCCTTTTGAACATGTAAAAGCTGTCCATGGTTTAAAACTTTCTTCTAACTTTAACTGATTATATCCTGATTTTAGGTCAAATTTTGAAAATACTTTTTTATTTTGTATAAGATTTAACAAACTGTCTTTGTTAGGAATATTGTATCCATCATCTATTGTATTATCATTTAATCTTTTATAATTATAAACTATTCTAGCTTTTCCTCTTTTTATTTCACTGTGGTTTCTTACTAAAAAAGCTGTAGATCTATGAGGGCTTTCTGATTTTCTAATTAATCCTTGATTTACCATTTCAGGGATTTGTTTTTTAAACTCTTCTTTGTCTAATGGGCTATATTCTATATTCTATATTAGCTGTTCTAATTACTATATCAGGATTTTTTAATTTAAATTTACAAGTATATTTTACATTTGATTTTGTTATATCTTCTCCAATATATCCTATTTTTTCTAATTGTAAAATCATAGGATGGTTTACACTTTTTGTAATGTCTTGTCCTTTCTCTATTTCATGACTTAGAAAATCTATTAAAAGTTTTAGTGATTCATTTTCTATAAACTGTTTTCTATTTTGTGTTTTCAAAAAATCTAAATTCCCTTTATTCCCTCTTTTTTGAACAATTTGTGTTGTATTCATATACCTAAGGGTCGGTATTGTATATAACTGTTTACTTAATGTTATAAAATTCCTTGTAATTGTAACTGCACCATTTAATCCTAATATAAAATTTAATCCTATTACAAAATCTTTTGATTTTATTTCTGGTGGATTAATATTTATTTGTGGCATTTCATATTTTATACTATAATTGTTTGCAAAATCTAAGAATTGTATTCCTATTGGTTCTAAATAATGTGTAATAGATATTAATCTATCTTCTATTGTTCTTGTACTCAATTCATACGATAATTCTTTATGATATTCTATAGGTGCCAAACTATGTGAAATTAAGCTTTTTGTAGCTCCTGTATCTACTAATGCTATCTAAATATTTATTATTATATAACCATAAACGACATTGTATATTTATCATGTTTGTTGATCCTTGTGTTTGTATATAGGTTTGATCATCTGGTTTCTATAGAGCCATTTTACTTATTTCTTCTTTTTTAATTAATCTTTCCAATTCTTCAAGTTTGTATTCTAATGCTTTTATTTTTAAACTATGTAACTCAGTTATTACTTCTAATTTATCTATTCTTTCGTCTTCATTATCTTTAGAATTTGTTTTCACTTTTGATGTTGTAGCTATATCTTTATCATAAATTTCTTTAAGACATTTATAACAAATTTCTTTAAAACATCTATTACATTGTGATCTCTTTTCTATACTAGGGTAATATCCACAACTATAACATCTTATGTGATTATTTCCTTTATTTTGTTTCCAATCATGTTCACAAATTTCTTCTGTATTTATATATGTATATGTTACTTTTGCTGTTGGATTTTCTTCTTCACTATAAATACTATATACTGATTCATTATCAGATTCATCATCTGTTCTTAGAGCTTCTATTTCATAATCTTGTAATTGCTCTACTAAATTAGCTATTTCCATATTTTTTCTTTTATTTGGGCAATTATTAGCTAAATGTGTTGTTTCTCCACAAGTGTAACATCTACATTTTCGTGATTGTGGTTTTTTGACATATTTATCTGTATTATAATGTTTTCTATAATTTCTATTGTATGTTGTACTTTTCCGTATCTTTTTCTTTTTATCATAAACTCCATATGCTTGTGGTGTATAGATTGTTGTTTTACAAAATGCATAAGCATTTCTTTTTAATTGTTCTTGTAATGCTACTTCTTTGCATTTTTCTTCTAGTATACCAAATGTATAAGTTATCCTTGGTCCTATTCCTAAATTCTGTTGTGTACCATAGTTTGTTTTCCATGCTTCATGTATAGATTTTCCTAAATCTCCTGGTAATTTTATAAAATATTTATCACATAAATTATCATCCATAGCTTTTCCTGTTTGTGATAATAATCTTGTAAAATCTAATGTAAATTCATTTATATATTTCATATTTGCTATACTTAATTGTTCTAAATTTCTAATAGCTGTATCTTGTATTAACGAATTATTCTTTGCTGGATCGACTCCTAATATTAGTGTTCTAATTTGTGATGTAAAATTATAAGGATTATCTCCTAATGCTTTAAGATTATTTATTTCTTCTGGGTTTTGTGTTTTCTTACTTTGCCATATTCCTAATGCTATTGGTCCTAATGTAGTTTCTAAATATGAAAACATATCCATACTATCTTTTTTATTTGTTTTCGATAATCTTACTACATTTTGTTCCCATGTTAAGACTTCATCTATCCATAACTGTGGTTTTTGTTGCTCTAATAATAACATATTTTCACTGTATATTTGTCCTATAGGCATTCTTCTTCCTTTTCCTATAACATTAGACTCTTGTTGATAATTAACTGTTGGTTGTGTCCATGGTTCTCTACCATGACTTTCATGTGTAGCACTATATCCTTCTCCCCATTCTATTTTTGGTCTTTTTAAGGGATTGGATGTATTAAACATAAAACTTTGTTCCTGTTTATAAAAATCTGATAACATTACCTCTCTCTTCATAATTCCTTCTACTAATGGTAAATTATAATATTCATGTAATTTATTATAACTTTGTTCATAATCTAATCCTAATTCTGTTATACATTCCATAATCATATCATCTACTTCTTCTTGTATATTTATTTCTGTAAACTTTCGATCTATAATTTGTTCTATTGTTTTATTTGTTTCTTCTACTTTAAAACAATCTATTGATTCTTCTTCATAATCTAATAATGTATAATCCATTGTTTCTTCTTGTTCAAATTTTAAGAAATTAAAATCTATTTCATCTTCTTCATCATCTGTATCATATGTAGAAAGTCTTTCTTGTTTATTTTCTTCCTCAATATTCATAAAATGATATTCTTCATTATTGTTTTTCTCTGTTTGTTTTTCTTTAAAATCAGTGTATCTTAATTTTTGTTTTCCATCAGTTTCTTCATATATGTAACTTTTCTTAGGTACTAAAACTGGATTTTCTTCTTTTTCTTGTAAATCATTTAAATCCCACTCTAATCCTGTTAATTGTTCTGGATCAATTTTTATAGGTTCTATCATTTGTATAGATTTTGATGCAATTGTTTTTACTATACCTTCTATATTTACTTTATATTGCATTCCTGAACTATTACTAGCTCTTCCTAGTACTCCTATACTTACTACTAAATTATTTCCTTCATATTCTTCATATCCTTTTGTTTGTAAGGCTATTTTTATATTTTGTAAATCTTTAATATCTTTTAATATATCTGGTGTACAATAAAATATAGCTATGTTTTGACTTAAATCTACTTCCATTCCTGAAACTATAGCTTTTTTCATATCTGATTTCCAACTTTTATCAAGTATTAAAGCTAATAATTTTGTTCCTAAATTTTTTCTTCCTAACGCTTTAATTCCTATTATTATTAATCCTGTGTGTACAAAATGTTTATTTTGTTTTTTAATTTTTTCAATAGTATCTGGTGACAAAAGATCTAGGGTTACTGTATTATCTACTACCCTTAAACTTTCTTCTCTACTACTTCTTATAAGAGTTGTGTTTATATTAAATCTTCCTGTTTGATATAATATCCTTGGATTTAATATGTCTAATTGATGTTGGTTATATAATTCCAAATTTCTATCTAAATCTATTTCTTCTTCTAGTTGTATTATATGTCTGTTACTATTAGATCCTGATCCTCTTCTAACTATCCTGTTTAAAAAACTGTCTGATGTTATACTATCATTTATATTACTTGTAGAATTCCTAGCTTCCTGTATAGTTCTACTTCTTCCTAAAAAGTTATTATTATTCATTTTCTTGGTTGCCAATGTGTTATATATATATATATATATAGTTGGAAGTGTAATGTTAGATTAGTCAAATATGGTCATGTAAGGGTTGGATTAAAATCCCATAGCCTTATGGGTTCACCAAAATACAAATCTTCCCAAGGATGATTCAGTGGTCCTGAATGAATATAAAGTAAAAAATGAATTCCTCTAATTCACCAAAACAACCAAGTGAGCTAAACTAGACGAGTGCATTTCAAACATGGATAGTGTTTGAAGAGTTGATGTAGTTTGTTCACTTTGTTTACGTAACATTTGTTTGATGACTTAGATGGTAAACTAATTAACTAAGTAATCTAGTGAGGTAGGTGGAATCCAAGTTGTGGAAACAATGTTCCAATGCTCACATCTTTACCATAACTCATAACTTTCAACATTGAAGGTTGGAGACTTGGTTTTGTTTCTCTCAACTTCGATCTTACTTAGGATCTTTATGTATAAGAGGAAAGAGGCGTTTAACCCTCATATTTTCTGGAAAAACACCTTAACTCATGTCACACCCTGAATGTTGCGGAAGCGTGATTATGGTGTGACCTCCTTAATACCATCGCATTCAATCATAACATCAACTATATGATAAAACCATAGATCGCCATCCGTTAAATAGATTTTGAAAAAGCCACAAACATCATTGTTTAAAGCAAGACTCCAAATTCAAGTTTTACAAACCATACGAATTGTTTTAAGAGTTCATATTGACTCACCAAAGACTCTAAATAAAACCAAGATTTGGAAGAGGTGTCTGGTCCAGGATAGGATACCCTAAGCAAACCCTAAACCATGGATGACATCTTTGGTTTTTAACAACACTTGAAAACCTTCGAACGCCCGCCAGATCCACTTTTAATTTCCTGAAATACATGTAATTTGAAAACATCAACAAAAGTTGAGCGAGTCCATGTGTGTGTTTGTGATTAAACCTTTGAAATATTTGTAAGTATGTTTATATGTGAAAAATGAACAGATCAATTAATGGTTTGCAAGGCCATCAATATATGTGCAACGGTGTAGGAAGGCTCAATCCTTTGCGTATTTCGCACCGGGCCTCCCGGCTGGAACGACATAGTCACCACATGAGCCAACTCGCGGACTCATGGGTGTGGCTCGCAACACCCAAATAGATCTATCACTCATGCCCCTCGGTCCTTCTAAAGGATTAATGGTCTCAAGCTAACGCCTACCCTTTCACATGATCTAGTGGTTCATTTCATTTGTAAACCCTTTGAAATCATAATCATTTATAACATGTACTTCACCCCCGAAGTTCTAAAACAAAAAAAACAGTTAAAAGAAAAGGGGGACATGAAACTCACAATATTGCGTCTTCAATCACCGTAACTCAAGCTCTTCGAATAAACACGACTACCTACAACGTATTAATGTCTATTAGGCGAACGGGCCGTGCCTTGACTTAGTATTAATGTTTTTGAGTTACGATTCCTTGTGTCTTCGGTATTATTCCAATTTATATAATTATTTGTTAAAATAATTACTATTTTAACTTAAATTATATTTATAGATTTTGGAATAATTGTTAAACAATATTATTGTAATAATACTTCCCAATTATTTTCACTTGTATTTTCCTTCCCAATGATGGGGGTATCTTATACATGTTTATTTTTGTTGTATTTATTATGTATTCTTTATACTTAATTTTGTATTAAGTTTTCCGAAATAGTATCCTTACTAAAAATCCGATATATATTTCCAAAATATATATACTTTAAGGAATATCACTTAGAAAAATTATTTATAAATTTTTTTTTTGGCAAATTTTTTTTTATTCTCTTATAAATTCCAAAATACTATATTTTCAAGTCCCCTTGGAAATTATATATATATATATATATATATATATATATATATATATATATATATATATATATAAGCTCATTTTTCTCAAAAATGATATACTTCACATTTATTTTAAGAAAGTGTATATTTTTCCCAAAAATATTGTATTTTATCTTTGTTTAAGAAAATATATATTTCTTAAAATAATATATCTTCTAAAAATTTCAAGAATATATATTTTATACTTTGTCAAAAATAATATATTTCTCCTTGTCAAAAATAGGATACACTCTTGTGGTAATTGTAAAAAAAAAAAAAAATCATATTTTGTTTCCTTGGTATCCCAAAATATTATTTACCAAATATACTTTGCGAATGAATCGTCCGGAATATTTTGTAAATCTCATTTCATAGTTTGGTTCTCCAATATTTTTGTGTAAGCTTTTATGTTTATTCTTTGGAATTTTGGTAATATTTTGGATGGTAATTTCTTGGTATTTTGTGAGTTATAATATTTCAAGTCCTAAAATAATATAACTAATACACAAAATATACAAATAATCACACACATGGTGTCTTCTAAATATATATTTTCTAAATACATATTTAGTCACTTTTATTTATAAAAACCAACCTCCAATATTTATATTTTTGTAACAAAATTCATGGCAAAGTTTATGTAACAATTTAGGGTTTTAAATACACTTGTAAATATTTGTTTAAAAATATTTTTCTAAGTGTTTATATTTTTAGAAAATTTTGCCAGAGTTTCCCTTAAAAATGGAGGTTTCCATGCTTTCAAGCATATCATTTTCTTTTGTAAAAATCATCACACTCAATTTACAATCATCAACTAACAACCTTTACTTACCAATCTTGCCAAACTCATGCATTTTCTACTATTTCATGAACTTGATTATTTTGTAAAAATTTGTAGTAACTTACTAGTATTCTTAGTAAGTCTTATTACCCTTTAAAATGTGTTTACTTCTATAAAAACTTCATTTTTAAAGAAGTTGGTTGTTTACACCTTCTAAACGTATTTTCTAAAAACATTTCCTTATGAAACCTTCTTGTTTCACAAGTGTTCTTACACTTGTTTAACCACCAAAATAGGATTTTCTTTATGTGAGAACTAAGATTTAATGAAACTTATATTTTAAACTTGGTTTCTTTAGAAATCATTCATAAACATTTAGATCTATGTGTTTAACAACGTACTTTGTACATTACTTTTCAAGAAAACAAAGTGTTCTTTCAAGTTCATGATCTTCATGTGGATGATCTTATCATCCTACAACAATTTCCTTTCTTACATCTTGCTAGATTTTGTTTTTAATCATGATCTAGCAAGATCTTATGATGATCAACATCATTTCTACAAACATTCAAATATCAACAAGCATAACAACTTATATTCATCAAGATATCTTCATCTAGCAAACTTATGTTCATGTTTTCTTCATATGATCTTTAGTGTTCTTTATATTTTTGATCATGATTCATCATTAACCACTTAAAATAGATGTGAAATAGATACATCATGGTTCTTACCACTAGCACAAGGCTAGGGATGATTCAAGTGTAGAAATGAAGAGGATAAAAGAGAACGAGAGAGGTCCTTCAAGCTTCAAGTCCACCAAGCTTCCTTGTAGGATCTCTAACACCTTTGTATATGCTTAGATTGCATGAAGATGGATGAATGAAGGTGATGGTGGGTGTGGGTGGGTTCGACCGTGAGCAATGGAGGAGAAGATTGTGTGTGTTTTGGTGTGTGAATGAATGAGCTCTTAATCCATCAAGTCTTCTTATAAACCGTATTCTTATTTTAACTCTTGGATTTTATGTTATAAAAAGCACAAACAAAATCTATAAAAATAATAAATCAAATCTTCTTGTGGGGCCCTTGTTGGCCGATTTCATAGGTGGGGGGGGGGGGGTCTAGCTTAGGTTCCAACAAGTTAGTTACAATCTAGTTACATATCAAGTATATAGTTAGGTACTTAGCTACTAGATATTTTTATGATGTGTTATGGTGTTCGGGGACCATAACTAGCTTAGTAATGTTAAAACAGTGCTTCCAGTGTAAATTTGATGTTTCGGGCAGTGTCCGGTTGTTCGGTTAGATACTGGTTCGTTAAAGTGCTATATTATACCGTTTAGTGTTCTTTATGTAGCCTTTTGTGACATTCTTAATTCCCGGCACTTAGGAAAGCATTCAGGACCATTTAAGCATATTTCTGCATAATATTAGATTGTTTAAATGCTGATTTTTGCTGAATGTTGCTGAATTCAGCACTTTGGGTGAGTTTTAGGCACGTTCCGTCACTTAAACTATCACTTAGAAAGGCAGTTTTATGATCCTTACTTTCCTACACACTACCCCAGTGTAGTACCTAGTTTCCGGCTCATTCTGTACCTCAATGCACTGTCTATCTATGTGCTGAACTTCGTCAGCATTTTCCTGGTTTGTCTGATAACTATGCTAACTGTACTTAAGGCATCATTTAAGGCAATACAGTTTCCATGAGGTAATGACATGAAAATAAACAACATGTGATGCACATACATGTGTTAAGTATAAATAAGAAAGCAATTAATTGCAAGTTAGCAAAAATCATTAAGCAATATGGGATGCACATGTAGGCATAAAGCAATAATCAGCAAACAATTAAGATCATTAATTGTAATTCAACACATTCATTAGCCCTAATCATGATTAATTAATTGTACGGATACCTGGATTTTTGACAGTTGTCACATTCTCCCTCTGTTAAGAAAATTTCATCCTCAAAATTTATACTACCTTATCTCCCTAGGGTTACGTCATGCATGAATAGATATAGATAACACCCTGGTAACTAACCACCATACCGAATCAAATCTTATTGAATCAGGTGAATCCAAGGACATCTTTCTATACTAAGAATCCAATGGTTAAAAGGTATATCCCTCAGCATCTGGCTTTAAGGGATACGAGTTGTATTGGTGTAACATCTGGCGTTACTTACAATCACAGGGGTCCAATAAAAGAGGAGTTCTGACCAATAGAATTTCAACCGATTGTTTACAATATGCAAATGAATTTTTTTTTGAAACAATAGCATCCGCTAGATGAATTCAAAATCAACAACTCGAATATGATAGTAACATGAAAATGATCTGTCAACTTTCGAACAATTTAACGAATGAAATTAGGATGTTGACATTATTGAACCGCAAGAATACACCGAAATGAAATACAATCGAAAGTGGTGTACCATAGTCTTAATTCATAGTTGCACTAAGAACGTTTAAAAGGCAATTTTGAGTAAAGTTATGGGTAGTTGCGTGTGAAACGGTTGACCGTGACTAGCACAAACTACAAGTTTGTGACGATACCACAAGGTGTCATAACTGACATAATTCAATAACAGTGGTGACCGAACAAGTTCACCGTGTTTGAAATCAAACGAAAGTGTACTGAAGCGAATCTGGAATGCGATTTCAATTGGTATCGCAGAGTTTTCAATTGATTATGGAACATCAAAGGACTACTGGTTTCGATCGAAGATGGAGAAGAAATAAATACTGCAAAGCATTCTATTTGAAATGAAAGAATTGTTAGGAGGTACACTGGAATATGAAACGAATCTTATCTTATGTGCCATTGTCTTGACACACAACTGTGTTAAGACTACTTTAATCGTGATAAAACAAAACGGATTTATATCAAATCAATAAATAATCAATTAAATCTGAGTATGAGATGTGTAAACAAGATTAGCGCAAGCTTTAAGCTAGTGTAAACATCACCATAAGGTGTCGAAATCAACAAACGACTTAATGGAGCCGTAGACCAAGCAAGTCTACTACGACTCGGAACAAATGAAACTTTTTGCAAAATGAATTTGAATATGATATTCTCAATACATCATATGGTGTCTTGAATTGAAAACGCAATTGGACAACTCCAAACAATTGAACTTGGTTGAAATGCTTATTCGAAACGAATCCACATGCATAACAAATGGTGCATGTGTAACATATGAATATCCAAGGGATGAAACAATAGGTATTCGCTAAAATGGGGCAACGATTACGTATCAAGACAAAGGAGTGTTTACTTTAATGAAGAGGATTGTCGGGATGCAACTATTATTAAGAGGAGCATAGACGCAAGAATTTTCTTGCTAGAAGCAAGAGTGGACGTTTTAATGAAAGAAATTCAAGTACTTTACCCGTTTGGTTAACTAGAATAGCTTACATGACGCAGTGAGAAGGTTTTTCCCGAGTTAATAGACATGGTTTTCTAAGCGATAGCCTTTAGTGAGTTCTGACCCACGCTCCTGGTAGTTGTGGCACATACGAGAGCTATCGTCCTTCTTCTTGATGAGCGGAACTAGAGTTTCCCAGAATGAGAAACTTGGTCGGTTAGCTTCCTTCTCTAGCAACTCCTGAGGCTATGTTGACAATCCTTGCACCTCCAATTGTGCAAGTTGATAAGGTGTCTTAGCTACAGGCACGGCGCCTGGAACCAAGGCAATGTGAAATTCGACTTGTTGTTGAGGGAATATTTCTGGCAAATCTTCGGGGAAGGCTTCAGGATGTTCTCTTCCATAGGTATATCTTTGAGCTTTGGTTCTTAGGCTTCCCGGTCCACGCCATGAGTTAAGGAGGCAATACACCTTTACACACAACTTCCTGGCCTTCAATCAATTGGCATTCTGTAGGGGCGTATCCTGCTTATCTTCACGAATCATGATCGTCTCTTCGCTTGCCATCAGGGTGCAGACAGCCTTCTCCTGGCATGCCATCTTTGTATGGGTACTTAGCAATCAATCCATCCCATTTACGAATTCGAAGCTTCCCAACTTACTGGCATAAGTCTATCGTAACTCTCATTCTATAGTGCAGTCTCTAATCTCTCCTTAGGCTTCTGGCTAGTCTTACACTAGCTGGTTTTATCAAGTATAGGATATCTACCCTTTTTGCTACTAACCCAAGTATATTCTTAAGCCCTAGATGTACAAGGTTATAGCAGGTACTAGTATCAGTTAGTACAGACGCAATGTGTTGGTTAGTAGGGAAACGTACCAGTGACCTCGTTCGGACCCTGGCATGTTTCACGAGCTCCAACATTGATTGCCCTTTCGCAGTTTTGGTTAATCTCCCTTGGGCAATCTTTTCTAAAGTGCCCCACGTCACCGTCGTTAGAACACCCCCTTGGCCATGTTCTCGATTGTCACCATTTCCGCCTCGGCGGTTGTTGTTGCTTCCCTTGAGATTTCTGCTACTTTCTTGGCCTTCTTTGCTATGCTCAGCACCATACCAACACGTCTCCTTAAGATGACCAATTCTCCCACAAACTTCGCACTTCCTAGGCCTACATCACCCCATATGATTTCGTAGGCAGTTGTCGCACTTGGGGAGAGTACCTAAGTACGCTTTTCCCTTTTTGGCCTTGTTCTTGTTATTTTCCCGATCACCTCCTTGGAATTCAATGAGCTTCCTTTTGTTCTTTCTAGATGACTCCGCCGGAGTTTCCTTTCCCTCGTCGGGGGTCGAAAGCTTTTCCAGTCTAAGTGCTTCCTTAGCGAGCGCGAAACTCACGAGACTTGCATGAATAGTTGTTGGTGGCGTTGATGCCATCATCAAACTCAAAGCTTGAGGTGACAGTCCCCAAATGAATTGTCCCATCCTCTTCAACTCTTGTTCCACCAGGTATGGAACAACTCCCGACAAATCATGAAGTCTCTACACGTACTCCACCACCTTTGGACCTTCCATCATCAGGCTTCGGAATTCACCTTCCAGCTTCTGGATCTCCATCTGAGAACAATACTCTCTATGCATCATTCCTTTCAGCTCTCCCCATGTCAAAGCATACGCTGTAGTCTCGCCCATTATTCGAACTCGAAGGTTCCACCATATCCGAGCCCCATCTTGGAACAATCCAGAAACGTATGGGACTTGTTGCTCTGGCGTACAACCACTCATTCATACAACAGAATCCACATTCTCGACCCATTTTGCAAAAGCTATGGCACCTCCAGTGCCGTCAAAGTTCAGAGGCTTGCAGTCTAGAAACTGCTTGTTGGTACAACCTTTACCCAAGCAATCATCACATAAAGTATTAGCAAGGCACACTTGGAATTGTCCAAACGTATTGTAATGTGTCTTAGCTGACTTAAACATTACCGTTAGGTGGGTTATTCCCTGAGATATGTTTGCTGTGTTGGTAGCGAAGAACCTCGTGTCGTGCTATGGACTGTGTGATGTGCGCTTGTAATTCTGCCTCGGTCATGGGCAGCTGAACGATCCTTTGAGACATCTTCTATGAAGAATTTGGATTGGTCAAGTCTCATTTGTTCAGGGAGTATAAATAGTTGTTTAGTGGTCATATGTACATACACATAATAGATTAAGCAACAGCATAAACAGATAAATGGAATCATGTTTAATGAGAGTATAACAGACAAACATGTACATTACAATCATAGCACATTCCTATATATTAGCAACATGTTTAACGAGAACATTACGATTAGGCTTCCATTAATTATAAATCACAAGGTATTGTTACATTTTTTTGTAAAGCATACCATTTCAAAAGGGAACACTGGGTCACACTACCCTTGTCCAACAGGTCTACTAATCTACAATAGTCATAGAATCAAATAGTGGTCTCCAAAAGACTTCACAAGCTCAGCATCGCGGTGGTGCTCTTATCATAGGTACTGCGTCTGCATCGATTCAAAATCTACTGTACTGATGGCGGCGGAGGAGGATGGAGGAAAATCGAACTAAGAACATGTGTGAGCTCCTCCTCAAGCTTGTGCACATGACGAAGCAAGTAGCAGACCTGCTGCTCAACAGTGAGGAATCGAGCATCAAACTCTGGAAAAGGAGTAAGAGGAGCAGGTGGACGTGCAAAAGGAGGCAGTGATGAACTAGATGGAACGGAAGTATGCTGGCAAGGACACGGTAAGGGAATCGGTATCGACTCAAGCTTCGTGACTCTGTGACTCATAACCTCAAGTCGGAACTGAAGTGAGTGAAGTAACTCATCCTGTGTATAGCCAACGAAATGCGAAGGATGATAGGGGTCTGAGGTCGGCATGAAGTATGGCGGGGACCCTCTGGATGGCTCATCAGTTGGTGAAGAAGTAAAAGAAGCAAAGGGTGTAGACTTGGGAATGTGTGGCTAAGCTGCTGAAACATGGAGATCTTGACTAGTCTGCTGTCCTAGAGTGTCTTTCCTTGGACGGGGTGCGGGTATGTTCTGCATGAAATTGATAGGTAATTCATCTCGATGGACATAAGACTCCACAACATCAGAAGGAGTAGCATCAAAAGGTGTAGGTGCTGGTGGAGAAACAAATGTCCCAATAACAGGAGGATCAATGGTTGCAGAAGCTATATCAGGTACGGGGGTGCAATGTCAGGTATGCCAAAATGAATAGGGTCACGGTCAGGTAAGGGCTTAGGACTAGCAGGTGCAGCAACGGGCTGATCATCAGGAACAAAATCTGGCTCAACATCTGGCCCAAGCTCGTGTAGAGGGGATAGTGCAGTTGACATGGCTGTATCGTCATCAGTATCAGTGGCATAGCATCGTAATCCAACTGTCTGTAAGGCGGAAGACGTCACAGACTCAAAGGAATCTGGGACCGAGTGTAAACTAGTGTCAGGGGAAATTTCGACAACAGGGATCTCAAAAAGTGGGATAGTAACAATGTCCTCGTCTGGCCTTTCATCACCATGGGCATCATCAAAAGGACCATCAACCAGCAACTCAATGTCAACATCAATCAAATCATCAAAAGGAAAATCCTTGAGAGGAATGGCCACCAAAGGAACGGATGCGAGGATTGGTGCCACGTCATGCTCATCATCGGGATGATCGACGGTAAGGTGATCGGGGACGTGATTGGAAATAGCAAATGGATCCTCGACTGGAATGCCAACAGTAGTGGGTGTATCATCTCTCAAGCTGGGCAGCGCAAATGGCTGGCAATCGTCATTGTCATCGGGCATCATCTCTGGTTCACTCTCCTCTGAGCCAATAGCCATAGGATCGTCAGCATCGGGCAATCCATTCTCGGATGATGACATAGTGTCTGTATCAAACATTTACAATATATGCACATATATTAACCACTATCATTAAATATGCAATCAAGGTTAAGGTATCACGGAATCATGTATTCTTTCTAGTCTCCCAGCCTAGTCTCCCAGATTAAATCAACTAATCTCCCAGACTGAACTACCTAGTCTCCCAGACTAAACACCCAGTCTCCAAGACTGAACTACCTAGTCTCCCAGACTAAATCACCCAGTCTCCCAGACTGAACTACCTAGTCTCCCAGACTAAATCACCCAGTCTCCCAGACTGAAACACCCAGTGTAACACCCCGTGTTTTCACGAGTGAAAGTCAAAGTCAAGGTCAAAGTCAACGACCGATTTCGCGCGACTTGACTCGTAGAAATGTTTTTATTTTATTTATATTATGTGGAGTAAGTGTCGTTCATTACAATAATCGAATAATGCTGACCGTACTTCAATCGACCTACGACTGTGAATGATAGGAAGTAACAATGCGATAAAGTTAATCAAACTATGCTAATCAAATCGACATCGAACCGTAACTCGAACTGTGTATTTTATTTGTTGTTTATACGTGTGTGTGCTTTACGTGTTACCTGTGCATGTTTATTTTATGTTATGTTGTGATAATCAAGCGAACTCAATCGAACTCGAAGTCTAACTCGAATGTAAACGAACCCGAACCCGAATTCCGAGTCGAACCATATATGAAGTAGTTGGGACTGAAAGTAATTTGACTAGGAAACCCTATCGAATCGCTCGAAAACCGAAGCCGAAACGTCATCGCACCGAACGCACCAAATCAGGCGACATCCGCACGGATTGCCAATCCGCACGGATGACCAATCCGGGCGGATAGCCTATCCGGGTAACGTGCCATCCGCACGGCTCACCCTTTCCCCTTTTAACATCCTATAAATACACGGGTCACTCTCCAACTTTTCCACTTTTGGCAAGTGACGTCCGAACCGCACGCATTCTTCACCTTTTCTCAGATTTCTCTCAATCCAGGTAAGATCTTGCACTAATTCTTGTACATTCTTGATCACTACACGATTCTACACCTTTCCATCTTTAAAATCTCCACTTTCGACCGTGAAACCATCAAGATTTGAGGTATTCTCGAGTGACGTCATCATGAAGTTCTTATGAACTTCAAGCTTGACCTCATTCCACCAAGAATAACTCAGATCTGAACGGTTTCCACAAGATTTCACAACAACTTCACCTAAATCTAAACTTTCTATGGATAAAAGAGTTGAAAGAAATAAACCTAAGTTCTCTTCTTCTTTTACCCTTAAAATCGGTACGAATCAGATCGGTTCTAGTCTCTACTCGTTAATAGTGATGCACTAGTCCCAGATATGGATTCTACCCACCAGACACCTGATTTCGGGGTCAACCGGAATGACCGTTCTGAGTCGCCGACAGGCCAAGTTAGGGTGGTTCCTGACCGGTCTAGTCATGCGGGTGAGAATACAATTCCAAGTGGTTGCCACGTAATTAGAACGTCTCGATAAACGACAACAGAAACCAAGAGTAGACGAACGGAGCAATCAGACCAGTTGTCCGCACGGACAAGCTGTCCGCACGGACAAGCTGTCCGCGCGCACAAGCTGTCCGCGCGCACAGGCTATCCGGACGGGTTGTCACCCGGACGAGCTACCCTTGGGACCCACTTTCCAAATAAGGTTTGAGTATCGACGAATGAGCAATCCGGACGGACGACCTTTGAATGGATTACTCTTCAGATCATGAGATACTAAGGCCTTAAAATAAATTCAAACAATGTTCATCCGCACGGACAGGCTATCCGGACGGATTGTCTCTGCCCGCGCGCACAGACTGTCCGCACGGATTACCATTGTCCGCACGGACTACTATCCGGACGGATTATCTCTGCCCGCGCGCACAGACTGTCCGCACGGACTACCATCCGGACGGATTGTTGTCCGCGCGACCGGCTTAAAAGGTAGAGACACTTAAATGTTTTCTAAATGCTACAACGAAAACTCCAAAGCACAAGCCATCATACACAAACACATGTCACACTTAGGAAGAAACAATCCACTTGAACGTTTATCCGCACGAACAACTTGTCCGCACGGATAAGCAATCCGCACGAGCGACTAATACGCACGGATTACCATCCGCACGCACAGCTCGCACGCACGGATAGTTTATCCGGATGGGTCACCACCCGCACGGATTACCATCCGTACGGATAGTTCACTCGCACGGATGACTTCCTCTCACAGATAGTTGATCCGCACGATCAGCCATCCTAACCACTCTCACTTTGTACTGTTTTACGCGCCACTTGTCGTTACGCTATCGAATCTATTCAGGCTAACTGTACTCGCTGAAAAGCGCTCCCTTCAATCCATAATCGCTGTGAGTATACTCGAACCCTTTTTGCTTTTAGCACTTTTGGGTGTTACATACGTTACGAATTTTCAAACTACAACAATCACACTACTCAAGCTATTTTTAACGCTAAACCATTTATACATGTTATACGTGGCTTATGAATGCTTGTTTGTTATGTTTACACATGGAATGCTGTCTACCTGCCTTAGCAACGATAGTACTATAGTTTGGACTCAGCACCCGTTCACACGGGGGTTGTTAAGGATCTTTTACTTGCATGGATTACGGTGGTAATCATGTATTGCGAACTGCCTCGGGCAGTCAACCCGCAGTCATTGGTATCGATGGATCTATGTCGGTAACTAACGTGCTTCATTTCACTATGTGTACGTGCTGGTTATGCGTAAACGAATTCGAACTCTATATGCTATTATCAAACTTGTATGCTCACCTTTACATTCTATGTATTGACTTTATTTTAACGTATGTGACAGGTGCTTAGGTTGCTTTTATGCTCTTTGTGCTGTGATGAACTTGAAGGTAGGAATTGGAGTCCTAGAAACCAACAAATAAATTAGTTATGTTTTAATCTGAGTTGTCGGGACAGAATATTTGTTTTGATGTTATCTGTAATAACTTGTTTGACTATTTAAGATACGGTATGGGACGTATCATTTAAATTGAATGGTAATGATAGTTGTTATGGAAACTTCTGGACAATCTTTTTCGCTTAGTGCCGCGCCCCGATGATTCCGCCATCGGTTGGGGTGTGACAGATTGGTATCAGAGCCATAACTATAGGGAATTAGGCAAGACTCGACCTAGTCCGGGTCGAAGTCTTAGAGACCTAGTCTATAGTTAAGAACCAACAGACCAACTCACGCGTATGCGTAAACTCGCCACAATCACTCGCTCTTTTCTATCACTGCACTCGAATTTTCAAGTTGTGAACAGGTAATGAGGCCGAGAATAGGTGTGAAAACCGCAAACCCTCGACTAAAGTTGCCTAATCAGCTTGCGTTTTAGCTACAAACGAGGAGAATCATTCCAAATCAGGAGTGAAATCCATATTTTGATGAATAATCTCCTCAAATTTTATCAAAAACAAGGACGGAAGTTGCAAGATAGGGGTGAAACCCTAACCTTGACGACTCGTCCTGCTTTTATACAAAACTCCCACCAAAGTTTCGATGGACTCCAACGATCTAAAGACACAATATAACCAATGGGAATTGCGCCAACGCCCAAGAATCGAGGCAAAGGCATAGTCCTGGAGGTAATTGTGCACACAGGATCCTTGCGAATAGTCGAGCCACTTTGGTTAGTCGAAGTCTATTAGCCGCAGACAATCTACCTTTGATTTATCGATCTTTATAAAGATTTTATGTATTTTCTGCTTATTTGTTAACGTTTTGAGGTACTATTGGTTTCGACCCGACACTATTGCTTCTTCTAAAACACAAAACCCACACAACACATCACTAACAAATCGACAATAGAGGCACCCAGAATACTTTGTATGCTCGTATATATATATCTCTAGTGACTAAGGTATGTGTGTTTTGCTATTGTGCTTACATGTTTAAGAATATTGTGATTATGTGCCCTATGTGTTTATGTGGTTTTGTGCAATACTGTGATTTTGTGACTATATGCGTGTACATGGTACGTGTTACTGGGCTTTAGTAGTAATAGACGTGTGAGGTGAGATTCGAATACATGTATTGAGTTCCGTGGCGATGTCTATTGCAGACAATGTCGTCTGGATCTCGTCATACGCTCTCTCGTCAGGAAAAGAGGGACAGACGTCTTGCTTCTATCATCGCGAAGAGTGTAGCTAAAGCCGTGAGTGATGCGTATGAGAATGCTAGCAAATCATCCGAGGAATCGAGGACTGAAGGTCCTAAAGCTGTCGCGAGACCTTTCAGTTTCAAACAATTCAAGTCATGTGGTCCGAAAGAATTCACAGGCGAGGGAGGTCCTACTGCACTATTCCACTGGTTTGACTCTATCGAGGTTACTCTGCGACAAAGTGGTTGCCCTGATGACCTTCGAACTCTGAACGCTACCTGCGTCTTCCAGTCCCGTGCTCTAGACTGGTGGACGGCCGAGAGGAACAAGCGAGGGAATGATGCAGCCTACGGTCTGTCGTGGGACGAGCTCAAGGAAGTCATGCTAGAGGAATTCTGCCCTCCTCACGAACGTCAAAAGCTTGAAGATGAATTTTGGCACATACATCAGAAGGATGGAGACAATGCTGGACTTACTGCTCGCTTCAAACAACTCAGCATTATCTGTCCCGATCAAGTCAAGACTCCTGAGATGACCATCAAGAAGTACATCCGAGCTTTGCCCGACTGCGTTGCTGATTTCGTGCAAGCGGCTAAGACTGCAACGATCGAGGAAACCTATCTGCTAGCCGCCGAAATCAATGACAAAAGGGTTAAGGCTGGGGTGTGGGATAAAACCTCCAAGCATCTGCATCAAGCTACCGCTACCGCGCCAACTGTTGAGCCTACCTCGTCAAGCAACAAGAGAAAGAACAACTCCACAGCAAGAACTGTGCGATTACTGCTGCACCGATCCAAGCTGTACCTGCCCAACAGCGTCAAGTAGCGGCGCCTGTGGCCAATGCACCGCCTGCAAAGCGTGCATATACTGGACCACACCCGCTCTGCCCTACCTGCACCTATCATCACCCGACATCTATTCAATGCCGCTTCTGTGCTCACTGCAATGTATACGGCCACTTTACTGCCAACTACTGTATTCGCCAAGCTCCTGCCAATCAAGCTCTACTCGCTGCCCCACAGGGTCAACAAGCTCCTCCGGCACCCGCAGTCAAAGCCAGAGCATGCTTCACGTGTGGCGACCCGAACCACTTCGCCAACATGTGCCCGAACAGGGTAGTGAAACAAGAACCGCAACCACAGCAGCAACAGTAGCAGCAACAACAGGCCGCACGCGCCAGAACTTTCAATCTCAATGTGCGTCAAGCCCAGGCCGACAACAACGTGGTCAATGGTACGTTCCTTGTGAATGGTATTTATGCTTCATGTTTGTTTGATACTGGAGCCGATAATTGCTTTGTGTCACTCGAATTTGAGAAACTCCTTAGTCGTAAACGTTCTTGACTCTCCTCTGCATTCGATGTTGAAGTCGCTACCGGAAGAACCGTCGCTGTAAACTCTGTTATTCGTGATTGCACTCTCGAGCTCAACAATCACATCTTCTCAATCGACCTTATTCCGATGCAACTCGCAAGTTTCGACGTCATAGTAGGCATGGACTTTCTTCGAGAAAACCATGCCGAAGTTGTGTGCTTCGATAAAATGATACGTTTTTCGCTCGCAAACGGTGATTCGCTGTGTGTTTATGGTGAAACTACTTCGAAGGGTCTCAAGCTTATGTCATGCCTACAAGCTAGCAAGTATCTCCGCAAGGAATACAGGGTGTTCTTGGGTAACTTCGTAGCAGCGGAGAAGGAAAAGAAGGAGAAGAAGGAAGTAAAAGACGTTCCTGTGGTTCGAGAATTTCCTCAAGTTTTTCCAGAGGACCTTCCCGGACTACCTCCAAAACGCGATATTGATTTTCGCATTGATCTTATTCCTGGAGCTAATCCTACTGCCAGAGCTCCTTACCGACTTGCGCCGTCCGAAATGCGCGAACTCTCAACCCAACTCCAGGAATTGCTTGAAAAAGGCTTTATTCGCCCGAGCACCTCTCCTTGGGGTGCACCAGTCCTTTTCGTCAAAAAGAAGGATGGGTCGTTCCGGATGTGCATCGACTACCGGGAGTTGAATAAGTTGACTATCAAGAACCGCTATCCTCTGCCTCGAATCGACGATTTGTTTGATCAACTACAAGGCGCTACGTGTTTCTCGAAGATCGATCTACGTTCCGGATACCATCAGCTGCGTATAC
The DNA here is from genome assembly GCA_030545235.1 of Helianthus tuberosus. Taxonomy (NCBI): domain Eukaryota; kingdom Viridiplantae; phylum Streptophyta; class Magnoliopsida; order Asterales; family Asteraceae; genus Helianthus; species Helianthus tuberosus. The sequence goes on from CM060351.1 coordinate 179,918,430, forward strand.
AAGAGGAGGATATACCCAAAACCGCGTTTCGTACTCGTTACGGCCATTACGAATTCGTTTTCATGCCTTTTGGCCTAACCAACGCACCAGCGGTTTTCATGGATCTGATGAATCGTGTGTGTAAACCATATCTCGACCGTTTCATCATCGTCTTCATTGACGATGTCTTGGTCTATTCCAAGACGAGAGCCGAACACGCGCAACATCTACGTTTGGTTCTCGAGTTACTCCAGGGGAACCAACTCTACGCCAAATTCTCCAAGTGCGAATTTTGGCTGGGGGAGGTCCAGTTTCTGGGTCACATTGTGAATAGTCAGGGTATTCACGTCGATCCTACGAAGATTGAAGCTGTTAAGATCTGGGTTACGCCTAAGAACCCGACTGAAGTCCGCTCCTTTCTCGGGCTAGCGGGCTATTATCGATGATTTATCGAAGGATTCTCGAAGATTGCTGTACCACTTACCTCTCTCACGCATAAGGACCAGCCTTTTGTCTGGGGGACCAAACAAGAGTCTGCCTTTCGAACCCTCAAACACATGCTTTGCAATGCTCCTGTTCTCACACTACCCGACGGAAACGATAATTTCATTGTCTACTGTGATGCTTCTAACCTTGGTCTCGGTTGTGTCCTAATGCAACGAGACAAGGTCATAGCTTACGCATCTCGTCAGCTCAAAGTCCACGAGAAGAACTATAAAACCCATGATCTCGAGCTACGCAGTTGTTTTTGCATTAAAGATTTGGCGACACTACCTGTATGGTACAAGGTGTACGATCTTCACCGATCATAAGAGCCTACAACACATCTTTAATCAGAAGGAACTAAATATGCGTCAACGCCGATGGGTAGAACTTCTCAACGATTACGACTGTGAGATTCGTTATCACCCAGGCAAGGCAAATGTTGTTGCCGACGCACTTAGCAGACGGAGCTATCTGCTTAGCACTCGTAATGTTCAAGCCCAGCACAACCTCGAAGCTCTCATCCGTGATGCCCAGCATGCATGTTTCAACGAACGCACTTTGAAGAAAGAAAGAATCTACCACGATGGAGCCCAGCTTGTGAGCAAATCAAATGGGATATTCCACTTCTTAGACCGAATTTGGATTCCCAAGCGAACCAATTTGCGACAGATTATCATGGATGAAGCCCACAAATCCCGATACTCTATCCATCCCGGTGCTGACAAAATGTACCATGATCTTCGCTATAGGTACTGGTGGCCGGGTATGAAACGGGATATCGCACTCTACGTCGGAAAATGCCTGACCTGTGCTAGAATCAAGGCTGAACATCAAAGACCCTCTGGCTTGCTCGAACAACCACCAATTCCTACGTGGAAATGGGAGAGCATAGCCATGGATTTCGTAACCAAGCTTCCAACCACGTCATCAGGTCACGACAGCATTTGGGTTGTTATTGACCGTCTGACTAAATCAGCTCACTTTCTACCAATACGAGAAGACTACAAGGTAGAACGATTAGCCCGAATCTACACCGACGAGATCATCTGTCGACATAGGACGCCTCGTGACATCATCTCTGATCGTGATGCTCGGTTTACTTCACGATTGTGGGAAACATTCCAAGCGGCACTCGGTACAACGCTTAATCTAAGTACTGCGTTCCACCCACAAACCGACGGTCAGACTGAAAGAACGATTCGTACTCTTGAAGACATGCTTCGTTCGTGTGTTCTAGACTTCGGTGGTAATTGGGATAGACACCTTCCGTTAGTCGAATTCTCGTATAACAACAGCTACCAGGCTAGCATCCAGATGGCACCTTTCGAGGCCTTGTACGGAAGAAGATGTCGATCGCCTATTGTGTGGCACGAGATCGGTCACTCGCAACTAACCGGTCCAGAGCTGCTACAAGAAACGACAGACAAAATTTTCCAAATTCGAGACAACCTAGCGAAAGCTCGGGATCGACAGAAAGTTTACGCCGATAAAAAGCGCAAACCCCGTGAATATGGCGTTGGTGACTACGTACTCCTAAAGGTATCACCTTGGAAGGGTGTAGTCCGATTCGGCAAGAAGGGGAAACTCGCGCCTCGTTACGTTGGACCTTTTAAGATTCTGGAAAGGATCGGAAAAGTCGCCTACAGACTCGAATTACCGGAGGAACTTAGCAATGTCCATTCGACTTTCCACGTGTCAAACCTCAGAAAGTGCATCGCCGACCACGATCTACACGTTTCTCTAGATGATCTACAAGTGAACGGAACATTACACTTCGTGGAGAAGCCTGTCGAAATCATGGATCGCCAAACCAAGCAACTCAGGCGCTCAAACATTCCTATCGTGAAGGTCAGATGGGAAGGCAAACGAGGCGCGGAGTTCACTTGGGAACTCGAAAGCGACATGAAGGCAAAGTACCCACAGTTGTTTAATTAAGAAAATTTGTAGGATTATAGATCAAGTGTTTTCGCACAACATATCCAAATTTTAGCAATTCCTATCCGTGAAAAGTCGTTTAATTTGGTGATTTTCAGTTAGAAATGTGAGAAGTAAAGAGAATTTGACAAATCTGAGTGTGTTTGATCATCGCAATCGAGCACCTGCTCAGATACCACATGTAGGTCCTGATTTGACTCCGTTACGATTGTGTTTCGTCACACGCGTGCACGGATTCCGCACGACTCAGAGTCAACAATTATCCATGCGAATAAACTAGTCAACAAAAGTCAACACGGATATGTTATCCGCACGGATTGCCATCCGTACGGTGAACATCAGCAACAACATTCAACATTTTAACGAACTCCAAATTTCTCACAAATGGCTAAGAATTAAGATCCGAAACTTTATAGGCTTTTAGATTAATGTATTTCGCATAACATATCCAAAAAAAAAAAATCAGCAAAAAGCCGATTAATTTGACGATTTTCAGTAGTCCAAACGAAGAACTCTCACACGTGATTCACGACCTAGTTACAGCTTTCAGCTTAATTTCGGGACGAAATTCCCTAAACAAGGGGAGGCTGTAACACCCCGTGTTTTCACGAGTGAAAGTCAAAGTCAAGGTCAACGTCAACGACCGATTTCGCGCTTTATATTTTGTGGAGTAAGTGTCGTTCATTACAATAATCGAATAATGCTGACCGTACTTCAATCGACCTACGACTGTGAATGATAGGAAGTAACAATGCGATAAAGTTAATCAAGCTATGTTAATCAAATCGACATCGAACCGTAACTCGAACTGTGTATTTTATTTGTTGTTTATACGTGTGTGTGTGCTTTACGTTTTACCTGTGCATGTTTATTTTATGTTATGTTATGTTGTGATAATCAAGCGAACTCAATCGAACTCGAAGTCTAACTCGAATGTAAACGAACCCGAACCCGAATTCCGAGTCGAACCATATATGAAGTAGTTGGGACTGAAAGTAATTTGACTAGGAAACCCTATCGAATCACTCGAAAACCGAAGCCGAAACGTCATCGCACCGAACGCACCAAATCAGGCGACATCCGCACGGATGGTCAATCCGCACGGATTGCCAATCCGCACGGATGACCAATCCGGGCGGATAGCCTATCCGGGTAACGTGCCATCCGCATGGCTCACCCTTTCCCCTTTTAGCATCCTATAAATACACGGGTCACTCTCCAACTTTTCCACTTTTGGCAAGTGACGTCCGAACCGCACGCATTCTTCACCTTTTCTCAGATTTCTCTCAATCCAGGTAAGATCTTGCACTAATTCTTGTACATTCTTGATCACTACACGATTCTACACCTTTCCATCTTTAAAATCTCCACTTTCGACCGTGAAACCATCAAGATTTGAGGTATTCTCGAGTGACGTCATCATGAAGTTCTTATGAACTTCAAGCTTGACCTCATTCCACCAAGAATAACTCAGATCTGAACGGTTTCCACAAGATTTCACAACAACTTCACCTAAATCTAAACTTTCTATGGATAAAAGAGTTGAAAGAAATAAACCTAAGTTCTCTTCTTCTTTTACCCTTAAAATCGGTACGAATCTGATTGGTTCTAGTCTCTACTCGTTAATAGTGATGCACTAGTCCCAGATCTGGATTCTACCCACCAGACACCTGATTTCGGGGTCAACCGGAATGACCGTTCTGAGTCGCCGACAGGCCAAGTTAGGGTGGTTCCTGACCGGTCTAGTCATGCGGGTGAGAATACAATTCCAAGTGGTTGCCACGTAATCAGAACGTCTCGATAAACGACAACGGAAACCAAGAGTAGACGAACGGAGCAATCAGACCAGTTGTCCGCACGGACAAGCTGTCCGCACGGACAAGCTGTCCGCGCGCACAGGCTATCCGCGCGCACAGGCTGTCCGCGCGCACAGGCTATCCGGACGGGTTGTCACCCGGACGAGCTACCCTTGGGACCCACTTTCCAAACAAGGTTTGAGTATCGACGAATGAGCAATCCGGACGGACGACCTTTGAATGGATTTCTCTTCGGATCATGAGATACTAAGGCCTTAAAATAAATTCAAACAATGTTCATCCGCACGGCCAAGTCGTCCGCACGGATTACCATTGTCCGCACGGACTACTATCCGGACGGATTATCTCTGCCCGCGCGCACAGACTGTCCGCACGGATTACCATTGTCCGCACGGACTACCATCCGGACGGATTGTTGTCCGCGCGACCGGCTTAAAAGGTAGAGACACTTAAATGTTTTCTAAATGCTACAACGAAAACTCCAAAGCACAAGCCATCATACACAAACACATCTCACACTTAGGAAGAAACAATCCACTTGAACGTTTATCCGCACGAACAACTTGTCCGCACGGATAAGCAATCCGCACGAGCGACTAATACGCACGGATTACCATCCGCACGCACAGCTCGCACGCACGGATAGTTTATCCAGATGGGTCACCACCCGCACGGATTACCATCCGTACGGCTAGTTCACTCGCACGGATGACTTCCTCTCACGGGGATAGTTGATCCGCACGATCAGCCATCCTAACCACTCTCACTTTGTACTGTTTTACGCGCCACTTATCGTTACGCTATCGAATCTATTCAGGCTAACTGTACTCACTGAAAAGCGCTCCCTTCAATCCATAATCGCTGTGAGTATACTCGAACCCTTTTTGCTTTTAGCACTTTTGGGTGTTACATACGTTACGAATATTCAAACTACAACAATCACACTACTCAAGCTATTTTTAACGCTAAACCATTTATGCATGTTATACGTGGCTTATGAATGCTTGCTTGTTATGTTTACACATGGAATGCTGTCTACCTGCCTTAGCAACGATAGTACTATAGTTTGGACTCAGCACCCGTTCACACGGGGGTTGTTAAGGATCTTTTACTTGCATGGATTACGGTGGTAATCATGTATTGAGAACTGCCTCGGGCGGTCAACCCGCAGTCATTGGTATCGATGGATCTATGTCGGTAACTAACGTGCTTCATTTCACTATGTGTACGTGCTGGTTATGCGTAAACGAATTAGAACTCTATATGCTATTATCAAACTTGTATGCTCACCTTTACATTCTATGTATTGACTTTATTTTAACGTATGTGACAGGTGCTTAGGTTGCTTTTATGCTCTTTGTGCTGTGATGAACTTGAAGCTAGGAACTGGAGTCCTAGAAACCAACAAATAAATTAGTTATGTTTAAATCTGATTTGTCGGGACAGAATGTTTGTTTTGATGTTATCTGTAATAACTTGTTTGACTATTTAAGATACGGTATGGGACGTATCATTTAAATTGAATGGTAATGATAGTTGTTATAGAAACTTCTGGACAATCTGTTTCGCTCAGTGCCGCGCCCCGATGATTCCGCCATCGGTTGGGGTGTGACACCCAGTCTCCCAGACTGAACTACCTAGTCTCCCAGACTAAATCACCCAGTCTCCAGACTGAACTACCAAGTCTCCAAGACTAAATCACCTAGTCTCCCAGACTGAAACACCCAGTCTCCCAGACTGAACCACAAACATAGACCTTGAAATGTGTTTCGTGTATTTTCTCTTTTTTTTTTAAATTTGTTTCTTGGATCTGGACGTTCTGTGTATGCAATGAAATCATGTTGTAAAAATATTTTCGTGAGAGCCCTAATGATTGTAGTCTAGACTCGAGAAGGAATCCTAGTTCGCTACATTCGAAGCTCTGATACCAAGCTGTCACACCCTGAATGTTGCGGAAGCGTGATTATGGTGTGACCTCCTTAATACCATCGCATTCAATCATAACATCAACTATATGATAAAACCATAGATCGCCATCCATTAAATAGATTTTGAAAAAGCCACAAACATCATTGTTTAAAGCAAGACTCCAAATTCAAGTTTTACAAACCATACGAATTGTTTTAAGAGTTCATATTGACTCACCAAAAGACTCTAAATAAAACCAAGATTTGGAAGAGGTGTCTGGTCCAGGATAGGACACCCTAAGCAAACCCTAAACCATGGATGACATATTTGGTTTTTAACAACACTTGAAAACCTTCGAACGCCCGCTAGATCCACTTTTAATTTCCTGAAATACATGTAATTTGAAAACATCAACAAAAGTTGAGCGAGTTCATGTGTGTGTTTGTGATTAAACCTTTGAAATATTTGTAAGTATGTTTATATGTGAAAAATGAACAGATCAATTAATGGTTTGCAAGGCCATCAATATATGTGCAACGGTGTAGGAAGGCTCAATCCTTTGCGTATTTCGCACCAGGCCTCTCGGCTGGAACGACATAGTCACCACATGAGCCAACTCGCGGACTCATGGGTGGGGATCGCAACACCCAAATAAATCTATCACCCATGCCCCTCGGTCCTTCTAAAGGATTAATGGTCTCAAGCTAACGCCTACCCTTTCACATGATCTAGCGGTTCATTTCATTTGTAAACCCTTTGAAATCATAAGCATTTATAACATGTACTTCACCCCCGAAGTTCTAAAACAAAAACAGTTAAAAGAAAAGGGGGACATGAAACTCACAATATTGCGTCTTCAATCACCGTAACTCAAGCTCTTCGGATAAACACGACTGCCTACAATGTACTAATGTCTATTAGGCGAACGAGCCGTGCCTTGACTTAGTATTAATGTTTTTGAGTTACGATTCTTTATGTCTTCGGTATTATTCTAAGTTATATAATTATTTGTTAAAATAATTATTATTTTAACTTAAATTATATTTATAAATTTTGGAATAATTGTTAAACAATATTATTGTAATAATACTTCCCAAGTATTTTCACTTGTATTTTCCTTCCCAAGGATGGGGTATCTTATACATGTTTATTTTTGTTGTATTTATTAAGTATTCTTTATATTTAATTTTGTATTAAGTTTTCCGAAATAGTATCCTCACTAAAAATCCAATATATATTTCCAAAATATATATACTTTAAGGAATATCACTTAGAAAAATTATTTATAAATTTTTTTTGGCAAAAATATTTGTATTCTCTTATAAATTCCAAAATACTATATTTTCAAGTCCACTTAGAAATTATATATATATATATATATATATATATATATAAGCTCATTTTTCTCAAAAATGATATACTTCACATTTATTTTAAGAAAGTGTATATTTTTTCCAAAAATATTGTATTTTATGTTTGTTTAAGAAAATATATATTTCTTAAAATAATATATCTTCTAAAAATTTCAAGAATATATATTTTATACTTTGTCAAAAATAATATATATATCTCTTTGTCAAAAATAGGATACACTCTTGTGGTAATTGTAAAAAAAAAATCATATTTTGTTTCCTTGGTATCCCAAAATATTATTTACCAAATATATTTTGTGAATGAATCGTCCAGAATATTTTGTAAGTCTCATTTCATAGTTTGGTTCTCTAATGTTTTTGTGTAAGCTTGTATGTGTATTCTTTAGAATTTTGGTAATATTTTGGATGGTAATTTCTTGGTATTTTGTGAGTTATAATATTTCAAGTCCTAAAATAATATAACTAATACACAAAATATACAAATAATCACACACATGGTGTCTTCTAAATATATATTTCCTAAATACATATTTAGTCACTTTTATGTATAAAACCAACCTCCAATATTTATATTTTTGTAACAAAAATTATGGCAAAGTTTATGTAACAATTTAGGGTTTAAAATACACTTGTAAATATTTGTTTAAAAATATTTTTCTAAGTGTTTATATTTTTTGAAAATTTTGCCATAGTTTTCCCTAAAAATGGAGGTTTCCATGCTTTCAAGCATATATTTTCTTTTGTAAAAATCATCACACTCAATTTACAATCATCAACTAACAACCTTTACTTACCAATCTTGCCAAACTCATGCATTTTCTACTACTTCATGAACTTGATTATTTTGTAAACATTTGTAGTAACTTACTAGTATTCTTAGTAAGTCTTATTACCCTTTAAAATGTGTTTACTTCTTTAAAAACTTCATTTTTAAAGAAGTTGGTTGTTTACAACTTCTAAACATATTTTCTAAAAACATTTCCTTATGAAACCTTCTTGTTTCACAAGTGTTCTTACACTTGTTTAACCACTAAAATAGGATTTTGTTTATGTAAGAACTAAGATTTAATGAAACTTATATTTTAAACTTGGTTTCTTTAGAAATCATTCATAAACATTTAGATCTACGTGTTTAACAACTTACTTTGTACATTACTTTTCAAGAAAACAAAGTGTTCTTTCAAGTTCATGATCTTCATGTGGATGATCTTATCATCCTACAACAATTTCCTTTCTTACATCTTGCTAGATTATGTTTTTAATCATGATCTAGTAAGATCTTATGATGATCAACATCATTTCTACAAACAATCAAAGATCAACAAGCATAACAACTTATATTCATCTAGCAAACTTATGTTCATGTTTTCTTCATATGATCTTTAGTGTTCTTTATATTTTTGATCATGATTCATCATTAACCACTTAAAATAGATGTGAAATAGATAGATCAAGGTTCTTACCACTAGCACAAGGCTAGAGATGATTCAAGTGTAGAAATGAAGAGGATAAAAGAGAATGAGAGAGGTCCTTCAAGCTTCAAGTCCACCAAGCTTCCTTGCATGAAGATGGATGAATGAAGGTGATGGTGGGTGTAGGTGGGTTCAGCCATGAGCAAGGGAGGAGAAGAGGAGAAGATTGTGTGTGTTTTGGTGTGTGAATGAATGAGCTCTTAATCCATCAAGTCTTCTTATAAACCATATTCTTATTTAAACTCTTGGATTTTATGTTATAAAAAGCACAAACAAGATCTATAAAAATAATAAATTAAATCTTCTTGTGGGGCCCTTGTTGGCCGATTTCATAGGTGGGTGGGGGGTCTAGCTTAGGTTCCAACAAGTTAGTTACAATCTAGTTACATATCAAGTATATAGTTAGGTACTTAGTTACTATATATTTTTATGATGTGTTATGGTGTTCGAGGACCATAACTAGCTTAGTAATGTTAAAACAGTGCTTCTAGTGTAAATTTGATGTTCGGTTAGTGTCCGGTTGTTCGCTTAGGTACTGGTTCGTTAAAGTGCTATATTATACCGTTTAGTGTTCTTTATGTAGCCTTTTGTGACATTCTTAATTCCCGGCACTTAGGAAAGCATTCAGGACCATTTAAGCATATTTCTGCATAATATTAGATTGTTTAAATGCTGATTTTTGCTGAATTTTGCTGAATTCAGCACTTTGGGTGAGTTTTAGGCACTTTCCGGCACTTAAACTATCACTTAAAAAGGCAGTTTTATGATCCTTACTTTCCTACACACTACCCCAGTGTAGTACCTAGTTTCCGGCTCATTATGTACCTCAATGCACTGTCTATCTATGTTCTGAACTTCGTCAGTATTTTCCTGGTTTGTCTGATAACTATGCTAACTGTACTTAAGGCATCATTTAAGGAAATACAGTTTCCATGCGGTAATGACATGAAAATAAACAACATGTGATGCACATACATGTGTTAAGCAGAAATCAGAAAGCAGTTAATTGCAAGTTAGCAAAAATCGTTAAGCAATATGGGATGCACATGTAGGCATAAAGCAATAATCAGCAAACAATTCAGATCATTAATTGTAATTCAGCACAGTCATTAGCATTAATCATGATTATTAATTGTACGGATACCTGGATTTTTGACAGTTGTCACAACTCAAGCCCATCAACATGTAGAATAGTTGGAGACAAGGTTTGGTATAAGTTCTTCCAAGAAAGATAAGAACAAGTTGTAAAAGATGAAAGTTTTATAAAAGCATAATTTTAATCCTTCTTTAGACCTCAACAACAGTGATGTACCTCTCTTGTTTACCTTGGCAAACATTGGGTAATATTCTTAGAGGTTATCTAAGAAGTTAGAAAGAAAAAAAAAGAAGAAAATTTTGTAGAAGCAAGTTAAAACTCACAAGTTTGAGCTTGTAGTAATCTGCCCAGCGTTGGAATTTCTTGAAGGTGTTAGAGTGTTTGAGAGTGATATGGAGTTGTGGAAAGTGAAAACATGTTAGAGGAGGCTTAGTTTTATAGATAGGGATTAGGGTTTGAGTTTAAAGAAGGTTGGAAGGTGATTAGAGGTGAAAGGAGGTGGAAAAGAGGTCCGATCTATGAGCAAGAAACAATTCTACCTATCAGACATGGCTTGCGGACCATAAGCCTATGGCCTTGCGAACTGATTATGTTGAGGACGATCCCGATTATGACACCGAGAGAGAAAATGAAGTAGGGGACGGAGAGTCTGATTAAAAGAAAAGTCATTGTAATATCTATTAATATGCATTTGGTAAACACTTCATGTAATGAGATACACATGTTGCAATTTCTGTCACACCCCAACCGATGGCGAAAACATCAGGGCGCGGCATTAAGCGAATCAGATTGTTCAAGAGAATCCATAACAATTAGTCGGTGACAATATTTAACAAGTTCATTATCCCATACTAATAACCAAATATTTCAAAAACAGTCAGAACGGATAACAAGTCTCTCAAATAAATCAAAATCCGACAACTTAGATTTTTATTATGGGTTTCTAGCAATCCTATTCTTTTTGCAGCAAACGACCCATCAACCTGTCACATACGTTAAAATAAAGTCAATACAATAATGTAAAGGTGAGTACACAAGTTTGCATAAGTATAGTAGTAAAAGCGTTTACGCATAACCAGCATGTAACACGTAATATGGCGAATCAAGTAAGCTATCAACAATGATACAAGCTAACCACATGACTGCGAGTAGAGTATGCACGACACATGTTCACCGAAGTGAACAAGTGAAGTAAAGTATTTGATCCTTAACAACCCCTGACTAAACAGGTGCTGAGTCCAGACTATAGTACTATCGTTGCTAATGTCACACCCCCAAAATACCACCTGCAGAACACTGCGGGGCATGTGACGTACCAGGATCTAGCCACCAATCACATTGAACTCATAATTATATTTAAATAAAACTTTCATTCATTAACATAAAGTGTTACAAAATGTTACATATCATTCATTGTATACAGCGGAAGCATAACTCATTTGTTAAGTATTTCATAAACCAAGTGTACATAAACCATTAGGCTTGTATTGCGATTCCATGTATCTCGACCCATGACCACTCCAGCATCCCAGACAGCAAGTCCCAATGATATAAACCTATAGACCTGCAAGCATGCAGACAAGTGTGTCAGACGACGCTGGTGAGTTCAAAGTTTTGTTAACGCGTTTAGTTACCAGATATGAGTATAAAACAGTTCAATGATTTGATTTGATGTTGTTATTAACTCGATTACCGCAGATGGCTACTAGATTTATTTTCCCAACCCCAATGCCTCTATCAAAACATTGGTCAAGTGGTTAAGGTAATTAGGTCACGCCCGTCCTCCCCGGTACGGTGTGAGGGTGCCAAACCTAATAGCGCTATCAACTAATAACCTCGTTGCCACCCCGGCAACTATCGGTAGATGTAAGGGGCCTTAATGATAGAAATGAGTGTAATAACAAACATCCCAATAACCCGACGTTCCTCCCCGGAACAATTACCAGATATCCCTCCCTGGGATGTATGCTTGGAAAAAGAGCAGTGAACTCACCTTGGATTTGCTCGGTATGTTACGTTACATTACCCATTCCTAGTTGGCTAACCAATCCCTACCGTGGTTACCAGAGATGATCAGTTTTGCAAACACATTCACAAGTCACATATTCAACAAGTCATACGTAATACCATTGTCATGTAGCACATAGCAAGTGTTTAGATTTCATACGCATTTACATCACAAGTTCATGTTCTCAACAGTAGTCCCTGATGACACCAGTTTCATAATAATCGATTCACGTGTTGTCACATATTACATTTGGTTACGACCACAGTATAACACACATCAAGTACTCAGTTTCCAAACAAGTCTACATCCTGTGTTCATGACACATAACAATGTTTTACAGACAAGTTGGCTACCCACAACAGTTAGGTCAAGACTCTCATTTTCGGTTATCATTATCATCATAAAACAAACTAAGTTTCATAAACACCAGTGTACAACATATAAGCTACCTATCTGTTCAGCTCAGTTACTTACACGACGAATCACCCCATGTTTCGTCGAGGTGAGGGGTGAATAAAACACTTAGTGTTTCGTCGAGAATATGGGTGACGAAAGACCCATGATTCGCCAACGGAGGTTTCATCGATATGAATATTTCGTCGAGCCGGGAGTTTCGCCACATTCATAACAGTTACGCTATTTCCCTAATGCACAGAGTTTCAGTCATCACCTAATCATTAACCCTAATCATAATCTCAATTAATCGGTTCCATTTATCCACTATATACACATTATCTTAGAATTGCATTAACATAATATTGCACCCTCAGAACTTAAACCGAACCGCCCACATAATACCACAACAGTATCTTCAAATTACTTTTAAAACTTACTAACTCAAAGTCACATTGTTCATGCACATGATCATAATTCTAATAACTTAAAACCCACTAATCAGCGAGCGGCCCATCTTAGTAAGGCACAACTTCAATTATACACAAACTATACCAAATTCGTTTAACATATTAGGGCCATTACATAATTGTTTAATTGTATGCAACTATTTGAAATCCTAATTCACAGTCAAGCAACATCAAGTAAAATCAACCATCTAATTAACATGCGGCCAATATACACATAGGATTTTCTTATTTATAATAACAAGCCAATCGAGTTCTTTATTCCTACTTATTTCTGTTTCATTAACACTAAACAAGAGGTGTAACAATTTAACGCCAATAACTTAACAAGAACAACCCTCCTCTACTAATGGATCGTACTTCTACTGCCTATACATAACAACATCACGTATTGCATGCATACATATAAGGTAATGAGAATGAAACACTAACTCGACAAGCGAAACACAACGATCAGTTAAAAAAAAGAAAGGGGTTGCGACTAGACTAGCTCTCCTTCTTGTTGCCGTCGACTTCAAGGGATGTTTAGGGTTTTGTTTTAAGTTTAAGTTAAGCAATAATATGATACGTACCCTACATAATAAATGTTTGGGGCGGGGTTGTTTCCCTTGGCCGAACTGGGCTTAAGCCCATATGATTGGGCTGCTGTAACACATGGCAAAGCAGCCATCACAATGTGCAAAAGTGGTGGTTTGGGTTTTTAATCCAATTGGGTTAGTTTTGGGCTTCAAGGGTTTGGGGTGCGGCCCACATAAGACAATCATTCATTCGAACACACGAGGGTGCGGCCCAATTATAATCGTATGCTTGTTTAACAAAGTTTTTATATACGTTTAACAGAATTACGCTAGCACGGAACGTGTAACTCATTGAAGCGAAATAACGAGGAGTTAAGATCACAAGATTAAACGTTACTAACCTCGAAAGTTCGGGTTGTCACATCATCCCCAACTTGAAAGAAATTTCGTCTTGAAATTTGATAAGTAATCCAAAGCAGCAAAAAGTTTGATCAGGATGGTTGTGGATTTTCCTTGGGTACCACATCATCCCCAACTTGAAAGGAAATTCCGTCCCGAAATTCGCCAATGACAGCCACAGCTGATTCAACTACCTGAACAATTGAGGATACAAGAGCTTTAACAGATCATTATGTTCCCACGTGAACTCTGGTCCATGTCTTGAGTTCCAACGAACTCTCTCGATAGGAATTCAACTATGACAACGAACCTTGCTTCCTGATCCATGTTTTCGATAGATTCCTCAACATTCGCAGCCTATCATCAACCTTAGGCTCTAGTAAAGGTGTCTCAATTGTTTCATCAGAAAAACACTGCCTAAGATCCGAGACACAATTGACATCGTGCACGTTACCCAGTTTGCCGGGTAACTCGAGGTTGTAGGTCACGTGACCGATTCTTTCCAGAATTCTGAATAACTCAACGTAACGTATATTAAGCTTGTCACGCTTCCCAAGCATACCACACCCTCTCAGGGTGAGACTTTCAACATGAAACGGTCGCCTACAGTGAACTCCCAGTGTTTCCAAAGCTTATCAACTGTTCTGACGGTCACGTGTTGTCGTCAAATGATTTCCGATCTACACAATCTTCCCAAGAGGTTCGAGTACAAATCCTGGGTCTGCGATTAGGTTGTCACCCACTTTAATCCAACAAGGAGATTAGCGTTATTGTCCATGCATTGCCTCAAATAGAGCTGTCTGAATACTAGAATGGTAACTGTTACGGTAGAACTCAGCCAAAGGTATGTGTCCTTCCAATTTTCACTAAGTCAATCACACACATGCTCGCAGCATGTCTTCGAGTATCAGGGTGGTTCGTTTACTCAGACCGCTTATCCTACGGTGATAAGTAATGCTCATGTCTAGACGCGAGTCGAGGGTGTCGCATTTTGTCTGCCAAAAATCAGGTATAGTTCAAAATCGGAGGTAACAGGAGTTGGCACCTCATGCCTAAAACTGCCTCTCTCAGAGGAACATTCACAGCTTATGAAGACTCGTCAGTTTCCTTGATTGCAAGAGAGCGTGCTGGTTACGTGAGACATTCAACGATCACCCAGGTGATATTGTTTCCGTTTCAAGTTGTAAGCAGATTAGCGACAAAATCCATGACAGTCTGCTCTCATCTTCCATATGGGTGATGCCGGTTACTGATACTCCACCTTGACTTTCCCACAAGTCAAACATCATACACATACATTGCTAGGTGGGTCTTCATGCCCGATCATCAGTACAAGATTTATAGATCCTAATATCTCTCATCAAAATCCTGACGACTAGAATACCGAAGCCGGTGTGCTTTGCTCAACACAAGTTTCCTAAAGTTGCCGAATATCATCCGTCCTGCCAGAGGTTGCTTCTCCATGCCCCGCATGGGTTCAACTTGAAAATCCCCTTCCTTCTGTTCTTCAGTTTGAACAGAGCGAGTCTGATCAGGTAAGTTAGAGTCGATAGTAAGCTGCAAAGCTCATGCACATTCAAGTTCACAGTCGTAACCATCCAAAAGTTCCATCCAGCGATGCCATTAACTGATTTATCTCTTTCAAAACCAGGGTACAAGGGAGGCCCTTGTGATCGGTCTAAGTAGTGCATTCGGTACCATCCAAGTGATGCCTCCAACTTAAATCCAAAGATCACGATTTCCACCGCCGGTTGTGTGTTGTACAGTTCCTCTTTGTAACTCCATTACGTAAGTCATCACTCTCTCTCGTGTTGCATCGGTGTGTAACTGAGACTCTGATTTGGAGCATCATGGTATACCAATAGATCACCCGTACCCTTAGGTAAAGACAATGCTCAGTGCATTGCAGAGTTGGGATTCGAAAGCTGAAAAGACGTCCTCCTATTTTGTCTTCCACGAACACAACACCCTGCTGTGCTAAAGAAATTTAAGCTGCGTGATGTGTGCACAATGCAACATATAAATTACATCAATTGTGGCATAAAACTAACCCTTTTTTAGTACTAATGTTGGAAAAAGTGTGTTTTTGTCTTCCTTTTGTATTTTTAGGATTAAATGAGATCAAATTAACAAAAGAAGCAAAAAGGCAGCTAAATCTAACATAAATACAAGAAAAGGAACAAACGTGGCATACCCGACCTCCCCGACAGCATCTTCCCAAGCAAAACAAGATAACAGAAGGCTGAACACGCCCCGTGCTTAGTGAACACGGGGGCGTGCCCAAGTGCCAGCATAAAAGACAAAGCTATAGAAGCTTCTATCGCCCACCACGGGGCCCTGCTCAGCGGACACGGGGCCGTGGTCAACTATAAGATTCGCATAATCCAGGCAAATCTTGATAGTACAGATATGCTTCTGCACACGGGGGCGTGGTCAACTAATGCAGACAAACTGCAATTAATGAAGACAGAGAAGAGGATGGACACGGGGCCGTGCCTACCGGACACGGGGCCGTGCCCGAGCTAATGTTCAGGCTATAAATAGGGGTGCTTGGCTCATTTGCAAACCATCCCTTGGCACACCACCTCTCTCACACTTCACCCACCACCCACCACCATCACAACACCATCATCCATTGTCAATCATAGAGTGTGTGAGTCGTCTCGGGATCCAAGATTGATCGTAAGAGTTCTTGACAATCAAAGGCCATGTTTGCCTAAGTCTCTTACATCACTTGGTGAAGACAAGTGTCTAGTGTAATACTTTTTATTTTTAATCTTTTCGCACCTTTTACTTGGTTATGTATTAATGACTTTAATAACTAGTTTCTTATGTTGAATGTGATTCTTCCTTATCGTTTGTCCGTGGTGTCTTGGCATTATTTTACTGTCTATATAAAATAAAAGATTTTCACCATTCATATCTCCACGGTCTATATGGAGGTATGTTGGCTACCTGGTCGGGGGTTAAGGGAACGGTTTGGTAAGAGTCTTGCCTTGTTCAGTGTATAGATCCTGCAAGGACCTGGGTCAAATTTAGTAGGACCTCCTTCAATACCCACCGGTATTGGATGGGGGGGGTCCAAACTCTTTGATCCCCTCATATGTAAGCTACTATTAATACTTTAATCCGGCTACTTAGGACCGTATCCTTGCTGACTCAGACTACTTAGCCGAGGGTAACGTCACCTTCAAAAGAGGGGCCTACCATAATAAGCATTAATAACTTAATTAATTATCTTTCAATAATCCGACCCTTTAGGATTGTATCCTTGCTAACTCAAACTACTGGGTTGAGGGTAACGTCACCTTCAAAAGAGGGGCCTACTACAATAACTAAGATAATCTCTTAAAAAGTGCAAAAGTGCAGAAATAATCAAAGGTTACACTAAACACGAGTCGGAGCCAAGTGATTCATCTTGTCTATCTGTTTTTATTTTTATTTTTATTTTTCAACAATTTAGCTAGTTTTATTTTTCTAGTTTAAAAACTTTTTTCTAACTTTTTGATTTGATTAGACGTTGAGGATAAACCGGTACTAAAAGCTCTTGTGTCCTTGGACGACCTCGGTATCTTGCCAACACTATACTACGCTCACGATGGGTGCACTTGCCCATATGTGTGTTTGTTGTTAGTAAAATATCGTGTTTTATAAATTTAAAACTTGGCTAAAAAGGGCTTAAAATATACATTAAAAACTAATAACACTCACGCACATCAAGTTTTTGGCACCGTTGCTGGGGACACAAGAATTTTAAGAAAGTTAGGAATCAACGGCCTAATCGTTTTTCTTATTTTTCTATTTTTTTGGATTTTTCTTAATTTTTCAGTTTCTGCAGAGCTCAGCACGGGCCGTGCCTGGTCGGACACGGGCCGTGCCCAACATTGTCACTGGTAGTTTTTATTTTCCGAGTTACAGAGGGTTGAGCACAGGGCCGTGTCGGTGCAACACGGGGCCGTGTCCAGCTCCCAGTAACAGGGATCCGGAAAAACAATCACTGTATCTCCGACCACGGGCCGTGCTCACTAAGCACGGGGCCGTGGTGAACCTTCTGACCAACGTTCTTTTCTGTTTTTATTGCAGGACTTGGAACCCAGGCGCCACATTTGAACTTCCTACGTAGTGTATGAGCTCCAGTTCTAGTAGAGACATAAAAGAACCCCTAGAAGAACCCGAACGCTTTCTCAGAAAAAGACTTAAAGCTAAAAACCAAGAGAAAGTTTCGGGGGACCCACTTCCAATGGCGGACCAACATACCCTCATGGATTACCTACGACCTACTGTAGGTAATCTCGGCGCCGCTATCAATGCACCGAATGTCGAAGCCAATAACTTCGAACTTCGGCCACATTTGATACAAATGCTTCAAAACTCCGCAACCTTCCATGGGCTTGCGGACGAGGATCCCCATCTACATATTACTAATTTCTTATAAATATGTGATACCTTTCGGATCAATGGAGCATCAAACGACGCCATCCGCCTTTGGATGTTTCATTTTCACTAAAAGACCGAGCTAAGGCTTGGCTTAATACCCTCCCAGTTGGCTCGATAAACACCTGGGATGAACTACCCCAAAAGTTTCTATATAAGTATTTCCCTCCTGCTAAAACGGCTAAATTAATGACTGAAATTAATACATATTCGCAAGAAGATGGGGAATCCTTATATGAAACTTGGGAAAGGTTCAAGGAGCTACTAAGAAAGTGTCCTCATCACGGTCTTGCTGTATGGCAACAAGTATCCACTTTCTACAATGGGTTGTTGCCACACACAAGACAAACACTTGATTATAGCACCGGGGGACTTCTAGGTAATCGTCGCCCAAATGAAATATATATAACCAAATTGAGGAAATTGCCCAAACAAATTTTCAGTGGCACACTCCCTGAGGCAATAAATCTATTGCCCCGGGCGCCCATAATAAGGTTGATGAAAGCACTTCTTTACAAGCCCAAATCGAGGTCCTTTCTTCAAAAATCAAAAAGTTAGAAATGGCAAAAACGGCCTCGGTTATGGCTTGTGAGGGGTGTGGTGGGCCACATGAAAATTGGAGTTGTATGAAAGAAATTGATGATCAAACGGAAACGGTAAACTACATTGATAATAGACCTAGGCCGTCGGGTCCTCCAACGGGTACCTACAACCAAGGATGGCGTAACCACCCTAACCTTGGTTGGAGAGATCCCGGCAATAGTAATAACCAACAAAACCAACGAACTAACTTTCAACAACCACAAAATTTTTCTCAACAACAAGGTGGACGAGAAAGGCTTGAAGATACTGTATCTCGCCTCATCTCCGACACCGAAAAGAAAAACTCGGATCGATTTCAGCAATTGGAATCGAATTTTAGAAATCAACAAGCTAGCATTCAAAACATTGAAAAACAATTAAATCATATAGCTCAAAATTTCTCCGAGAGACCACAAGGCGCGTTACCAAGTAATACGGAGACCAACCCAAAGGCGCAAGTACATCTCATAACATTGAGAAACCGTACCGTGGGTCCCGAAGAGGCTCCACTTCCACCAACTGAAAGAAGCCAATCTAGCCAAACCACAACTTCACCCGCGCCCCAACAAGAGAAGGCTTCTTCACCAGTTCAAGAGCCTACTAAGACTCCTCCGGTTCCATACCCCGGTCGGTTATTTCGTCAAAAGACCGATGAGCAATTCGCAAAGTTCGAAAATTTACTAAAACAATTGCATGTTAATATTCCATTTATCGAAGTCCTAACTCAAATGCCTAAATATTCAAAATTTACGAGGGACTTCCTCACTCATAAAAGGAAAATTGAATCATTGCAATTAGTTAACTTAGGCGAAGAATGCTCCGCCTTACTACTCAACAAACTCCCGCAAAAGAAGCTTGAGCCCGGAACCTTCACAATTCCTTGCTCGATTGGGAAATCCCCCATTCGTAATGCACTAGCTGATCTCGGGGCAAGCATCAACCTCATGCCCTCATCAATGTTCAATCGACTCGGCTTAGGAAAACAAGTCCTACAAAAATAAGCATACAACTCGCCGATAGATCCGTCAAATATCCACAAGCTCTCGCTGAAAATCTATGGGTCAAAGTCGGCGAATTTGTCTTTCCGGCCGACTTTGTCATACTAGATATGGAGGAAGATACCGAAGTACCACTCATCCTAGGGAGGCCATTCCTAGCTACGACCTAAGCAGTGGTAGATATGAATGATGGAACACTAACATTGAGGGTCGGGGACGAGGAAGTAAAGTTTGGAGTCGGAAAAAGAGTAGAAGATGAAGACCCGATCAACTACATGAAGGTCATTGACTCAAGTTTGGATGATGCTCTCTGACGGTGTAGCATGGGATGCAAAACATCCCACTTGGGTAACATATGACCAAGCTTTGGGTCTAGCCAAGGACCTTTATAAATGTGGCGCACCACGGAGGCATTCCGCGGAACTATCCTTAGTTTAGTTTATATTAATTTTTATGTTTTCTAGTTTAGTTTTTAAATTTTCAGGAATAAAACACACTCGGGATGGCAAAGGATAACAAGGGAAACTTGAACCAACACCCCATGCACGAAAACAGGGTCATCCGACAATTTTTTCTTCATTACAGCAAGTTCAGCACGGGCCGTGCCCGCCCAACACGGCCCCGTGCTGCACAGTCTGCAGAAAATGCCCAGTTCAGGTAAACTAGACACGGGCAGTGTTCACCCAACACGACCCCGTGTCTAGGCTTCTGTTTCTTTTTACAACTTTTTTGTTACTGGCGACTGAACACGGGGCCGTGCCCGGACACCACGGGGCCGTGTCCAGACGCCCAGTAACATAAGATTTTGCTTTTTAACACCTTTTTACACACTCAATTAACCTAAAAACTTATTTTTGGGACACATTGAGGACAATGTGTAATTTAAGTATGGGGGGATGCTAAAACTTTGAATCTTGCAAGTCCTAATTACAAGCCTTCCACAAAACTCTATTGGAACCGCTAATCACCCCAAATTTTTTTTCAAAAATTTTTCATTTTTTTTTACTTGTCTAGGTTTAACTTGGGAATTTCAAGTTCTAAAAAGGTTATATTTTTACAAATTTACAACCGATAGCGTCGTGATAAAAAGAACCAACATAAGAAAATTATGAAACGGCTTGACAAGCTTAGTTAAAATTTGATTATATATACTTGATCACATAAAAAATCCATTCCCACAAAAGTGAGTTTTGAGCCTTTATTGAGCATACAAATACATATCTTTAAACTAAATGCTCATTTTTCGTTTCTTGTGTGAATAGCCGCTTGGTTCTTACAACTCTAGAACTTTCCACGACGATACATTCCCGGTCCTTACCAACTTAAACCCGAGTAAGTAAATGATGGAGGCATTAGGACTAACCCTTTTTATTTCTACACCATTATTTTTTTTCTTTTTTACCACCTACCTAAAATCCCCCTAGTTAACCCCTTTGAGCCTAAACCTTTTCATTTCTTAACCCAAAAACCAAACACCCTTTCACCCACCAAAACCCTTTTTATTTTTAAACCCTTTGTTTTAGTAACAAGCTCGGTTTTTCTTATGACTTTTCAAAAAAAAATGTTGATGATGAAGCAAAAGAAAAATAAACAAACAAGTTTACCAAAAATAACTTTGTTTGAATAATAGCTTCATCAAAATAAAAATTGCAAAAATATAAAGTCTTACGAAAACCGACGCTTTTTATGCCTTTCGCCCTTTTACTAACCACTAACCCAACCACCTACCTTTAACCCAAGCCTAACGCTTCACCCAAAAGTCCTCTTGGTATTTACAAAGGTATATAGTTAAAAAGGAGGAGGATTGATTGCTTGGCAAGCCTATGGTAGGAGTAAGTTCCATGCCGCTCTCGAGTGATTCACTAAAATACATCTTCGGCCGAGTGTTGAGTGATCCCCCTTGAGGTATGTGAACTTGTATATAAATAGAATTTTAAAAATGCATGTTATGCCCTAATAAGTAATTTATCTTATGTAAAGTTTTAAATAAATCATGACGAATAGGATTGTAAATAAATAAAAATAAAAACTTAATAAAGAATCTTGGAAATCCCAACACTCTATGACAAGCCCAAAAACCTTCTCTTCTACCCATTCCATTTGGGAGTGTAAAGCCATATTATAAAGAGTTTTGCTTGAGGACAAGCAAAGATTCAAGTGTGGGGGTATTTGATGTGTGCAAAATGCAACATATAAATTACATCAATTGTTGCATAAAACTAACCCTTTTTAGTACTAATGTTGGAAAAAGTGTGTTTTTGTCTTCCTTTTGTATTTTCAGGATTAAATGAGCTCAAATTAACAAAAGAAGCAAAAAGACAGCTAAATCTAACAAAAATACAATAAAAGGAACAAACGTGGCATGCCCGACCTCCCCGACAGCATCTTCCCAAGCAAAGCAAAACAAGAGAACAGAAGGTTGAACACGCCCCGTGCTCAGTGAACACGGGGGCGTGCCCAAGTGCCAGCATAAAAGACAAAGCTATAGAAGCTTCTATCGCCCACCACGGGGCCGTGTTCAGCAGAAACGGGGCCGTGGTCAACTATAAGATTCGTAGAATCCAGGCAAATCTTGATAGTGCAGATATGCTTCTTCACACGGGGGCGTGCCCAGCGAACACGGGGGCGTGGTCAACTAATGCAGACAAACTGCAATTAATGATAACAAAGAAGAGGATGGACACGGGGCCGTGCCCGAGCTACTGTTCAGGCTATAAATAGGGGTGCTTGGCTCATTTGCAAACCATCCCTTGGCACACCACCTCTCACACACTTCACCCACCACCCACCACCATCACAACACCATCATCCACCACCAGCATCCATTGTCCATCATAGAGTGTGTGAGTCATCTCGAGATCCAAGATTGATCGTAAGAGTTCTTGACAATCAAAGGCCATGTTTGCCTAAGTCTCTTACATCACTTGGTGAAGACAAGTGTCTAGTGTAATACTTTTTATTTTTAATCTTTTCGCACTTTTTACTTGGTTATGTATTAATGACTTTAATAACTAGTTTCTTATGTTGAAGGTGATTCTTCCTTATCGTTTGTCCGTGGTGTCTTGGCATTATTTTACTGTCTATATAAAATAAAAGATTTTCACCATTCATATCTCCACGGTCTATATGGAGGTATGTTGGCTACCTGGTCGGGGGTTAAGGGAACGGTTTGGTAAGAGTCTTTCCTTGTTCAGTGTATAGATCCTGCAAGGACCTGAGTCAAATTTAGTAGGACCTCCTTCAATACCCACTGGTATTGGATGGCGGGGGTCCAAACTCTTTGATCCCCTCATATGTAAGCTACTATTAATACTTTAATTATCCGGCTACTTAGGACTGTATCCTTGCTGACTCAGACTACTTAGCCGAGGGTAACGTCACCTTCAAAAGAGGGGCCTACCATAATATGCATTAATAACTTAATTAATTATCTTTCAATAATCGGACCCTTTAGGATTTTATCATTGCTGACTCAAACTACTGGGTTGAGGGTAACGTCACCTTCAAAAGAGTGGCCTACTACAATAACTAAGATAATCTCTTAAAAAGTGAAAATGTGGGGAAATAATCAAAGGTTACACTAAACACGAGTCGGAGCCAAGTGATTCATCTTGTCTATCTGTTTTTATTTTTATTTTTATTTTTCAACATTTTAGTTAGTTTTATTTTTCTAGTTTAAAAACTTTTTTCTAACTTTTTGATTTGATTAGACGTTGAGGATAAACTGGTACTAAAAGCTCTTGTGTCCTTGGACGACCTCGGTATCTTGCCAACACTATACTACGCTCACGATGGGTGCACTTGCCTATATGTGTGTTTGGTGTTAGTAAAATATCGTGTTTTATAAATTTAAAACTTGGCTAAAAAGTGTTAAAAAGGGCTTAAAATATACATTAAAAACTAATAACACTCACGCACATCACTGCGCGATCTTCGAAAATCCTGTGATGAATCTGCGATAGTATCTTGCGTGACTGAGAAATTACGGCATCCCTGAAGAAATCTTTGGTGTCGATCAGTTTCTAACAAAATGGGTCTTAGCGAGATCCACGTGTATTCCCACTTCGTTGTTTATATGACTAAAAATGTACATCTCGAATCCAGAAATTACCTTTAACAAGACCTCACGCGGAGTGGCTCCTCCCTCAGGAGCTCTAAGATAGGATACATATGCCGCCCATGTTGTTCCTTTCTCCTGGTAACGATTCAAAATGTCATCAACAAACACGGTCGATTCTTGTGGTCCATAAAGCTGCTGGTGTGCTGATTAACTCAATGATCAGGGTGTACAAAGTCGCAATGGCCACATTGAGCTCTATATGCCGTTCTAAGAGCATTCTCCCCTTGGACTTCCATATTCGTTCGTTAATTAATCTTTGAATAGGAGCTTAACCCTTGCAACTGGTCAACAGGTTGTCAATACATGGTCGAGGCTGTTGGTGCATGCGTCTGTCGACTTCGTCTTGTATCAAGTCTTGCATTATTCAGGGCACGAAGATCGAGAAATCAAGACAAATGGCTAATTCCGCTTGGAATTACTAATTTCATTTGAGTGCTAATTCCACATGAAGATGGAATTCCGTTTGAGCATGTAATTCCGTTTGAACTGTTAATTTCGTTTGAACAAGTAATTCCGCTTGAGTCATGTTCAAGAGGAATTACCAAATCTATAAATAGGTGCTAGGTTGTGTCATTTGGAACGGAATTAAAAAGAGGTTTTCCAACGGCGAAGCTCTGTCGAAGTGTCTACAGATTTGTAATTGCTCAGATATCAATCAAAAGACAGTTATAAGTGAATATCTTGCTGAATTTTAAACAATATGTCTGTTTCCGCCTTTCATATTGTGTAGAACGCCTCTGATTGACTCATCTCGGGTCCGTACACGATCCTACAAGTGGTATCAGAGCTCAGGAGGAGGAGTTCTGTCAATTTCAGCTTGAATTCATCTTGTTTTCTAACTTCTACACCTTCTTTTCAAAATTGGACAACTTTTCACGGTTAAAATCGACTGATTTTCTCATATATTGTGCGAAACTGTATTTTAACAAATCCTTAAAAGTTTCAGGCCTAAATTCTGCTTAAAACTTGATCAATTCGTAATTCCGCATGAAGAGTTTGTTCGAAATGATGATGTCAGCCTAATCTCGTTTGAAACCACACTTAATTCTGCTTGAATCCAGTAATTTCGTTTGGGTATTCCGTTTGATTGAGTAATTCCGTTTGAAAAGTTCAAACGAAATCTGTAATACCGTTTCAACGGGTAATACCATTTGAGGGTGATTTAGTTTGAATCATAATTTCATTTGAAGTTGATTGTGCAGGTTAATCTTGCTTGAAGGTTAATTCCGTTTAAACAGTGATTCCGTTTGAAACTGGTTTGCAAGTAATTTCGCTTCAGGAAGTGATTTCGTTTGGGATTGTTATTTCGTTTGAAGAAGATTCCGTTTGAAAGTGCCAAGTTTGTGAAAAATTTTGCTGAAACATGGAAGAGGAATTCTACAACGCGTTTGCTACATCCCCGACTACTCCGGCTGAAATTGCTAAGAACATGAACATGGAAAATGAAACAGGAACTTTGCAAAAACCCCCGAAACTTATGGGAATTGAAGAGTACCATGGCTGGAAAAATTGTTTTGAGAATTGGGTTCAGGTAAATCATCTAAGAGCGTGGGAAAGCATTGAAACAAAATATATTAGACCACAGACCGCTTTGAATGTTGATTACGACCATAGTATAACACACATCAAGTACTCAGTTTCCAAACAAGTCTACATCATGTGTTCATGACACATAACAATGTTTTACAGACAAGTTGGCTACCCACAACAGTTAGGTCAAGACTCTCATTTCCGGTTATCATTATCATCATACAACAAACTAAGTTTCACAAACACCAGTGTACAACATCATAAACTACCTATCTGTTCAGCTCAGTTACTTACACAACGAATCACCCCATGTTTCGTCGAGAATATGGGTGACGAAAGACCCATGATTCGCCAACAGAGGTTTCGTCGATATGAATATTTCGTCGAGCCGGGAGTTTCGCCACATACATAACAGTTACGCTATTTCCCTAATGCACAGAGTTTTAGTCATCGCCTAATCATTAACCCTAATCATAATCTCAATTAATCGGTTCCATTTATCCACTATATACACATTATCTTAGAATGGCATTAACATAATATTTGCACCCTCATAACTTAAACCGAACCGCCCACATAATACCACAACAGTATCTTCAAATTACTTTTAAAACTTACTAACTCAAAGTCACATTATTCATGCACATGATCATAATTCTAATAACTTAAAACCCACTAATCAGCGAGCGACCCATCTTAGTAAGGCCCAATTTCAATTATACACAAACTATACCAAATTTGTTTAACATATTAGGGCCATTACATAACTGTTTAATTGTATGCAACTATTTGAAATCCTAATTTACAATCAAGCAACATCAAGTAAAATCAACCATCTAATTAACATGCAGCCAATATACACATAGGATTTTCTTATTTATAATAACAAGCCAATCGAGTTCTTTATTCCTACTTATTTCTGTTTCATTAACAAAAAACAAGAGGTGTAACAATTTAACGCCAATAACTCAACAAGAACAACCCTCCTCGACTAATGGATCGTACTTCTACTGCCTATACATAACCACATCATGTATTGCATGCATACATATAAGGTAACGAGAATGAAACACTAACCCGACAAGCGAAACACAACGATCAGTTAACACACAAGAAAGGGGTTGCGACTAGACTAGCTCTCCTTCTTGTTGCCGTTGACTTCAAGGGATGTTTAGGGTTTTGTTTTGAGTTTAAGTTAAGCAATAATATGATACGTACCCTATATAATAAAGGTTTGGGGCGGGGTTGTTTCCCTTGGCCGAACTGGGCTTAAGCCCATTTGATTGGGTGCCGTAACACATGGCAAAGCAGCCATCACAATGTGCAAAAGTGGCGGTTTGGGTTATTAATCCAATTGGGTTAGTTTTGGGCTTCAAGGGTTTGGGGGTGCAGCCCACATAAGACAATCATTCATTCGAACACACGAGGGTGCGGCCCAATGCAAGTGCGGCCCAATTATAATAGTATGCTTGTTTAACAAAGTTTTTATATACGTTTAACATAATTACGCTAGCACGGAACGTGTAACTCATTGAAGCGAAATAACGAGGAGTTAAGATCACAATATTAAACGTTACTAACCTTGAAAGTTCGGGTTGTCACATCTAAGGGCGGTAGGGCAAGTCATCACTGTGTAACATAGCAACAAGTATTCATCTAATCACGTATAACATGCGAGTGCGGTTAGCGTTTATAAAGTGTTTTAGTGTTTTCATTTTGATAGAGAAAATATGTAGCACCCAAATATGCGTTAAGCGAAAAAGGGTTGAAGGGAGGGCCGGATCAGCCTGCGTACGGGAACAGAAGCGTAAGTCCTCCAAAGTGCTGAAACGGTCGAAATCGGAGTGTCGAGTGGGAAATAGAGGCTTCGTACGAAGCCAGTGCCTTCGTGCCAAGGTGGGGTCTTCGTACATGTGTGGCTTTCGTTGCCCAAAATCGATTGTGCTTCGCGTCTTTGTTCTGCAAATCGAGTATTCATTCCTCCAGCCTTAAGCTACTGATTAAACTTAGAGCCGGAGAGGTCTTGGTTCAAGTCACGGGTGAGAATTGGACTGTGTTGTGCGAAGTCAGTGCCTTCATACGAAGCTGGGCTTTGCACAGAACAGTCCAGCTCGCATTCGTGGCTGTTCTTGACGTTCAGAGCTGTGTTTTCGCCCGAATCGAATGTATTTTAGAGTCCTATTCATGATGGTTTCGACACCACTTTGTCCCACTATCCAGTGAACGAAATATGTGTTGGTTTGGTCTGTTTTTGTGTAAAAATCAAGTCTAAAAGCGGTTTTAAAGGGTTCTCACTTGGATTAACACTTGGTGAGTGCAAAATCTGCAGATCTCTAACTTGGGAAGCCGAAGCTAGGCGCAATACACTCGGTTAAGTGTAGATCCGTGATAAAATAAGAAGATTTGATGAAAAAGATGAAGGTTTTTGTAAAAGAAAGAAGTTCTTCATAAATAAAGTGGTTTTTAGATGAAAAAGATGAGTTTGGGTGAAGATAGAAGAGTTTTGATGAAATCAAAGTTGAATTTGGGGAAAATCGTAGTGGAAAACGTTGTGAAATCATGTAAAAATGATAAATCTTACTTGAAAACAGTGGACAACAATTCGGCAGCATTTTAGAAGAAATGGCAGCAATGAATGAAATGGAGAAGTGAGCTTGCTATTTATAGAGGAGGTGGGATCACACAGGTGGATTTGTTCGAAGCTGGCTGCCTTCGTACGAAGGGAGTGCCTTCGTACGAGGCTGGCTGGCTTCATTCAAAGGGCCTGTTTTGCGCAATTAGTTTCTCGTTTCGCATGTAGGATGCTCGTTTGGTGCGTTTTGTTGCGTTAGTTGGTACTATTATGTTAAGTATTTTAGTGAGGTATCAAGTGTTGCGTTGCATTTCGGTGCGATAAGTCGAGTCGAGCGAGTGAGTGTTTGAGCGTTTAAACCATACATAGAACATATCTAACATATAATCACACTAATAACACAAATAATATAAATTCCGCTTTTCGAGTTTGCGTTGAGTTTGCGTTGCGATAAGCGTTTAAGTAAATAGCGTACGAAGGTGTGCCTTCGTGCGAACCCAGTGCCTTCGTATGAAGGTGTGCCTTCGTGCGAAGGTGGGGTCTTCGTACATGTGTGGCTCCCGTTGTCCAAAATCGATTGTGCTTCGCGTCTTTCTTCGGGAAATCGAGTGTTCATCCCTCCAGCCTTAAGCTACTGATTAAACTTAGAGCCGAAGAGGTCTTGGTTCAAGTCACGGGTGAGAATTGGACTGTGTCATGCGAAGTCAGTGCCTTCGTATGAAGCCATGAGTGCTTTCGTACGGGCTTCGCACAGAACAGTCCAGCTCGCATTCGTGGTTGTTCTTGACGTTCGGAGTTGTGTTTTCGCTTGAATCGGATGTATTTTCGAGTCCTATTCATGACGGTTTCGACACCACTTTGTCCAACTATCCAGTGAATGAAATATGTGTCGGTTTGGTCCGTTTTTGTGTAAAAATCAAGTCTAAAAGAGTTTTTAAAGGGTTCTCACTTGGATTAACACTTGGTGAGTGCAAAATCTGCAGATCTCTAACTTGGGAAGCCGAAGCTAGGCCCAATACACTCGGTTAAGTGTAGATCATAGCTAAAATAAGAAGATTTGATGAAAAAGAAAGAAGTTCCTCATTAATAAAGTGGTTTTTAGATGAAAAAATGAAGTTTGGGTGAAGATAGAAGAGTTTTGATGAAATCAAAGTTGAATTTGTGGAAAATCGTAGTAGAAAACGTTCTGAAATCATGTAAAAATGATAAATCTTACTTGAAAATAGTTGGACAGCAATTCGGCATCGTTTTAGATGAAACGGCAGCAATGAATGAAATGGAGAAGTGAGCTTGCTATTTATAGAGGAGGTGGGATCGCATAGGTGGCTTCGTTCAAAGCGAGCTGCCTTCGTACGAAGGCAGTGCCTTCGTACGAAGGCAGTGCCTTCGTACGAGGCTGGCTGGCTTTGTTCGAAGGGCCTGTTTTGCGCAATTAGTTTCTTGTTTCGCGTGTAGGATGCTAGTTTGGTGCGTTTTGTTGCGTTAGTTGGTACTAGTATGTTAAGTATTTTAGTGAGGTATCAAGTGTTGCGTTTCGGTGCGATAACTCGAGTCGAGCGAGTGAGTGTTTGAGCGTTGAAACCATACTTATAACACATCGAACATATAATCACACTAATAACACAAATAATATAAATAAATCCGCGTTTCGAGTTTGCGTTGCGATAAGCGTTCAAGCAAATAGCTTAAGTAAATAGCGTTTAATGCGATAAAATGTGATCAATAAGCGATGTAAGATGCGTTTAAAGTATAGTTCAACCCATTAGCATTAATCGAATCTCGGAGAACAAGCGTTTACGAGGGAAATAATGGTAACATAGAGACAACCAAAAATTCGGGTTGTTACAATGTATATTTATAACTTTTTAGGAAATGTTTTCATTGTGGATTGTACTGATTTTATGATGGCTGATGTGATCGGCTGAGGACATGGCGACGATGGAGCCGAGGATCCACCAATCCTAGTGGTTTTTGGCGAGGTGTCCATGTGCAGGACGGTAAGTGTTATTACAAATTATTTTTTACTATTTTTATTTCATTTATTATAAATTTTGTGACTTATAATTTTTAATTTTAATTGCAGTTGTTTTGCAAAAAAAAGGTGAGGGGGAGGGCCAAAAACCTCAAACTTCACCAGATAATGACCCAAACGGTGGGGGGGGGGGGGTTATGTGTCTCTACCCAGGGCCGGCTCTTGGGCCAGCCAACCCATGCCGTCGCCCGAGGCCAAAATTTTCAAAGGGCACGAAAGGTTTTTATAAACTTATATATATATATATATATATATATATGTAGGGTAAGGTTCATGCGAGAACCACCCTTATTGCGAGAACCGCGAGAACCAAAGTGAACACAAAATAAAATCTAAAAAAAATCAAAAAAGCACTCAACATTTTTTTATTTTTTTATATTTTTCTTCAAAAAAATTGCTATATTTCGTTACCTAAATTTTTTTTTTTTCGAGTAACAGTTATCCATGCAAATGTGCATATGTATCATTACTTCAACAATTTCGGTAATACGTTATCAGGAATAGACAATTGCACTTTAATTTACAATAACATTCGTAATACACTACTTTTTAAATTACCAATATTCAAAATGCACATGTGCATCATTAGGTATAACCATGATATAACGTGTTTTGCTACAAAAAGTTTGTGATTTTGAATGGAGAAGTATATCTAGTGGTTGATGGTTTGATATACATGGTTTTTGGTTAGTTATATCTAGTGGTTGATGGTTTGATTATAGTTGTCAATTTATGATTTAATATGTTGATTGGATGGTATAAATTGTGTTTACATGCATGTAATAAAGTGAAAATATTGGTAATGGCATTGTATTATGGATGGTAGGAGGTAATAGTATTGTATTATGGATGGTAGGAGGTAATGGTAGTGTATTATGGATGGTATGATAGATGAAATGTAAAGTGTATTCAAAGGAGTGTACCAAAACACCTTATTTCATGTTGATACATGTAGATGCACATGTGCATTTCTAATATTGGTAATGTAAAAAGCATTGTATTACACGTGGTAGTGTAAATGAAAGTGCAATTGTCTAATAGTTGTAATGAATTACGAAATTTGTCAAAGAAATGACAAAAATGCACATGTGCATGTTTGTGTATTATGGATGGAATGATAGATGAAAGAGAAAGTAGTGTAACAAAACACCTTATTTCATGTTGATACATATAGATGCACATGTGCATTTCTAATATTGTTAACGTAAAAGGTAGTGTATTACACGTGGCAGTGTAAATGAAAGTGCAATTGTCTAATATTTGTAATGAATTACGGAATTTGTCAAAGAAATTATACAAATGCACATGTGCATGGATAACTGTGACTCGAAATTTTTTATTTTTTTATTGTAAAAAAATATAGCGAATTTTACAAAAAAAAAATGGTTAAAAAAACAAATTTTGGGTGTTTTTTTAGATTTTTTTAGGTATTACTGTTTGTGTTCATACTGATTCTCGCGGTTCTCGCAATAAAGAGTGGTTCCTAACGGATCTTTGTCCTATATATATATACATACTAAATTATATATTTAATATATGTATGCATTTATTATGCAAAAAAATGATGGTGGTGGAGTGGAAAAAGCATCTTTAGATAATATAAAGGTCTCAAGTTCAAGTCTTAGCTCCACCACCAATGTTTCATTTTTTTTAATTCATTTCCTCTTAACCACAATTTTGGGCCCAAGTTTTTTTTTTCACCCGAGACCTAAATTTTTCTAAGAGTTCTGAGGGGCGGCTCTGTCTCTACCGTTTGATAGACTGAAACGTTTACCCCAGTTGACGTATGTAATGATTACTACACGCGCAAAGTGGGGATCTATATGTGACGGACCATTCCATTTGATAAAGTAGATTGGAGAAATGTTTTCGCTGCCGAGAAGAATGCCTTGTATGAGCATCTCAGGGTAAATGATTTATAAGTGTGTATTTTATGCGTTCTCTGTTGATTAGTTTTTTTACTTAACTAACTTTTTTATTTAATTTATAGGCAAACTTTTATTTTGATGAGTTTGCACAAGATTTGGAAGTTGGTTAAAGGATGCCATTGACTTTGTACTTCAAAAGTGATACAAAGACCGCAAACACAATGCTAAAAAGGAATTTCTCAAAGTTGGAGGGTACCAAAATGTAGATAGAGCAACGGCCCACCCCTCGAGGATATGACTTATGAGAACTGGTAGAAAACTATAGATTGTTTCTTATCTGAGAGAACTGGCAACTAACAAAGAAGTCCGCCAGCACCAAAATTACCCAAATCGAGGGGGGGCAAGCACATGTGGTAGTACTTGTTTCAAACAAGTAATGTCGCATGCAAAAATTTACATTAGGTGTAAAAAAATTATTTTTATGTAAAAAAATTACATCTCTGTAAACAAATTTTACAACATGCGTAACTACCGACTTGACAATTTTCTTGTTTTTTTTTCTTACAAATGTATTTAGACCATGTTCATCATGGTGAAAAGTGTGAGAACAGTGAGAACGATTATGGATCGTCAGATCAAAACAATCTATAGATTAGATTGGCACGGTGGTGTTTTCGTAAATAACATCAATTTATTACGCGCTTCATTAAGGGTAAAAATGTCTTTAGACTTCTCTACACAAAACGCCAAACTCGTGAATAAAACGCCATTAAATTCCCGCCTTAAACTACAAAGCACACATCATCCTAATCTAAACGCCGTTAAATATAAAACGCCAAACTTTGTTTTTAAACGATAAAGCTGTACAAACATTAACGGAAACGACGGAACTTCATTACTAGCATTTATTATAATAAAGTCCCGCCTAAAAAACGCGCCAAAAACATCCTATATAAACAACGTCTCACACCTTCCGTTAAACACATCAAACCCAAAACGTCATATTTTACTATATACCATTCATCTTAGAAACTCCAAAAAACCCCAAACATCAAAGATTTCAATCGACGTTTCTTTGAGATACACTATTTTCTCAGTAAAGTTTTACTCAATGTGATGGGCAAAATCCTTATGTAAGGATATTTTCCATCGCATTGAGAATATCTTATTGAGTTTATCCGCAATATAAACGCCGAAAACCACAAATTACAAAACATCGTTTCTTGGAGATTCAGTTTTGTTCTCAATAAAGTTTCACTAAATGGGGTGGACAACATTGTTAGACATGTTTCTTAACTGAGGATTAACAATGTTGTCCATCTCATTCAGCAAAACATTATTGAGTTTAGCATAACCAAATTAGAGGTTTAAGGTACTTTTATTTAGTAAAAGGCGTTGTTGTTTTTTTGGTGTTTGGTTTACGTGTCCGATCTTATATTGTTTGTTATGTAACTTCCAAGTAACTTAGTATGAAATTACATAAAAGTTATCTTTGTTAAAACACTCATATTGGACACCATGTTTACGTCTTTTTCATGGGCACTATGTCGCCCATTGGAAGTCCATATACGAGGAATCTTAATCCAAAATTATATTCATCATAATACATAACATTCAACCATGAGTTTGGTTGGTGTTAAGATTCGGTATTTGGATACATGTATTATATTTATATAGTATGTATAATAGTCATATTTGTCCTAAGGTACCATGTAATGGTCATGCAAGGAGTTAGAATGAATTCCATTCTTAACCTCATTATATGGATTCAGCAAAGCACAAAATCATCAACTTAGTTGCTGATTTCGGTTGGTCAAGAATATGTAATTATGTAAAAGCATCTAAATTGCTAAGTAGCCAAAATAAGAACAACCCGGGCGTGTACATACCCAACATGGAAAATGTTAGAGACGAGGTGTGGTTGGCTTACTTTGATTTCTTGAAAACTACTTAGATGAATTAATTAACTAGGTGCATAAGTGAGGTAGGTGGAATCATGTTTGGAGAAACAAGGTTTTCATTGTTCACACCAAACCAAAACACAAGTCCTTCAATATTGAGGATTGAAGGCTTGGTTGGTTTCACCACTTTGTAGGTCATTTGGGACCTTTAAGGCAACAAGTATTTGAGGTTTTTTGAACCTCTATCTTCTTGAAATAAACCATAACATAAGCCCCACAACATGAGTTTAGTTGGGGACAAAGCTTGGTACAAGATTTACACAAAATCAATGTAAACAAGAATAAGTTTGAAAAGTTTAAACAAAGTAGAATTTTGAACTCATTTCGGAGCCACATATAAGTGATGTACCACATTGTTACACCTTGGTGAACTTTGGGTAACATCCTTTGAGGTTGTCCAAGGAGTTCTATGCAAGAAACACATGAGAAAGATGGAAGAAAAGTGTTCAAACTCACTGTTTTGAACAGAAATTCAATCTGCCATAGACTTGAAGAAATGGAGAAGATTGAGAGGATTAGAGAGTTGTTTTAAGGTGTGTAAAGGGTGAAGGAGTTGTGGAAGACATATATTTGTAGTGGGGGATTAGGGTTTGGGTTTAAAGAATGTTAGAATGTGATTGGAGGAGAATGGAGGATGAAAATACGAAACGTTACATAGTCCAAGGAAAGTACGAATACAGGCTTGCTAATAATCAGCAAAGATTGAAATTCACATGGATCCAATTGTTCACTCGAGATACATAGTCCAAGGAAAGTACGAATACAGGCTTGCTAATAATCACAATGGGTTAATATATGATCAGCAAAGATTGAAATTCACATGGATCCAGTTGAGCTATAACCCTGAAACACTTTAATCAAGTGTAATAATCACCATCCATATGACAATAAAGAGTTACTAAATGCACCCAATACTCAAAGCCTCAAACAGAAATAAATCATCAGATTTTGACTGAGGTTCTAACTTTTAAGGTCCACAGACCAACGTTGACTCAAAAGTCAAATCTCGGGTTAAGCAAGGATTTGGAATGGGTGAGTGGACCTCTTCTCAACAAAATCATTTACCAGAATTCCAATAGTCGCCGGTCTTCCGAATCTCGCCGGAGGCTCGACGAAGGGTGTCTGCCGGGATAGCGGGCGAGGTCGCCGGTTCAGTTGGGCTTGACCTTTCTTCCTATCTTGATTCTCTACCCTTCCATTCGCCAAAGGGAGTTTCGCCGGTCTTCGAGAGTAGGAAATAAATTCTTTCTTTTTTTGCCGTCTGCAACATTCTCCTTCTCGCAGGTTGCCGGTGGCTCGACGAAGTAAGGGACGTTGGGTTAGCAAGCGAGGTCGCCTTTTGTTTGGCTCTGAGCTTTCTTTCTAACTTGATTCTCCTCTGCTTCCATTCGCTTCTGGAACCTGCTCATATGGAAGAAGACGGTCCATGGGAGCTCCCTCGTCACGTTCGGAAAAAGGAGCTTGCTCATAACAGATCCTCTGTGGTGAA
Organism: Helianthus tuberosus; assembly: GCA_030545235.1. Taxonomy (NCBI): domain Eukaryota; kingdom Viridiplantae; phylum Streptophyta; class Magnoliopsida; order Asterales; family Asteraceae; genus Helianthus; species Helianthus tuberosus. The sequence goes on from CM060351.1 coordinate 179,953,867, forward strand.
TGTTAAGAAAGACTGGAATTCTGGTAGCAACATTACTAAGTTTTATGTAACCAATCTGCCGACGGGTTGCAGGCCTTGGGACGTCGCTGACTTTTTCAGGGTGTTTGGAGAAGTGACGGGGTCTTATATCGCTAGAAAAAAAAGATAAAGTAGGGAGAAAGTTTGGGTTTATCAGTTTCAGAAACGTTGTGGATGCGAAAGGGATGGAACGAGCTCTTAATGGTACTAAGATGGGAGGTTTCAAGATTACTGCGAACATTGCCAGATACGCTAAAGAAAACGCTGGATTCGACAAAGGAGATTACGCCTTTGAAACAGGTAATGGTAAGCAACATCATGCCCCCGTGTTGAACAAAAACGTTGTGAATGATCCAATTATTGACCGGGGAAAAGGAAAGTTATTTAGTAATTTGTTCAAAAGTTCCAACTTTAATAATGATGATTCGGGTAGTCCGGCTGTGGGAACTGACATTGTTATCGAGCTCGCTGATAACACATTAGCTTTCAACGATGTGATTGGTAGTGCTCTGGTGGGTAGATGTAATAGTATCACGGTGTTAAGAAAGTTAAACTCGCTCTTGGCAGAGAATAAAATTTCGGGGGTTTCTCTTATTTACTTGGGTGGTCTTTCTATGTTATTGAAGTTTGATGAAGAAAAGTGTTGCGCAAATTTTTTGCTGGATCATGAGAATTGGAAGGATTGGTTTTCGACCTTAGATTCTTGGAGCGGCCAAACTCTTTCGTTCGAAAGATTGGCGTGGGTTAAGATTTTAGGAGTTCCCTTGCATCTGTCAGATAATGACGTTATGAACAATATTGCTGAACGCTTTGGGAAGATTGTGCATGGTTCGCAAATGGAGTTGGAAGACGGAAATCTCTCGGTTGGATGGGTCGGTGTGTTGGTTGGAGACGGCAGGAGGATATGTGACCAGGTTACGTTAAATTGGAATAACAAACGGTTTCGTGTTTGGATTGAGGAGGAGCTTAGCGACTAGGCTCCCGGTTCAGTTGGAAGAGTTCTCAATTGTTCCGAGGTCTCGTCAACGCCGAAGTCTGGTTCGATAGGAGAAGATAGGAACTTGAATTTCTCAGGTGATGCCGGAGTTTATTCGCAAGGAAGGCCGTCTAGTTCACGGCCGGAAAACGTTCAACCGTCTGAGGGAGATGGAAAGTCCCCTGCCTGTTCGGCTGATAATCCTATGTTACCGGTAGGGGAGTCAAAGGAAGTCGGAACGGGCACTGAGTATCTCGAGTCATTGGGGGTTCCGAGGGGAGACGGTTCATTGGCCAAGCATAGGGAAATGAATTTTGTAGGGATTAATCCCATTAGTCATGGATTTGGCGGCGGGGATTCTATTATCGAAGGGCTGGATAATAATGAAGGTGTAGGTGCGGACTCCGAGGTCAATCCAGATCTCCATATGTCTGAGGGTGGTCCCCAGGTGGACTATGTCCAGAGAATGTCGGAGGAGGAAGTCCTGGTCATTCAGAAGACTGATGAAAATTTAAGAGATAATGGGGCCCAAGTTTCGAATGATTTTAATCCCTATTTTTTTAAATCCGCTGTGAATGAAGTCAGGCCCAAATCCAAAGTGAGCAGATTTAGGCCCAGACTCAAACCTTCTAACAGAGTCAGGTCTTCGAGCCCAACGTCGGAGGACAGACCCAAAAAACGAAATAGGGAAGACGGGGTTTTTTGCTTCGAACTAAATACCCAGGTGGAACCAGATGGTAGTGATTCGCTTAATGTGAATACGTCTGACCAACCAGTAAGGCCGGAGTTTAGAGAAGAAGAAATTGGTAATTCGGTCTCTGACTATGCCGGTAATCAGATGGAGAACGAGATTAGAGCTACTATCGACATCGGGAAATCAGTGGGAGTAGACTTATGCAACCATGAAGAGATGATCAGAGAGCTTGTTAACGGTAAAGGTAGCAATGTAGTTGACCAATGAATATCATGTCGTTCAACGTTAGAGGTATTCTTGGGGATTCGAAGGCCGCTTGGGTTAAGGACATAAGGATTTTGAACAAAATTAGTGCAGTCGCATTACAAGAAACTAAGGTGTCATCTGTTCAGCATTCGATTCTGTCTAAATATTGGGGAAACAGGAATTTTGATGCTGCTTCTGTTGACTCGGTTGGGCTCTCAGGGGGCCTCGTTTGGATCTGGGATCCAAAAGTGTTGAAGGTTTCGTCAGTGGTTCAGAACAGGTTTTTTCTGGTCATTAAAGGATCGGTGGTGGGTTCTGGAGACGCAATTAACATGATTAATGTTTATGCTCCCCAAAACACCTCGGATAAGTTGCTTCTGTGGAACGAGCTTTCAAATATCATTGATCATTCTATTGGGCAGTGGGTTATAGTGGGAGATTTTAACGCGGTCCGTTCGCAAGAGGAGAGGAAACGATCCAAGTTTAAGCCGGTATGCACTGAGAATTTCAATAATTTTATTTTTAATAATGGTTTGCTTGAATATCCGCTTCAGGGAAGGAGTTTTACTTGTGTTAGAGACAACGGGAGAAAATTTAGCAAATTGGATAGATTTCTAGTTTGCTCGGAATTTTTTAACAAATGGTCGTCGGCGTGTGTGAGAGCTTTGCCTTTTCGGTTCTCCGACCATTGCCCGATTATTTTAGAAGTGCTCGATTTAAAATTCGGTCCCCGTCCGTTCCGGGTTTTTAACTCTTGGATTGGGAAACCAGGTTTTGAGGATGCCGTCAAAGAGGCAGTGGAAGGTGTTGTTCAATCCGACCTTCTGGATGCGTGCCTCACAGCTAAATTCGCTAAAATTAGATCCTGTTTAAAGAAGTGGAGGGACGACTTTTTAGCCAAGGAAAATGAAATTGAGAATTTAGCTTTGGCTGAACTCGAAAAAATGGAATTGGATATGGAAGCGAGGGATCTCTCGGAAGAAGAAGAGTGGATATTGGCTGAAAATAGGAGAATCATCTCCGAAATTGGTGAAAGGAAGAATTTGGATATTAAACAAAGAGCTCGTGTTAAATGGGCCATCGACGGCGATGAGAACTCAAAGTTTTTTCATGCTCTGGTTAATAATAGGAGAGTTTCCAATAGCTTTCATGGTCTTTCGATCAACGGAGAATGGTGTTCTAAACCGAGTAAAATCAAGAAACACGTGTTCTCTCGTTTTTCCACGATAAATTCAAAGAAACCACTCAGGCAAGACCGGAATTGGTTTGTTCTAACATTAAGAAAATCACGGAAGCCGAGAGTGGAGTGTTGGTTGAACAGTTTTCGGATATTGAGATCAAGAACGCGGTCTTCGAGTGTGGCGATGATCGTTCTCCGGGTCCCGATGGTCTTAGTTTCAAATTCATCAAACACTTTTGGGATTTTTTTAAAGAAGATTTCAAAAGAATTTTTGAATATTTCTACATCAACGGAGATATTAGTATCGGAAGTGGGTCGTCTTTTATTGCTCTCATTCCCAAAATTTCGGATCCTGTGTCTCTTAATAACTTCAGGCCGATTAACTTGGTCGGGATTATTAGTAAGACGATTTCGAAAGTTTTGGCGAATCGAATGAGGAGGGTCTTGGATGGTGTTATATCAGAATCCCAATCAGCTTTCCTTAAAGGAAGATTCATTTTGGATGGGCCATTGATAGTGAACGAGTTAATTTCTTGGATCAGGAAGAAGAAATCAAAAGCTTTCATCCTCAAGATCGATTTTGAAAAGGCCTATGATAACGTGAGTTGGACATTCGTGACTAATGTGCTGGCTCAAATGGGTTTCCCGAATAGATGGTGCAAATGGATTTCGGGTATTCTTGCTTCGGCTAACTCGTCAGTTTTGGTGAATGGTGCTCCGACTTTCAAATTTAAATGTGAAAAAGGTATGAGACAAGGGGATCCGTTATCGCCGTTTCTTTTTTTAGTGGTGATGGAGGCTCTTTCGTGTATGCTTAATCGGGCTATAGAGGTTGGATCTATCAAAGGTATTGCTACTCCCAATAACGGTCCGATCATTACTCACTTATTGTACGATGACGACGCCATCGTCATGGGGGATTGGTCTAAAAGGGAAGTGATTAATATAGTTAGAATCCTTCGGTGTTTTTACGCATGCTCGGGGTTAAAAACTAATTTAGATAAATCAAATCTTTTTGGTTTAGGAGTGCCTAATGAAGAAATCGGGGAAATGGCTGAAGAGGTGGGTTGTAGGCCGGATTCCACTCCTTTTAAATACTTGGGGCTCATGGTGGGAGCTAATATGAATCGGATTAACAATTGGCAACCGGTGTACGAAACTTTTCGGGCAAGACTCGCTAAGTGGAAATCACATCTTTTGTCGATAGGGGGTAGGGTGGTTATTATTAAAGCGGTGTTGGAAAGTCTCCCTTGCTATTACTTCTCTCTCTACAAAGCGCCTAAAAAGTGATTTCCGACTTGGAGGCAATGATTAAAAGATTTTTATGGGGAGGATCTCTCGAAGAGAGGAAGATGCATTGGGTTAAATGGGATCGCGTGTCTCGTCACAAGAAAGAAGGTGGGCTTGGATTGAATAAACTTAGCGAGGTTAATATTTCGCTTTTGGCCAAGTGGGGGTGGTGTTACAAAACGAAAAAAAATAACTTGTGGAAGAGAGTTGTCGATGCGTTTCACTATTGCCGTGTTGGGTGGGAGTGCATCCCCCTCCAGAAGTCGTTTAGCGGAGCTTGGAATAATATAGCAAAAGTGTTTATTAAAACTAAAGTTGGAGGTCATTCGTTGCGGAATTTCATGGTAGGGGAAGTCGGAAACGGTAATGAAATTTCATTTTGGTTGGATAACTAGGCTGCTTCGGGTCCGTTAAAACAGCTTTTTCCGGATCTTTTTCTGTTAGAATCGGAAAAGAGATGTCGTGTGGCGGACAGGTTATGTCACAACGGTGCTGAGCGGAACTTTTTGTGGCGCTGGAAGTCTTCGGTGGTTGATCCGGGCATTCTAAACAACGTTCATTAGCTCCAATCTTTGTTGTATCAGTTTCAGCTCTCGGACTCAAGTGACAGGTGGAGATGGGCTGCGGATTCTTCTGGTTCTTTCACGGTTAAAGCTATCAAAAAGCTTTTGCACTCCGATTCTGCGATGGAAATCGTTTACAAGATGGAATGGTGTAAATGGTTACCGGCTAAGATTAACATACACACATGGAGGATGGAAATGGATCGAATTGCGACGGGCGTTGCGTTGAGAAAAAGAAACGTGCCGGTGGGAGATTCAATGTGTAGAATCTGCGGCTCGGATGAGGAATCAGTCGACCATTTGTTCATTGGTTGTAGCGTTGCTTCTAACGTCTGGTATGCTATAAGTTCGTGGTGCAAAGTCCCCAGCATATTCGCTTTCGCGATAAAGGACCTACTGGATTTTCATAAGTTTATCAATGGGTCGAATAAGAAGAAGTTGGCGGTCCAAGGCATCATTAGAATTGCGTGTTGGTGCTTGTGGAATGCGAGGAACAACTTGGTATTTTCTAATAAACCGGTTAGATTAGATAGCATTCTTAGCGAGACCAAGGCTTTGGGATTTCTTTGGTTCTCGAATAGGTCCAAACATAAAGAGATAGATTGGAGAGATTGGGTTTCTTGTAGGAACCGTTCGCGTAATAAAATAAAAATAAACAAATTCTTTATTATTATGATTACAATACAGAAATAAGAAAACAAAATACTGGTACAATTACAACTGAAATAAAACCAAAATACAAGAATGGGGTAGAAGAAGAATGGCTGAGGCACGTGTCCACACGCTTCCCTTAAAACAAATTCCGAGTCTCCCAAGAGTACTCGTTTTGTTTCCCAGGGTACAACAGCCGGAGCAGTAGTACTGCCGGAGAAGGCCTACAACCCGAAGGCTACCTTGAAGCGAGCAGGAAAAAGATCAGAATGTTGTAGAGAATTGTATGCATATGCTGTTGTGTAGCTGGTCAGTTTCTGCAGTGGGTATGGAGTTGTATTTATACAGCTCCTAAGTCGAAACAGTAAAAAACGAATTAAAGAGAGGTTTAAATTGCATTAAACGTCTTCAATGCAATTTAATACGTCATTTAATTCTCACTCAAAGCCCGTTAACTCGTCAGTTACGAAGCTGGACTGAAACTGCTCTGTCATTCAATGCTGGAAGCTTCTGCGTGCGCGCGCGCGCAAGCCACACTGGTGCGCGCGCGCCCAGATGTGCACGCCATGCGCGGTGCGTCCTCTTGGCTCACACCCATGCGCGCGTGCGCCTCACTGACTCAGATCCATGCGCGCGTGCGCCACGTCACCTGTGAGCCTCTACAAGCACGCCACACAGTCGCGCCGTTTTGGCTCACTTCGGTGCGCCGCGCACGACACCTCAGGACCTATGCACCATGCGCAACCGCGCGCCTTCGTGCCACGTATACCCGCGCGCGGACTGCCACGTCACGCGTTTCGAACCTCCACTCCACTTGGTCCTTGCATCCTCTGTGATCCACCACGCGCACGTGGTCAAAAATACAAAGGCGGCTCTCAAGCGGCTCGCGGCGATGCGAGCGTGCGAAGTGCGCCATCAAAGCGCCACATTGCGCCTCATCGCCCACGCCACGCGCGAGCGTGTGCGTGTGCGAGTGCGAGTGCGAGTTAGGGTGATCCGCACCCTTCGCGAGTACACTAGTGAGTGCTCCCATGAAACAATAAGGATGGAGAGTTCCCACTTAAATACCCCTTTAAGTTCTATCTCTCATCCGATGTGGGACAAGGTGCTACTTTCCCTTTTGTTTCAGCATTGAATGTTCCAAACACCCAACTTTGAGCATCGATATCTCATTCATCTTAGCTCGGTTTTGGACGTGGTTTAGTTCGTTGCGAAGCTCTCCCAACATAGAACACAAACCCACAAATAAATATAAAAAACCCGCTCATTTTATTATATTTATTTCTAGTCCAAAATAGGAAAAAATCATTTTCCTATATTTGTGAAAAATGCTATTTTCACCTATTTTTCCAACAATCCCCCACATGAAAAATGCTATTTTCATCAAATTTCCAACAATCCCCCACATGTATGGAAATGGATCTTTTCCTTACAACTTTCAACGATAAACTTCGACAGTTGAGTATTGCAAGATAGGTAGGTTGAAGCCTTTGAACCTTCTTTGTGAAGCGCACTTAGCTTACTAGCGGTGTGTAGACGCGATGTCCTTGAACATACCCCCATTTGTGTAAACGACAATACACTTCACACAATACTCTCCCTGGTTTGGCCAACTCCTCATTGTCGTGTCCTATTATGGTCCTGGAACACTAGCCTGGTTCTGCGAGAGCTCTAGGATTTGCGCACCCCACAAATCCATTTGAAGCGACCCCACTTCTCTCTAACATAGGTGATTCCTCTGAATCATTAAAAGCATCATGGTTATTTTGATTTTCCGAAATCATTAACCTTAATATGCTTAACCTCACTTCATGTCACTGATTGGAATGGACTAGGAAGTATATATAACTCCCTTTTATTTAGTTTGTTTGGGGTACTCCCCCACAGTGACTCCCTTTTGGTAATATGATTAAGTTTTCCTATTGAACTTAGATCTTGGGATCTCCAGTCAACTAAGTTAGGTTTCCCTCATATTCCCATTTACCACGGGCTTTAGTCCCATTCCTCTTGACGACGTTTCTACTAACTCTTTGCTTAAGCCTTTTGTAAACGGGTCCGCAATGTTATCCGCTGATCTCACATAATCAATTGTGATAACACCCGTTGAGAGTAGTTGTCGTATCGTGTTATGTCTACGTCGCATATGCCTTGATCTGCCATTGTACATCAAGCTTTGAGCTCTACCAATCGCTGATTGGCTATCACAATGTACACATATGGCTGGCAAAGGCTTTGGCCATCTTGGAATATCTTCCACGAATTGACGTAGCCATTCCGCCTCCTCGCTTGACTTATCCAAGGCGATAAATTCAGATTCCATTGTGGATCTCGCTATGACCGTTTGCTTAGAATACTTCCAAGCAATAGCAGCTCCTCCAAGTGTAAACACGTAACCACTTGTTGATTTGGAATCTTTATTATCCGATATCCAGTTTGCATCAGTGTATCCTTCGATCACTGCTGGTTGTCGGGTATAATGCAGTCCATAATCTCTTGTGTATCTTATGTATTTAAGCACCCTCGTGATAGCTTTCCAATGATCCGCGCACGGATTGCTGGTGTATCTACTTAGCCTACTCACCGCGTATGCCAAGTCGGGTCTAGTACATGTCATTAGATACATTAGACTGCCAATAATTCTTGAATACTCTAACTGAGCAACTCCATGTCCCTTATTCTTCTTAAGATGTTGGGAGGTATCAACTGGAGTTCGAGCTACACTCGTATCTCCCGAGTTGAATTTTTCAAGAATTTTATCCACATAGTGAGATTGACTTAACACAAGACCTTCTTGGGTTCTTATGATCTTTACTCCAAGAATCACATCCGCTAAACCCATGTCTTTCATGTCAAATCTCGCTTTTAACATGCTTTTAGTAGCTTTGATAATTTTATCATTACTCCCAATGATAAGCATATCGTCTACATAAAGGCATAAAATCACACAACCTTCGTTTGTGTCTTTGAAATAAACACATTTTTCGTACTCATTTATTTTGAAACCATTGTCAAGCATGACATGATCAAACTTTTGGTGCCATTGTTTTGGTGCTTGCTTCAAACCATACAAAGACTTGACGAGTTTACATACTTTACCCTCTTGACCTGGGGCGGAGAAACCTTCAGGCTGCTCCATGTAAATCTCTTCTTCTAAATCGCCATTTAGAAATGCGGTTTTAACATCCATTTGGTGAACTTCCAAATTTCTTAAAGCCGCTATAGCAAGAACCAATCTAATCGAGGTTATGCGCGTCACAGGCGAGTAGGTATCAAAGTAATCTAGACCTTCCTTTTGTCTAAATCCTTTAATCACCAACCTAACCTTGTATTTATCAATACTTCCATCAGTTTTCATCTTCCTTTTGAATATCCAACGATATCCAAGTGGTTTGCAACCAGGTGGAAGATCTACTAACTCCCAAGTATGATTTTGCAATATAGAATCTATTTCATTTCTTATTGCATCTTTCCATTGAGGTCCTTCTGAAGAAGAAACCGCTTCGCGATATGTATTAGGCTCGCCCTCAACCATATAGCTAACGAAGTCTGGACCGAAGGATTTTTCAACCCTTGGCCTTTTGCTTCGCCTACGGTCACTTTCTTCAACCTCAGGTTGTTCATGTGTCTTATCATGAACTACCTCATCAACTGGTCTAGATGAGCTTTCACCTACTTCAAAAGTAGGTGTATATGACGTTGCATGTGTTTGTCTTCTCAAAGGAAACACATTTTCAAAGTAAGACACAACGTTAGGATTCACCTCCATGATAGTGTTTACGTGTACATCAGGATTCTTGGACTCATGTACAAGAAAGCGATGTGCACTACTTTGATGCGCATACCCAATCAACAATTTTGGGTCCTATCCTAAGAGCCTTAGGAGGTGGTACAATCACCTTTGCTAGGCACCCCCACACTTTCAAGTATTTATATGAAGGCTTTTTCTTTTTCCATAACTCATATGGAGTCTCGTCTCTCTTTTTCAATGGTATCTTGTTCAAAAGATAATTGGCCGAGAGAATGGCTTCCCCCCACATTTCCTGGCTCACCCCAGAACTTATCAACATGGCGTTCATCATTTCTTTCAATGTGCGGTTCTTTCGTTCCGCCACGCCATTTGATTGTGGAGAATAAGGAGGTGTACACTCATGTACAATGCCAGTTTTTGCGCATAAATCGGCAAAAGGTGCAACATATTCGCCTCCTCGGTCGCTTCGCAAAGCTTTTATCTTCTTTTGAAGTTGATTCTCAACTTCATTTTTATACAAGATAAATTTACTTATTGCTTCATCTTTACTTTTTAGTAAATATACATAGCAATATTTAGTACTATCGTCAATAAACGTGATGAAGTACTTATTTCCACCTCTTATGGGTACCGCTTTTAAATCACAAATATCAGTGTGAATTAAATCAAGGGGTTCGGTTATTCTTTCAACCTATTTCGATGATGTTCTTGTAAGTTTGGATTCTACGCAAGTTTCACATTTATAGTGTGAATAAATATGGAATGTTGGTATACAATTTAAATTGATTAAACGGCGTATTGAATTAAAATTAACGTGACCTAATCTACCATGCCATTTATTCGAATCAGAAAACTCAAGCATATAAGTAGAAGTAGTAGCAATTTTATTCATGTTTTTCTTGACTGCCATTACATTCAATTTAAACATACCATTTTGGGCATAGCCCTTGCCTACATACATTCCTCGTTTAGTTAGTACAAATTGATCGCTCTCAAAAACTAAATGAAATCCAAATTTATTAAGCAACCAACCCGAGACTAGGCTCTTGCGCAAGTCTGGGACATATAACACGTTGCTTAAAGTGAGCTCCTTCCCTGAAGTCCACTTCAAAATCACCGTTCCTTCACCCTTGATGTCCGCGGTGGCTGCATTTCCCATGTACAGCTTCTCATCTCCCGCAAGCTCCTTGAAGGTGGTAAAAAGGCTCCTATCTGGGCACACATGACGGGTCGCTCCCGTATCAATCCACCATCCTTTTGGAGTGTTGGTCACAGCATTGACCTCATCCAACATTGCGGTTTTGTCGGAAATCATTGCCACCAAAGGCATTCCGTCTTCATCCACCATGTGCGCGCGCTCACACTTTGGTTTCTTGCATTGGTTAGCCCGATGGCCCGGCTCGTCACAGTTGTAACAAGTCCCTTGGAACGTTGGAGGTTTCTTTTTCACAACCCCTTTCTTCGGTCCAAGTTTGCTAGCCTTTGCTTTCTCCTTGTCATTTTTCCCCTTACCCTTCGCGCCTTTAGAGGATTGCCCATGCTCAACCAAATTTGTGCTAGCCGAAGTTTGCGCCTGGCTGCCTTTTAGGGCAATTCTATTGCCCTCTTCAATCCGAAGACGAACAATAAGGTCCTCTAAAGTCATCTCCTTTCGTTTGTGTTTAAGATAATTCTTAAAATCCACCCAACCAGGAGGTAACTTTTCAATCAACGCTGCCACTTGGAATGTCTCGCTAAGTGTCATGCCTTCCGCAAAGATGTCATGTAGTATAATTTGGAATTCTTGGACTTGATTCATAACACTTTTAGAATCAACCATTTTGAAATCCAAGAAACGGGCGACAACAAATTTCTTTGTTCCCGCATCCTCCGTTTTGTACTTTTTCTCCAAAGACTCCCATAATTCTTTGGAAGTCTTGATATTATAGTACACATTATACAATGCATCTGATAGGCCGTTTAACACATAGCCACGACATATGAAATCCGAATGCTTCCACGCATCTACCGCGCACTGTCTTTGTGCGTCGGTCTCCCCTTCCACAGGTTGGGGAGCGGTTTCCGTCAAGAACCTCGCAAGGTTCATGGTGGTCAGGTAGAAGAACATCTTCTGCTGCCACCTTTTGAAGTGTAGACCCGAGAACTTCTCGGGTCGTTCAGCGTGATTGGCCACTGTGGACGCTCCCACAGTGGTGGCGTTGAGGAGGGTTCCCCTCACAACATTTGTGGTGTTGTTAACGTTGACATTATCGTTCGACATGCTGAAAAAATTAAAATTTTAAAAGTTTAGTCAAAAAATTCTGATTTACGCAAAAACCAGAAGTAAACAATTAAATTTTAATTTTACCACAAATTTACTGTTTAGGCTTCTAAGTCCAACTTTGAAGACCAAAACAGAAAATTTTTAATAGTTATTAGAACTTACTGATTGGCTTCTAAGTCCAACTTTGAAGACCAAATCAGAAAGTTTTAGCACTTTAAGGACAGTCTGAAAGTAATCACAAAAGTTTTCAACCAAAGTCGCTCCTTTGAAGAAGAAAACTAAAAAAAAATCTGTTTTTAAAACACAAACTGAGTGAAAACAAAACTCGTTTGAATCACAAACAGAATGGTTTTGATTACACGAACGGTTTTAAAAATTTGTTTTAAGATTGTAGGAACCGTTCGCGTAATAAAATAAAAGTAAACAAATTCTTTATTATTATGATTACAATACAGAAATAAGAAAACAAAATACTGGTACAATTACAACTGAAATAAAACCAAAATACAAGAATGGGGTAGAAGAAGAATGGCTGAGGCACGTGTCCACACGCTTCCCTTAAAACAAATTCCGAGTCTCCCAAGAGTACTCGTTTTGTTTCCCAGGGTACAACAGCCGGAGCAGTAGTACTGCCGGAGAAGGCCTACAACCCGAAGGCTACCTTGAAGCGAGCAGGAAAAAGATCAGAATGTTGTAGAGAATTGTATGCATATGCTGTTGTGTAGCTGGTCAGTTTCTGCAGTGGGTATGGAGTTGTATTTATACAGCTTCTAAGTCGAAACAGTCAAAAACGAATTAAAGAGGTTTAAATTGCATTAAACGTCTTCAATGCAATTTAATACGTCATTTAATTCTCAGTCAAAGCCCGTTAACTCGTCAGTTACGAAGCTGGACTGAAACTGCTCTGTCATTCAATGCTGGAAGCTTCTACGTGCGCGCGCGCGCAAGCCACACTGATGCGCGCGCGCCCAGGTGTGCACGCCATGCGCGGTGCGTCCTCTTGGCTCACACCCATGCGCGCGTGCGCCTCACTGACTCAGATCCATGCGCGCGTGCGCCACGTCACCTGTGAGCCTCTACAAGCACGCCACACAGTCGCGCCGTTTTGGCTCACTTCGGTGCGCCGCGCACGACACCTCAGGACCTATGCACCATGCGCAACCGCGCGCCTTCGTGCCACGTATACCCGCGCGCGGACTGCCACGTCACGCGCTTCGAACCTGCACTCCACTTGGTCCTTGCATCCTCTGTGATCCACCACGCGCACGTGGTCAAAAATACAAAGGCGGCTCTCAAGCGGCTCGCGGCGATGCGAGCGTGCAAGCGTGCGAAGTGCGCCATCAAAGCGCCACATTGCGCCTCATCGCCCACGCCACGCGCGCGAGCGAGCGTGTGCGAGTGCGAGTTAGGGTGCTCCGCACCCTTCGCGAGTACACTAGTGAGTGCTCCCATGAAACAATAAGGATGGAGAGTTCCCACTTAAATACCCCTTTAAGTTCCATCTCTCATCCGATGTTGGACAAGGTGCTACTTTCCCTTTTGTTTCAGCATTGAATGTTCCAAACACCCAACTTTGAGCATCGATATCTCATTCATCTTAGCTCGGTTTTGGACGTGGTTTAGTTCGTTGCGAAGGTCTCCCAACATAGAACACAAACCCACAAATAAATATAAAAAACCCGCTCATTTTATTATATTTATTTCTAGTACAAAATAGGAAAAAATCATTTTCCTATATTTGTGAAAAATGCTATTTTCACTTATTTTTCCAACATTTCTTTTGTAAATATGTAATTTTCCTTCGTTTGTAGTCTGTTTTGTCGGCCCGATTTGGGTCGGCTGTTTGTGAATGAAGTTTACCTTTCAAAAAAAAAAAAGAACAATGGGGTTGCATCTGGGTGACGACAACAAATATGTCATTGACTTAACGGCTTCTAGATGTTATTAAAAAATAGCTTACTAGATTTAGCTAATGGTTTCTAGATGTTGCTAAAAAAATAGCTTTCTTGATTTAGGTTATAGGTTTGAATCGAATTAAATGTTTTCGGCTGATTCCCTTTAAAATTAAAAAATATTAAAATAGCAATCATCGCATAAGACGTGAGAACGCGTTAAAGGAAGTGAAAACACGTAGTGCATCAGGAATCTTCGAGGCAATCTATTATAAATCTCGCACATTAGTACCCACTAACTTAAACATCATTTTGAATTTGAATTTAGTACTACTAAATTAACATCATTTTTAAATTAGCGACTGAATATGGCCGGAAAAGTGATGCATGCGGTTTGGTACACTCGTTACGGTGGAGGTGCCGCTGGTTTGAAGGTGATTCAACATCATTTTAATTAGATTCTTGTGTTACTTTTGCTTATTTAACTGTCATTTTCAGACCTATATTTGCTGCTTCAACAATGTATATTTTATGAAAGTCAAATTAAACTACTATTTTATCACCCTAGTCAAATCCTACATTGGCCAGGAGATTCCTGGTTTGTAAGATACGCCCCCCTTAAATATCAACAACGCGTTTTAGGGGTATAACGTGCTCAGGTGGAGTAGTGCAAGTGAAGCAGGGGTGTAAACGAGCTGAGCCTAACCTGAGAATGTTTTTATGAAGCTCGAACTTAGCTCGGTTCGAGCCAACTATTTTGAGATCGAGCTCAGCTCGAAAGTAAAACTCAAGAGCTTGAGTTCGGCTCGGCTCGGGACTCGGGTTGAGGTAATTTAAGAACAACTTTAAACGAGCTAAAAGCTTGACTCGAGCTCGCTACAATATCTTAAGTGAGCCAAAGCTCGGCTTGTAAATGTTACATAATAGGTATATTGTATATAGAAAAGTTAATATAATTTTCTTTTGGGGGGGGGGGGGGGGGGGGGGGGGGAGCTCATTTAGGCTTGCATTACATTGGACTGATTTTCTAAAATCATGCATGACATACAAGAATACCATTATTTATATGTGTTAAGTGTTTTACAGCATGTTGAAATCCCCATCCCTGCTCCTGGCAAAGGTGAGATTCTGATGAAAGTAGAAGCAACAAGCATAAACCCAATTGACTGGAAGATACAGAACGGCTTTGTACGCCCTATTTTACCCCGAAAGTTTCCTTGGATACCACGTAAGTTTGATAGTTGATACTTTGATGACAATCATAATTTAGCTTCTCATTTCTTAAGTAAGATTCATAACGAATTAAATACGAATGTTTGTTTGGATCAGTTAGCGATGTGGCAGGAGAAGTTGTAGAAGTTGGACCTGGTGTGAAGAATTTTAAAGCTGGAGACAAAATTGTTGCAACTCTTGTGAGTCTCATCTTTCTAATACTCAAGATTTTGTTTCTTATTGGTTCTTGTCCAGAGTTCAGCGTGTAGTCCACAACAACTTTTCGACCCCTCAGGGGCGAAGCTTTGTTTTTAGT
The DNA here is from genome assembly GCA_030545235.1 of Helianthus tuberosus. Lineage (NCBI taxonomy): Eukaryota > Viridiplantae > Streptophyta > Magnoliopsida > Asterales > Asteraceae > Helianthus > Helianthus tuberosus. The sequence goes on from CM060351.1 coordinate 179,968,916, forward strand.
AGATTAGGGTTTTCTATTCAGAAAGGGATGGCGGCACAGTTTGTTGCTCGTCTACCTGCTATTCTTATGTAATTTGCCCTGGTGATTGAAATTCAAATATATGAACTTCACAATCAAAAAAAAAAAAAAAAAAAAAAAAAAAAAAAAAATTGGTTCTTGATGAATTTCAAGATTTTGTTTCAACTCTGGTGCCTTTATTGACTTTCAACCTGTTTACATGGGTGAAGGGGGGTCCGGGTGCAGGTGGAGGGCTAGCCGAGTATGCCCTGGCTAAAGAAAGCTTAACAGTTCTAAGACCACCAGAAGTATCAGCTGCAGATGGTGCGTGTCTAGGCATTGCAGCGTGCACCGCCCTGCACTCCCTTACTGTAACCGGTGGGCTAAAACTGGAAAAAACAGAACCACGAACCAATGTCCTAGTAACTGCCGCTTCTGGTGGTGTGGGTCACTATGCAGTCCAGCTAGCAAAACTAGGTAACACCCACGTGACCGCAACATGCGGGGCCCGCAACATCGCTTTCGTTAAAAGCTTAGGAGCCGACGAGGTTCTAGACTACAAGACCCCAGAAGGAGCTGCCCTCAAAAGCCCATCAGGCCAGAAATATGACCTAGTGGTGAATTGCACCACAGGTATCCCATGGTCAACTTTCAAGCCCAACCTTAGCAAAACTGGGAAGGTTATTGATATAACCCCGGGTGGTTGTACATTTTTGAATTATGCAGTGCAAAAACTAACTTTGTCAAAAAAGAAAGTTCTACCGTTACTCGTGTTTCCAAACGCCCAAGAGATTGGTTTTCTTGTGAAGTTAGCAAAAGAAGGAAAATTGAAAACCGTTCTCGACTCGAGATACCCTTTAAGTCAGGCTGAAAAGGCTTGGGCGAAGAGCATTGAGGGCCATGCCACCGGGAAGGTGGTTGTCGAGCCGTAAAATAAGAGCGAACAACGTTATCTCGATTTTGATATTATAATTCGGATTGTACTCGTATTGATGTATTTGTCTTTTATCATTGGTTGCTGTTGTTAAAAGTTTTTTAAAGTTATCAAGTTTATTGAAGTTATGATGTGTGTGTATATAGTTTGTTTAAAAGTGAAATCAAAAGGTACACTACAAAGATTAAAGGCAATTACATTTACCACAACAGGGGCGATAATCAATCATACATTACAAAGGTTATATGCAACAACAATGTTGTTAATCAAGTATATCATCATGATACTCAGTAAATCTCACTAATAGAAAGCTAAGATAGGGTCTGATCGAGGAGGATAAATGTGACAGCCTTACCTCTACCCCGTAAGAATAGAGAGGTTGCTTCCAGTGAGACGCCGGCTCGATAGGATATCTTCGGAAAATATACAAAGGCTTAAATTGGAAGACCGACAAAAACACGTGAGGATCAAAGCTTAAACGACAATATGGATATTTTCGGAAAGTGGAGAGATCCGAAAATTGTTATAAATAATATGACTTGGCTTATAATAATAAGTTAACCATTAACCACTATAAATAAGCAACAAGTTTCTGCATTGGTTGGTTGTACCTTAGAGCATCCACAATAAGGAAACAAAAAAAACATATAAAAACACCCATTCGTAAAAAAACACTAAAAACTAACTCAATAAGGAAAACAAAAAGCACTCCCACATCATTATTTTTTTCTTATTTTTAGTCATTAATTTATTACCCTCTTCATATATTTTATAAAAGAAAGTTAACATGACCCACCACTAATTCTCTCTCCATAATATATTTATATGTTTATAGTACATAAGGGACCACAAAAAATTGTTTTTCAACGTTTTTGTAGAAGAACTAATGACTAAATACACAACCAAAAAATATATGCCACAATAATAAGAATGACAAAAAATGTCACATGGGCAGAAAAAATGGATCAAAAACCCCTTATTGGGGATGCTCTTAGCTTTGGGTGTTTTTCAAAATAAAAAGGATTGTGTGGTTCTACTTCGCACACCTGCCCAAACATCTACCAATACACGTTGGTTATGCCTTGCCACGTTTCAAAGCACTATGCAAACCCTTTTCTCAAATCTCAACGAGATGCCAGAAGAATCGTATAGAGAGAAAAGAAAATGGCAAGAGAGAATGTGTACTCCGAGAATGTTTCGACAACCGTTTTGGGTAGTGCTTTATATTATCCGGCGGAGCAACCGATGGTCGGTTTTTATTTCTCCGATTGCTCAGCGGTCCTGGCTCAATCGAAGCATCGAAGGGCGGCAACGGTTTGTAGATTAGTTTTCCGTGGAGGTTATGGTGACCTTACATCACATGAGCAACGGTCGATCTCGCTAGATGGAGAAAGCGGCGAGAAGGATAGCCGCCGCTTCGGTGGTGGCGGGTTATTTAGGCTAATGAGTGGAGGTTTTTAAGGATTCCAACGACGGAATCCATGGACGATGGTCGGGGTTAACAGAATATCGGCAACCGGATTCGACTAAAGTGGCAATGATTTTTGAGTTTGAAAAATAAAATGGTTTATTTTGTTGGCTACATACGTGAAAGTGACGCAGAGAAAATAATGTCTAATATGGATGGGAAAGATATCGCAAAGCATCTACGGGGAAGACGTTCATTTTAAATTAATTTGTGTTTTGTTGAAATTAGTGTCCATACTCAACAAACCACATTGTCACATTGAGCCATGTTATATTTCGGATACAAATAAAGATACAAAGAGAAGGAGCAGAAAAGAAACAATAAAGCAGAGACACATTTGTATACAAAATTATAAAGGTTTGTCATAAAGTTCATGAATGTATATTTGTGAGCAGATTGGGAAAACATGTATAATTTGATTTAGCAAGCTACGATAAAGTTTGTAGTTTCTTTATAAAAAAAATAACATCCTTTGCTTTCTTCAAGGTACGATCTTTGGTTATCTTAATTACTTTTTAGTTGTGAGTTTTTTATAAACTAATTTCAATTAAGAAATTAGCGCGAAGGAGTTGCTAAAGATTTCGTCATACCAGTTCAATACAGTGCCCTAATCATGTTTTGGTACTGAAAATGCAGAGATATGATGTACGAATGGTGTTTTACACTAATCAGGTCACTAATTATAGAAGCATAAAGCACCTTCTTAATAAAAAGGGAAGTTATTCTATAATTGTAACGCTCCGCATTTTTTGTAATCGTATTCGTATTCGACCATTGTAATCCGAGGCTTTGATCGTAATAAAACTTGATCATTATACATGAATTATACTTTAAATTAAACATATCATACATTCGTTCCATTTATGTGCAAACTTGATACATTGGCGTTACACGCAAACTCGTACCTAATTTTTACAAACAAACAATCGTAAATACGTATTTTAAATACGTGAACATTGTGATTTGACGTATAATTACTTATACGTACATTTACAATACTGGAATTATGCATTTATACATATTATGTACCCAATAAATACCAAAGATTATACCAAATACTTTTCCACCTCTTTTCTCCTTCAATCACCTTTTCCACCTCCTTCAATCACCTTTTCCACCTCCACTCTCCATTATAATCATTTTTTTATTTATCTTTTCCATTTATTTTCTCCACCAATCATCTACCACCTTCTTCACCTATAAATACCAACCTCCTCCTACCATTTTCTTCACACCATTCTTCTCTCAATCTCTCTAAATCAAGATTCTAAGAATTCTAAAAGAACACTAAGTGTTCTAACCATTCTTCTCTCAAACCCTCTAATTCTTTTAAAATCTTCCAAGCAAGGAAGAGAACTCGAAGAGTTCTAAATAAAACATTAAGTGTTCTAAGGAAGCTTTGAACCTCCAACTCTTCACCGGATTACCAAATTAACAACTTTGAGAAACCGTGAGTGCACTTGACCCATTTTCCTTTTAATACACTTTGGGTGCAACATGTTTTACTTGTTAAAATGCACGATTCACAAACATGCTTTATTCAATCAATCCTTATACATGCTTTGTTATGTTTAAGTTCATGCTAGAATTCATACTACTTGTTAACACGCCTTAACAATTATAGCGCTATAGGAGTAGCACACCACCCGACGGGGTTTTGTTAAGTCTTTATTCTATAACTGTCTCGTCACTTTTGTGTCGAGGGATGCTAAATACTAGTGGACACTAGAGTTGACATATTGTTATGCATGATAGTTTGACCTTGTATACCAAAATGCTATGTTGGATTGAAAATACTTTTTTATACATATGACACGAGTCTAAAACTTGTGTACTCGCCAATACCTTTGTATTGAACTATGTTTTTAAAACATGTTGCAGGTTTAGCGATTATGTTGATGATGCATGGAATCTAGTAGGATGCTTGGATACACACTTTAAAATTTGTATTATATCGTATTGTATTTCATTATTCATGTTGTTGTATTTTGCTTCAAATCCTTGTAATTGATTCTTTAGAAATGGAATGAAATTATTATTTAAATACTTGTCACAATTATTAGTGTTATGAAGTCTCGAGCAATCTATTTCATCTCACTCCGATGTTTCCGCCATCGGTTGGGGTGTGACAATAATACTATATACAGATTTAACGATGTCAAGATCCATACATCAATATGATTATTGATCTATCCAACATTGGCATTGCTAGTTTGCCCTTATTATTAAGTTAAAAATACAAGACCTCTGGTTCAAGTAGGGCAACAAAGCTATCGAATTTTCGCTTCTTTAGGTGTCAACATTGTTCAACTGCTAGCATCCAAGATTGCATTAGACTCCCTCATCACTCCCTAATCAAAGCCGACACGTGGTTCGCACCAAATATCACTCACACATGACTAAGGTGTGTACATTTTTTTGAACGACGACCAAGGCGCATACATCTATTTAAATAACTACATTTTGTTCTCAAAAAGAGACCGAAAGAGATTGATAAGAAAATTAAGTGGCAGGCACCCAAACACAAATTAGAGGTACCTGAGAATCAATTAATGGAAAGGTACTTTTCCTTGGGATGCATATCTATTAAGGTAGTTTCTTTTTGTGGACCCTTGAAGAACATGCAAGTTTGTTGGGTTTGTTTGGCATCCATGATGCTTGTTTTTTTTTTTTTGGAGATTATTTGCACACTTGGTGTGTAGATAGTCAGCCCAAAAAGGGTTATTTTGTCCTATATGCACATCATGCAGTGTCGAGCTGTGGCCAAAGTGTGGCGTTTTGGCTACAGCTCGACACTGCAGGGTGTGCATATAGGACAAAAAAAAACATTTTTGGTGTGCATATAGGCATTTGGGTGTGCCAATAGGTACACCCTTTTTTTCAACACGTTTTGATGTTTTTTTTAAACAGTGACTTTATTTTTGAGTGACCCAATATTATACCGTCTAAACGGCGGCCCTAGCCAAGTCTGCCCAGACTTACGTTGTCTTAACCGGACTCGCGCTGGGTTGGCCAGGCTTGGTTACGGTGTTTCCCTGGAAACCGTACTGGCTCCACACGAGTTGCCTCGCTGAAGTAACAGCCGGATGAAAATCGGGGTGTGGCTCAGGATCGAACCCCCCTCAGTGGGTTTGTCACCATCACTGCCATACCACTGGACTACAGCCGAATGATAACAGGTTTTGATGTCTAATAATATGTAAGTAAACTGGAGCAGCTTCTCTTTTATTTTGATAAATAGAAACAAATAGAATTGTTGTGTTACATAAGGAAGCCGGATACAAAACTTGAGGGGTGTGCCTGGGTTAAACTATCGGGTGATTGTGGTGGAATCCGTGGCGCAACGCGCGCGGTATAAAATCTAGTTTACTATAAAACCAAGATATTTTTATGGTATTTTATAATACAATGCGTATGTTATATAAAAGTAAAATCCCATAAACATGTTACAAATTAATTGATTTTAATTTTAATTTTATTCACTTGGGATTTGAATTTTAAATAATCTAATCGATGGAATCTAAAGTTTGAATGTCTTTCACATGTGTTTTATTATTAAAGACAGAAACTTGTTTAAAAGGGTTAAAATCAATATCAAAGTAACAAATTATATAAGGTAAACCTTCCACTTCAACACAAGATTTTACCTTTTGGAATATAAATTAATATACTTTTCTTGAGCTACAAAATCTGGTGAAAGTATGTGGAACTGGGTTTGGAACGATGGATTTGATATTAAACAATTTTCAATACGTAAGTTGTCACACCCCCAAAAACCACACGCGGAGTATCACCGCAGGGAGCGTGACATGACCAGGATCAAGCCTCCAATCATACTGAACAATATAGTAAAGTAAAAGAATGTCCAACCACGCAATATAATTGGTGTTCAAAAAGAGTTTAATAAGTCTAAGTTGTCAGCGGAAGAAAATAGTTCAAAACCCAAATCATAATTTATAAGTGTTTAAATTCATCATGAACACTCAATGTCCATACTCCACAACGACTCTTCCCCATGCAAGCTCCTGCTAAACCTAGTGACCTGCAAAGCATGTAGTAACGAGTCAACAACAAAGTTGAGCGAGTTCACAGTTGGTTGTCCATTTTAGAGTTATTCCGAAAACATAGTTTAATCTTAACCGACTAACCAGCCGTGGGGGTTACCCCATAGTTCGAAAACGTTTATTAGTTAATCCATTTTACTTCGGCCGTCTCGGCCGTGGGGGCTACCCCATGTTCCCAACCCTCGGCTATCCAGCCCGGCGCTCCGGCCGTGGGGGTTACCCCATATTCAAACTACTAGACTTGTTACCATATCGACTACTAACGTTCGTCATGTTTAAGTGCCCTCGTCAATGTCTATCATCATTGACGTGCCTAGTCCATTAGTCCACGCCCGTCCACTGCGGAACGGTGTGAGGTTTGTTAAACCTAATAGCGCTATTTAACTAATGACCCGTTCGCCATTGGCCTCGATGATTAAGTCGATATAAAGGAGGGACTTCGTGAACAGGACGAGGAATCTACATTCCTGAACACGTCCCATCAGGACGAGGAAATCCCTATTCCTTAACCCATTCCCAGTCCCACCGGGAATTACCATGCTTTGTAGAAAAGTGTGAACTCACCTTAGGTTAGCTCGGCAGATAAACGAAAGGTTAATCGAGCTGCTAGGGGTCAACCACGTCCTAACATGGTTACCATACAAGTCAGGTCTAAGTTCAAGTAGTGCACATAAGTTTTACACATAAACTAACAGGTTATATCACGTATTGATCATGGCAAACACGTAGAATCACGTTAACAGTCAAGTACACACATAATGCCCAAATTGTGCGACTCAGATGATTGGGCCGTTGAGCTTGTGCGAGCCCAATCATCTTGTGCGGTTAATATTAAAGCCCAATGACAACCGGCCCAACCTATTGTGCGATCAGCATAACTTGTGCGATCCACAATGGGTTGTGCGATTCGATCCAAACCTGGCCCAAATAATAATGCAACCCAAAGACTTGTGCGGCCCAAACATTTAACAGTCAACTAATCTTGTGCGGTCCATTTGACTTGTGCTATCGGATTTTGGGTTGTTCGGCCCAACTGCTTAACATAATAAATTATGTTGGGCGGCCCAACATCTTGTGCGATCAGCACAATCTTGTGTGATCCACAAGATGTTGTGCGACTGCGCTTTAGGAGGTTATACAAGATGCTTTAGCTGTTGTACCCTAATTCATTTAATTTGTGCGATTCCCTTGTGCGTTTGGTCTTGTGCGACCGGAACCTCTTGTGCGATCAAGAGACTTGTGTGATCAGTTATATGTTTCCTAAAATTATGTGATCAATTAACTTGTTTCCTTCTATCTTGCAAGATTAATTCTAACAGTTTCCAACCTTTACATTGATCGATCAAATCAAGGGTTTTTAATTAATTCTTTTGAACATTAATTACCACTTAATCATACACACAACAAATCAAATGGTTTAACTTTCTTAGATTCATATGAACATCAAAATGATTAAATCATGTATAACCACTAATCATACATCAACCGATTCATAATTATCACCCGAATCGGTTCTGCTAACAATCATCACAACCCTAGCATGCAGTTCTAATTAATCATGTATCATCACAACACCAAGATTATATCAAACATCACATATTCCGGATTCTTATGCCTTAAATCTTCTAGCATGAACAACCCTAGTTTATCACATATAATCATAGCAACCATAACATCATCTATCAAACAAATAATAGTGAAGCACTAACCGTGATGTTCGAATGAGATGATTGGATCGACGGGAAGGGCTTCGAGTGGGAGGGGGCTGCCGTCGGTTTCCAAGTGAAGAGAGAGAGCCTTAGGGCTTTGTGTGTGCTAAGTGTTTGCAAATAATGAGGAAACCAAATCTCACAAAGTTTATATTGGTTTATATATAAGAGAGTGGGCCGAACCCCTTTACATAGGCTGCCCCTTGGTTCGATTACACAAGAGTGTGGGCCGAGAGTGGTGTGGAACCAAAGCCCAAAGGCTTGTGCGATCGGCCGAGTGTTGTGCGGTTCGAGTCATATATATATATATATATATATATATATATATATATACATACGTACATTCACATAATACAAACATAATACTTCATTAAAACCTTGTATCACGTAAACACATATTGTTCAAACAAGTTACATCGAAGTACAACTAAAGGTTTGAAATACGAGTTGTCACATTATCCCCAAGTTGAAAGAAATTCCGTCCCGAAATTTAGCACGTACTCACTGAGGAAGCTAGTTAAGTTGCATGGTTTCCTGGTTTTCCTGGGGTGTCACATCCTTCCCCCGTTGGTTTGGAATTTCGTCCCGAAATTCCGCAGTAGCTTCAGCCTCAGTAGTGGTTTCACTGTTCACGAACAACTGGGGATACTTGTGTTTCATTTGATCTTCGCATTCCCATGTAAACTCTGGGCCACGACGGGAGTTCCAACGAACTCGAACAAGAGGTATTCTGGTATGTTTGAGAACCTTAACTTCTCGGTCAGTAATCTCTACTGGTTCCTCAACGAATCGCAGCTGATCGTCAATAGTGAGCTCCTTGAGAGGAACTATGAGGGTCTCATCTGACAGACACTTCTTCAGATTCGACACGTGGAATACGTTGTGAACTCCACTGAGTTCTGCTCGTAGGTTCAGTTTGTAGGCCACTTTGCCTATTTTCTCCATGATCTCGAAAGGTCCAACGTATCGCGGGTTGAGTTTGCCTCGTTTGCCAAAACGAACAACACCTTTCCAGGGTGAGACTTTGAGTAGCACTCGATCCCCAACCTGGAACTCGAGTGGTTTCCTGCGCTTATCAGCGTAGCTTTTCTGATGGTCCCGGGCTGCCGCCATTCGTTGTCGTATCTGAGCAATCTTCTCAGTTGTATCTACTACAAGTTCTGGACCAGTGATTTAGCTGTCACCAATTTCTACCCAACAAAGAGGTGATCGGCATTTACGTCCGTACATGCCTCAAACGGAGCAGCTTGAATGCTGGTGTGGTAGCTGTTGTTATACGAAAACTCCACTAATGGGAGGTGCTTTTCCCAGCCGTTACCAAAGTCGATTACGCATGCTCGAAGCATGTCTTCAAGGGTTTGGATGGTGCGTTCAGACTACCCATCCGTTTGCGGGTGATAAGTCATGCTCATGTCTAAACGCGAGCCAAAGGATTTGTGCATTGCTTGCCACAACTCAGAGGTAAAACGCGCATCACGATCAGATACGATAGAAGTTAGCACCCCGTGCCTTGAAACTACTTCTTTCAGGTAGACGTCTGCTAGAGTGGAAAACTTATCTGTTTCTTTGATAGCCGGGAAGTGTGCAGACTTGGTCGGTCGATCCATGATCACCCAAATGGTGTCATTTCCGCGTTGAGATCTAGGCAGGCCAGTAACGAAATCCATGGAAATTTGTTCCCATTTCCATTTCGGTATCTCTGGTTGTTGAAGTAGGCCTGATGGTTTCTGATATTCGATCTTGACCCTCGCACAAGTCAAACATTTGCTGACGTAGGTTGCTATGTTGGCTTTCATGCTAGGCCACCAGTAGGTAGTCTTTAAGTCGTGGTACATTTTATCCGAACCAGGATGTACTGAGTAACGAGACTTGTGCGCTTCATCTATCACAAGCTCGCGTAAGTTTCCATAAAGTGGAACCCAGATACGCCCTGTTACATAGTAAGCACCGTCTTCCTTCTGTTCTAACCGTTTCTTTGATCCTCGTAGGGACTCAACCCTGACGTTCTCTGGTTTCAATGCTTCAACCTGAGCATCTCGTATCTGAGTAGGAAGACTAGATTGGATGGTCAGTTGTAACGCACGCACTCGCTTAGGTGTAGTATCCTTTCGACTGAGGGCGTCGGCCACCACATTGGCCTTGCCCGGATGGTATTTGATAGCGCATTCGTAATCATTCAAGAGCTCGACCCATCGACGCTGTCGCATGTTTAACTCCTTTTGTTTGAAGATATGCTCGAGACTCCTGTGATCGGTGTAAATGGTGCACTTTGTACCGTACAGGTAATGTCTCCATATCTTAAGTGCGAAAACAACTGCTCCCAACTCTAGATCATGGGTAGTGTAGTTCTTTTCGTGAACCTTAAGTTGTCGCGATGCATAAGCAATGACCTTGTCACATTGCATCAACACGCAACCAAGTCCTTGGATGGACGCGTCGCAATAAACCACAAAATCTTTTGTGCCTTCAGGCAATGAGATAATTGGTGCGCTACAAAGTCTATCTTTTAAGTGCTGAAACGCAGATTCCTGTTCATCACCCCAACGATGGGTGACTCCCTTCTGAGTCAGTGAAGTGAGGGGTTGCGCAATCTTCGAGAAATCCTTGATGAATCTTCTGTAGTAACCCGCCAAACCCAAGAATTGGCGAATTTCTGTTGGTGTTCTAGGTGCAGGCCAATTCCTGATTGAGTCAACCTTGGATGGATCAACATGAATCCCGTCCTTGTTTACCATGTGGCCTAGGAAATGGACTTCGTGAAGCCAGAAGTCACATTTCGAAAACTTAGCATAAAGATGTTCTGTTCGAAGAAGTTCCAGAATAAGTCGTAGATGTTGCTCGTGTTCCTCCTGACTCTTAGAATAGATCAGGATGTCGTCAATGAAAACAATAACAAACTTATCCAGGTAAGGCTTGCACACTCTATTCATAAGATCCATGAAGACCACAGGTGCGTTTGTCAACCCGAATGGCATGACCAAAAACTCGTAGTGCCCATAACGAGTTCTAAATGCTGTTTTGGAGACGTCCTCATCTCGGACTCTCAGCTGGTGATATCCCGATCTCAGATCAATCTTCGAGTAGAAGATCGACCCTTGTAGCTGGTCGAACAGGTCATCAATACGCGGAAGAGGATAATGATTCTTCACGGTCACCTTGTTGAGCTCACGATAGTCGATACACATACGGAAGGTACCATCCTTCTTCTTCACAAACAAGACTGGAGCTCCCCAGGGCGAAGAGCTAGGACGAATGAAACCCTTGTCTAAAAGCTCCTGTAGTTGCGCAGACAGCTCTTCTAGTTCTGATGGGGCTAAGCGATAAGGTGCACGAGCTATTGGCGCTGCTCCAGGAGCTAGCTCGATTTGAAACTCGACCTGGCGATGAGGCCGAAGACCAGGTAGTTCCTCAGGAAATACCTCAGGATAGTCGCGTACAATAGGAATATCTTCTATATTCTTCTCCTTCATCGAGGTATCATTGACGAGGGCTAAAATAGCAGTGTGGCCCTTTCGCAAACACTTCTGGGCCTTAAGGAAAGAAATGATGCCCACCACAGCACCACTCTTGTCGCCATGAACTACTAAAGGTTCTTCACCAGAATGAGGAATGCGGACGGTCTTCTCCTTGCAAAGGATCTCTGCTCGATGTTGAGATAACCAATCCATCCCAATAACGATGTCGAAACTACCAAGAACGATGGGGACAAGATCGATAGAGAAAGTCTGACCAGCAAGAACAATATTACAACCCTTAACTATGTGTGTGGCTTCAAGACTTTTACCATTCGCTATTTCTACAATGTGCTTGGTGTTCAAAAGTGTTGGGGTACGCTTAAGCATCTGACTAACTTTTAAGGACACGTAACTAGTATCGGCACCCGAATCGAATAAAACAGAAACATAGAAGTCGTCCAGTAGGAACTTACCCGTTATGACGTTGGGATCGTTCCTTGCATCACCTTGTCCAATCACAAAAACACGACCCCTGGCACCATTGCCTCCGTTGTTACCCCCGTTGTTTCCATTCCCCTGATTGTTATTATTGTTGTTGTTCTGATTATGGTTCAGCTGGGGACAGTATCTCTTGAAGTGGCCTTCAGCACCACATTGAAAGCACCCTTTGTTGTTACCTTGTTGTTGCTGCTGATGTTGGCATTGGTTTGGTGGGGCTCGCTGTTGTTGCCGATTCTGATTCGCGGGATGCTGACTCCTACAATCCCTTACAATGTGACCAGGCTTGTTGCACCGATGACAGCTGCCTCTACTACATGGTCTGCTGTGGTGCAGGTTACAGCGATTGCATTTGGGGTGATTCCCCTTGTATCCACCCTGCCCTTGATTCCCAGAAGACTGCTGACTGGGGCTCCTATAGTCCTCAGTCCTTCGCTGCTGTGACTGAGACTGAACAGAAGTTGAACCCTTTCTTGAATTTCCATCCCACTTGCGCTTGTTGTCGCTAGGAGCCTCTGATGTAGTTGTAGCACTGACACGCTTGGGCAGCTTGTTTTGCTCAACTGCCTGATCCGTGAGACGATGAGCTAATCGTATGACTTGCTGAATAGTACCAAGGTTAGCCGCAGTCACATGGCTTTGAATTTCTGGTACTAGACCCTTGAGATACAGTTCAATACGCTTGATGGGAGGATCCACCATAGTAGGACACAAGATAGCTAATTCGTTCGATATCTTTGTGTATGCCTCGATTTCAGACCCCGTCATCTTCAAATTGAAAAATTCTACCTCTAGCTTGTGGATATCATCCCGACTACAGTACTCCTCTTTGAAGTCGTTCCATGGGGTGGCATTAGCAACCGCCAGCCCTAACAGTTGAACCTGTGCCTTCCACCAGGTTAACGCAACACCTTCGACTGTTCCAGTAGCAAACTTTACCCTACGAGCCTCAGGGCATTCACACATCTCGAAGACAGATTCGAGCTTCTCGAACCAGTGGAGGAGACCTACAGCTCCTTCTGTACCACTGAAGGTACTAGGTCTACAGTCCATAAAGGTCTTGAACGTACACGTGGGAGGCTGAGCAGGCTGACCTGTCGCGCGAGAAAGAAAAGACAAGATTAAGCACGAGGTTTGGTTCACAGGAGTAGGATCTAAACATCCTAGGATAGGTCGAAATGGCAGGTTATACCTCCTACAGGGACAGCTGCGAGTGCCTCAGCAACTCGTTCATTGATTAGAGCCGTCAGCTGGGCTTGAGTCAAGTTCAGGCGTTCACTCATGATCTTCACATCGAAGGAAACACAAGTAAGAAAGGTATCGCGAAAATGCGTAAGTGTGGAGTGACATAAAAGAGCAAGCACGCAAGGTTCAAGCAATCATTGTTACACTAACGAGTATCTCATGATCAATGCGCTACTTAAACTAACAGGCAGGCAATACAATTACAAACCATATCACCTATTATGTTAAGTCTTGCACGTGGAGCGAAGTGTCGTTGTGGATCCTTGAGCACTGTACAGGTTATAGTCTAGTTTTGTCAAAAAGTTTTTCCCTTTTTTAAAACCGGGTTCACTATAACCAATGGCTCTGATACAAATCTGTCACACCCCCAAAAACCACACGCGGAGTATCACCGCAGGGAGCGTGACATGACCAGGATCAAGCCACCAATCATACTGAACAATATAGTAAAGTAAAAGAATGTCCAACCACGCAATATAATTGGTGTTCAAAAACAGTTTAATAAGTCTAAGTTGTCAGCGGAAGCAAATAGTTCAAAACCCAAATCATAATTTATAAGTGTTTAAGTTCATCATGAACACTCAATGTCCATACTCCACAACGACTCTTCCCCATGCAAGCTCCTGCTAAACCTAGTGACCTGCAAAGCATGTAGTGACGAGTCAACAACAAAGTTGAGTGAGTTCACAGTTGGTTGTCCATTTTAGAGTTATTCCGAAAACATAGTTTAATCTTAACTGGCTAACCAGCCGTGGGGGTTACCCCATAGTTCGAAAACGTTTATTAGTTAATCCATTTTACTTCCGCCGTCTCGGCCGTGGGGGCTACCCCATGTTCCCAACCCTCGGCTATCCAGCCCGGCGCTCCGGCCGTGGGGGTTACCCCATATTCAAACTACCAGAATCGTTACCATATCGACTACTAACGTTCGTCATATTTAAGTGCCCTCGTCAATGTCTATCATCATTGACGTGCCTAGTCCATTAGTCCACGCCCGTCCTCTGCGGCACGGTGTGAGGTTTGTTAAACCTAATAGCGGTATTTAACTAATGACCCGTTCGCCATTGGCCTCGGCGATTAAGTCGATATAAAAGGAGGGACTTCGTGAACAGGACGAGGAATCTACATTCCTGAACACGTCCCATCAGGATGAGGAAATCTCTATTCCTTAACCCATTCCCAATCCCACCGGGAATTACCATGCTTTGTAGAAAAGTGTGAACTCACCTTAGGTTAGCTCGGCAGATAAACGAAAGGTTAATCGAGCTGCTAGGGATCAACCACGTCCTAACATGGTTACCATACAAGTCAGGTCTAGGTTCAAGTAGTGCACATAAGTTTTACACATAAACTAACAGCTTATATCACGTATTGATCATGGCAAACACGTAGAATCACGTTAACAGTCAAGTACACACATAATGCCCAAATTGTGTGACTCAGATGATTGGGCTGTTGAGCTTGTGCGAGCCCAATCATCTTGTGCGGTTAATATTAAAGCCCAATGACAACCGGCCCAACCTATTGTGTGATCAGCATAACTTGTGCAATCCACAATGGTTTGTGCAATTCGATCCAAACCGGCCCAAATAATAATGCAACCCAAAAACTTGTGCGGCCCAAACATTTAACAGTCAACTAATCTTGTGCGGTCCATTTGACTTGTGCGATTGGATTTTGGGTTGTTCGGCCCAACTTCTTAACATAATAAATTATGTTGGGCGGCCCAACATCTTGTGCGATCAGCACAATCTTGTGCGATCCACAAGATGTTGTGTGACTGCGCTTTAGGAGGTTGTACAAGATGCTTTAGCTGCAGTACCCTAATTAATTTAATTTGTGCGATTCCCTTGTGCGTTTGGTCTTGTGCGACCGGAACCTCTTGTGCGATCAAGAGACTTGTGTGATCAGTTATATGTTTCCTAAAATTATGTGATCAATTAACTTGTTTCCTTTTATCTTGCAAGATTAATTCTAACAGTTTCCAACCCTTACATTGATCGATCAAATCAAGGGTTTTTAATTAATTCTTTTGAACATTAATTACCACTTAATCATACACACAACAAATCAAACGGTTTAACTTTCTTAGATTCATATGAACATCAAAATGATTAAATCATGTATAACCACTAATCATACATCAACCGATTCATAATTATCACCCGAATCGGTTCTGCTAACAATCATCACAACCCTAGCATGCAGTTCTAATTAATCATGTATCATCACAACACCAAGATTATATCAAACATCACATATTCCGGATTCTTATTCCTTAAATCTTCTAGCATAAACAACCCTAGTTTATCACATATAATCATACCAACCACAACATCATCTATCAAACAAATAATAGTGAAGCACTAACCGTGATGTTCGAATGAGTTGATTGGATCGACGGGAAGGGCTTCGAGTGGGAGGGGGCTGCCGTCGGTTTCCAAGAGAAGAGAGAGAGCCTTAGGGTTTTGTGTGTGCTAAGTGTTTGCAAATAATGTGGAAACCAAATCTCACAAAGTTTATGTTGGTTTATATATAAGAGAGTGGGCCGAACCCCTTTACATGGGCTGCTGTAACGCTCCGCGTTTTCATAACTTTCCATATTTAGAAACCGTTGTTTATGTTCCCATTTTCGAAAACTTAGTATCCTTATATTCGTCGTTTCGTATAATCGTCGAAAAACCTTTACCTTTATTCTCACTCGTTATAAATATGGTTATTTACCCATTGTTTAAATTAATTAATTTTGCTATTTAAAAAGTTTATTTTTATAATAATCTATATAAACGTAATTATAAACGTAAATTTATTTATTATTTAGTTTTTTATTTATTTTCCTTCTTTTTGATAATACTTCTATAATTATCCTAATGGGTTAATTTGGAATCAACACATAAACTATGTATACTCTTTGTGAATATATATATCTATCAACAAGTTATACTTTAGATTTCACTTCCTATCCTCCGTCATAATTCCGTTTACTCTTGCACCATCGTTTGCCCATATAGGGTGACCGCGGTGTTCCATCCTCTTAAACTCGTTCACTCGTCAACACTTGGATAATCGGAAGACTTAGCAATTCTGTGAGTATACTCGTATTCCCCTCTTTTACTTTTACCACTTTTGGGGTGTAACATGTTTACTTATCAAAACTTACACATAAACTTTTGCTTAAACACATGAACATTCCTATAACATGCTTGTATACGTGATTGCTTGATACTTTAAACTTGGGTTGAGGACATTATGTGTTAAACTTATCATTAACTTCGTAAAAGCCTAACCGTGACATATGTAGCGCTATAGGATTAACGACCCGCCCGTAAACTTGTGGTTATGTCATGAGCATCTTCCGTTTCATTATTGGTTTGATATGTGAGACACATGCCAAATTTATTGTTTATCTTGAATCACATGCTTGCTATGAGGAATTGTTTAAAACTTATCATTTGTTATGTACGTACCAAACTTGTATACTCGCCTTTGCTTTTGCATTGAATTGTATTTTAAACATGTTACAGGTTGATGATGACGATGCTATGAAAAGAAGTAGTGTTGATGCCTAGATACACATATAGACGTTTAGGTTTAATATGTTGTATCAATTTTGATTATGTTGTCATGTATTTCCTTTGAACTTGTTGTTATTTGATTTCCTTGTAATGTTGACAATTGAATTATGAAATGAAATCTGTTTATTAAATATTGTCACAAATAGCGTTATGATGTCTCTAGCAATCTTCACACTTCGTCTCATCCCGATGTTTCCGCCATTGGTTGGGGTGTGCCAGATTGGTATCAGAGCCATAACTATAGGGAATTAGGAAAAAGTAGGAATGCTTTAACCTACTCTATAGTTTAGAGCTTATTCTATGCTTTGCTTGACACTACATGCGTACTACTTTATTGTTTTTATTTATTCTCTTCTGTTCTTTAAAACATATATGCCATTTATGCGTTAATACTTGACATGCTATTCTTGTGTGTAAATACTTGCTTTATTATGTGCCAATACTTGTTTTATTGTCCCACTCTTTATGTGTTATTCTTGATATGTCTTCTTATGTGTTTATACTTGTTTGTGTGTTCCTTTAACATACGCCCTTTCTAAGGCATTTTACTCGATTTTTGTTAAACACGAAAACACTCATATTATACAAACGATATGAGTTTACCAAAATAGGCGTGAAACCCACAATTTGGTAAACGACTTTCATTCCGTTTGATTCTATTTTTGCACGAAACTCGTCGACTAGTTCCACTCCTTGATTTTTACAAATCCCGCCAGGTCTCGAATTTTCGATTGAATTGGAACATGTAGTAACCGGAAGGGTAAATACCGTTAACCGACACTTCGGCGAGAGTATTTCACCTATTAGGCCAAAGCATGCTCTCACATTCAAAAGACTTTCGACCACTTTGGTTAGTCAATGTTCCGTGTGGAACCATCCACGTTTTATTCGAGCTTATGCTTTATTATTTTCGATCTTTTGACAAATTTGAATAATTTTTCGAGATTTCATTTTGCGCACACACCATACTCTTACTTTTCATACGATTATACATTATTAGCATGCATGATTTCACGTAATTTTAATTACACTTTTGTAACAAGCAGAGACATATCATCGAGATAGGAGTGATTTCCTTACCTTGACGATTAACTCCGCTTCTTTTCTCATCTTACAACGACCTCACCAACGGATTAGGGGTGATTCCCTTACCTAAGTGATCGTTAGCAACACTTTCTTTTAATAGGCTATATTATGTAAACACGATCATGTTTATACCTAAATCATTTATCATGTATTTCAAAATGCTTCATTTATTTAAACGTACATCTTATTCTATAATCTATTTTCACATCACTCGCATACACAAAAATTTTAAATGTTACCATAAACGCGTGTTCCTCGATTTTCAAAATTTCACGAAATACTACTTGTCAGCCTAGTCGGTTTAATAAATCTGTTGCCCACAAATTCACCAATCAACGTAAACATTGAAACACGCTCCTCTCACACCATTAAACTAGAGATTGTTATTCTCAATTGAGAATCAAATCAACTTTTTCGCACACACCTATAAAATATTATCAATATTATTTAATCATTTACTAAAATTCCTTTTCAAAACCAATGAAACACTTTTCAACAATCACTAAGTTCATGTACCAAATTCATTTTCTAAGGATCAACTTTTTCACAAGAAGCTGTAAGTTTCAAAATTTTCTAACACAAAGTTACTTAAAACGATGCAAACTTATTAATCTCTAGAACTTTTTCAAAACCTCACTCGATACGACAATTAAATTCGAAACATGTGGGCAAGGAAACTTCATAAGAACCGACAAATTTTCAACTTATGTAAACTCTTTTAAAACCGCAGTAGCATTTCCATTCCTTTACAAAGTCCTTTCCACATAACCAATAGATGTTTTATACTCTCTTTACATTCACAAACTAGAGTCTATATTTCGTGACAATTCAATCTATTTTAACTCCACGTTTTGCGCAAACACCTATTTATGCATACCATTTTACACGTTTTAGACAATATCGCACAAAGATCTCACGCGTGTCACTCGTCCCCTGTTTTTTTCATACTCCAAACTTTTGATCTTTTACGTGCATAAACTCGTGTATTTCGATTTATACTATAAACAAAATCATTATTTCCTACATCCATACTTGTACATTTTATGCCTTCACTTATGTCCACGCTTACACATTTATGTTATACTCATGATTCAAAATTCATACGTTTTACGTTTATACATACACTCGCAATTATACATTTACGTTGTACTTACATTCATGTTTATACTACATTCATATTCATGATCATACATTTTATGTTTTCATTTACGCTATACAACTTGTTTACACTTATACTCATACACTTATCTTTTATTCCTACCTAAACCTTCATGTTTTACACATATATTCACATTCATATCTATGCTCATACATCTTATGTTCACACTTATACTTGTATTCATACTCATACGTTTTATGTTTATACTCATACTTACCTGTATATTCATACTTAAACTTATGTTTATGCTCATACATTCATTCATACTCATGATTCATACATTCGTACCCGTATGCGAGCGTAATCCGAGGGATTCGCTTACGTGGGTCCCATACATACTTAAGCATGGACTTGCTTATATACTATATTCTTATACGTGCACATTCTTATTTTTTTTTAAATTATGTATACCCTGATTCATACACAACTAGTACAAGCTATGCAGATCATGTGACGGTCAAAATAATCGCGGGTGCACACGGGATTATAGTGATGGGCGTATGAAAACCATAGAGTGTACTACTGTGTATGGTAAGACACGGAAAGTAACACGACACCGAATACGAAACGGACGTAATGTGGTCAAAACATGGTGGATACGCCACTGGTACTTCCTATATATAAGTGTTTTCACCATGTTACTAAATTTTCGTAAAACGTGCCATGAGAAATTCAGTGTTTTGCAGACCTTTATGGACCTAATACAAACTTTAAACAACTCACAAACGCATTATATCTGATTATCCACGACGAAACTCCATTCTTAGCACACTACTTTTGTCTATTCGATACTTATGCTATTCTTATACTTTTAATCGTTATTAGATCAATCGTTCACCCTTATACCTCAATTATTCTTCGTAGTCTCAAACTCCAAGCCTCAGTTTTAAACAATCCCCTTTGGTTTGCCAAAAACCCTTTCGAGTCTTCCTCTTGAATAAATTTCGGGACGAAATTTCCTAAAGGAGGGGAGACTGTAACGCTCCGCGTTTTCATAACTTTCCATATTTAGAAACCGTTGTTCATGTTCCCATTTTCGAAAACTTAGTATCCTTATATTCGTCGTTTCGTATAATCGTCGAAAAACCTTTACCTTTATTCTCACTCGTTATAAATATGGTTATTTACCCATTGTTTAAATTAATTAAATTAATTAATTTTGCTATTTAAAAAGTTTATTTTTATAATAATCTAGTTAGACTCGTTAGACTTTAAAGTTAGTAAACGAACCTAGTTAGTTTGTATTATAAAGTTAGTTTTCTATATATATATATATATATATATATATAGGTAAAGGGTACTGTACAAATTCCCTTATCGTACATTACGTACGCTACAATCTCAGCCGTCAGATCATCTTCCCGCAATGAAAATCGCATGTTGTTTTTTTTTTGTAATAATTTCGCATGTGATAATTTTGATGAAATAGCAGGTGTTTTTTTGTAACAATTTCGCATGTGGTAATTCAATTTCGCATGTGATAATTTTGATGAAATAGAAGGTTTTTTTTTTTGTAACAATTTCGCATGTGGTAATTCAATTTCGCATGTGATAATTTTGATGAAATAGCAGGTTGTTTTTTTGTAACAGTTTCGCATGTGGTAATTCAATTTCGCATGTGATAATTTTGGTAACAATTTCGCATGTGGTCATTCAATTTCACATGCGATTTTCAATGCGGGAAGATGATCTGACGGCTGAGATTGTAGCGTACGTAATGTACGATAAGCGCATTTGTACGTTAACCAGCCCCTATATATATATATATATATCATAACTTAGTTAGTTAGTTAGTTAGTTAGTTAAACCACTTTTAAAATAACTTAGTTAGTTAAACTACGGGGACCGTTTGTGTAAATTCTCTAACTAAACCCACCAACATAAGAGAGCTAAACCCTAGGCTACCCTTGATCGGCCGCCCATAAAGTTGTTCCCTATTACTTTGTCTGCAACTCAAAACATCATACACACACAAACAAAATGCAGACATCTTATCTTTTTATTCATTTCACCAAAACCCTGAAACACCCACCTTCTTCCTTTACACACCCACACGCCTGCATCTCGTTCACCTCTCCCTCTCGATCTATACACAACACAACACAACACAACACAACACAACACAACACAACACAACACAACACAACACAACACAACACAACACATCGCAAACCATTCCCTCTCCATCTTAAACTTCCCTAAACACACCCACTTAACCTGTTTGTGAGAGAGATTGGAGCTCTAGCGAGGCAAGGAGGCACCGACCGGCGGCTGTGGTGTTCGACGGCGGCGATAACCGCGTTCAGCGGTGGCGACGTTCAGTAGCGGCGGCGTTCAGCGGAGGTTTGTTTTTCGTCTGGGTTTTAATCCCAGTTTTGGTCAAGATCTAGTTGGTTTTGTTTCGGTTTTGGTCTGCGTTTATTTCTGGTTGATTCAAATCCAGACTTCCGTTTCAGGTTTTCGTTTGACTCCGGTCACCGACGACAGTCGGAGACGCATCGACAGGAAATGGGTCGCCAGTGGCGTCTATTCAGTCCTGATTGTTGTTTGCTTTGGTTCGGGTCCGCGACAAACAAGCAAGCCGACGCGCGGTGACAACTGACGTCGGCAATGGAGGTAATTCAATAGGATTCCGGTCCAGTTGGATGACGACGGGGATGCCGGAGACACCGGCGCCGACAGTGGCAGCGATGGTTCGGTTCGGGTTCAGTCGACACCGGGTCAACGTGGTCGTCTCGGTTCCGGTACGGGTTTTGAGTGTTATTATGTTAAGCTTTAGTTCTATTTCATAATCAAATTCTGTTTCGTGTTTTGTTTATTTAAGTTTAAAATTCGAGTGTCATCCTAATCATGTTCACAATCGTTCAGTTTCAGCAGGTTCGGTTCGATATTCCGGTCAAACGGTCAAACGGTCAACTGTCGGGTCAAACCGGGTCAAAGCTAATCAACCGAAGTCAACGGCTGGTCAACAGCTCGGGTCAACGGTCATACTCGTTCGGGTCAGATTCGTTGTTCGGTAAAATTTTAAACGCCTTAAAGTTCATTATATTATTAGTGTTGATGTTATTTAGTCGCGGAACCGACTCTATGTAACATGTAACAAAATGTTCACATATACATTGTTTCGACAACTTGTAATATATAACATTGATTACTTATTGAATTTTGGCTAATTTATCGACAACTTGTGTTGTCGGGATCGTCCAAAAACAGAGGAAACTCTGCCCGTTTTTCGTAAAATCCCGTAACACGAAACGTGTTTATTTTATTAGACGAAGTCCATCGGATTCAATTAAATTTTTATAACAATAATTATAAACGTAAATTTATTTATTATTTAGTTATTTATTTATTTTCCTTCTTTTTGATAATACTTCTATAATTATCCTAATAGGTTAATTTGGAATCAACACATAAACTATGTATACTCTATGTGAATATATATATCTATCCACAAGTTATACTTTAGATTTCACTTCCTATCCTCCGTCATAATTCCGTTTACTCTTGCACCATCGTTTGCCCATATAGGGTGACCGCGGTGTTCCATCCTCTTAAAATCGTTCACTCGTCAACACTTGGATAATCGGAAGACTTAGCAATTATGTGAGTATACTCGTATTCCCCTCTTTTACTTTTACCACTTTTGGGGTGTAACATTTTACTTATCAAAACTTACACATAAACTTTTGCTTAAACACATGAACATTCCTATAACATGCTTGTATACGTGATTGCTTGATACTTTAAACTTGGGTTGAGGACATTATGTGTTAAACTTATCATTAACTTCGTACAAGTCTAACCGTGACATTTGTAGCGCTATAGGATTAACGACCCGCCCGTAAACTTGTGGTTATGTCATGAGCATCTTCCGTTTCATTATTGGTTTGATATGTGAGACACATGCCAAATTTATTGTTTATCTTGAATCACATGCTTGCTATGAGGAATTGTTTAAAACTTATCATTTGTTATGTACGTACCAAACTTGTATACTCGCCTTTGCTTTTGCATTGAATTGTATTTTAAACATGTTACAGGTTGATGATGACGATGCTATGAAAAGAAGTAGTGTTGCTGCCTAGATACACATATAGACGTTTAGGTTTAATATGTTGTATCAATTTTGATTATGTTGTCATGTATTTCCTTTGAACTTGTTGCTATTTGATTTCCTTGTAATGTTGACAATTGAATTATGAAATGAAATCGGTTTATTAAATATTGTCACAAATAGCGTTATGATTTCTCTAGCAATCTTCACACTTCGTCACATCCCGATGTTTCCGCCATTGGTTGGGGTGTGACAGATGCCCCTTGGTTCGATTACACAAGAGTGTGGGCCGAGAGTGGTGTGGAACCAAAGCCCAAAGGCTTGTGCGATCGGCCTAGTGTTGTGCGGTTCGAGTCATATATATATATATACATACGTACATTCACATAATACAAACATAATACTTCATTAAAACCTCGTATCACGTAAACACATATTGTTCAAACAAGTTACATCGAAGTACAACTAAAGGTTTGAAATACGAGATGTCACATAAGTTGACAAGAAAAGTGGTTCCATGCAAACAGAGGTCGGGATCGACCATGGATCCACCAGAAAAGTTTTGTGACTATAAATGAAAGCCTTCACCTGATTTTGACCTTCGATCTTCAATCGTTCTTCAAATTGAAGTTTTATTATATATGTAAAGCACTGCATATATAAACACATTATTTATTTCTCACTTGTCTTTTAGCTTGAAAAATAAGAATATGACATTGTATTTATACCAAAATATTCAATTACTAATACTAAGATCACACGTTGTGAGTGTTAAATTGGGAGGCTCCAAAAGCCACATTATCGTATTTGTGTATTAAACACCAAAACAAGGATGTTACACCTAGGCGCCAAAATGGCTGGGAGGGGAAAACTAGGACTGTAAATGAGCCGAGCTGAATCAAGGTGGGCTCAGGCTCGACTCGTTTAAAAATTGAATTGAGCCGAGCCGGCTCATTTTTCTTAACGAGCTCGAAAGTTGGGCTTGGTCTCGGCTCGTCAAATGCTCGAGCCAGCTTGTGGCTCGTCAAGCCGGCTCATTTGTTTAAAAAAAGTTTATATTTTTGTATTTTTTACACATAATAATGATATACATAAAATCAAAAAACAATAAATAAAACATTATTTAGGCTAATAGAATAGTAATTTTGGGCAACTATAAATAAAACGAACAAGAAAATATTCTATGTTACTTACCTTAATATATATATTTTTTAAATCAGTATTACTAATTAAGACTATAGCTTAACATTCTATTTTTTCGATAAAAAATAACCATGTTACTAATTAAACAACATTTCTTAAATGTATTAGAATACACACACATATATTTTGGGGTTTAATTTAAACGAGACAAACGAGCGAGCCAACTAACAAGCGAGCCACGAATCGAACCTACCTTGGCTCGGGCTCGGCTCATTGACAAACCGAGCCAAGCCGAGGCAGCTCGTTTAAAACCGAGCTGACTTTGAACCGAACCTTTTTCAAGCGAACTTCAAGCGAGCCTTGAGCCATGGGCTTTTTGAACAGCCCTAGGGGCAACCCATTAACACTGTAACGCCTCGCTTTTTTGAAACCTTGCTTATTTAGAAAGATTAGTTATATTCCTAATTTTTGGAAACTTGTATTTGTATCGTATTCGTATTTCACTTCCAGCTTCATAACTCGAAGCTTTATTCATAATAAAACTTGGTTATTTCACTTAAATTATACATATATTATACGCATTTGTTTTACATTTATCTTATGCACATGTTTGATGCATATTCATCGTTCACATAAACACGTACTTATTTAACGAACAAACTATCGTAAATACATGTTTTTTATACACTTTCTACATGCAATTACTTAATTTTATACTCACAATACATAATCTATGCTTTTATATGTATTACATACTTAATATTATGTTAGTTGTACATAAAATACCTCAAAATGCACCAAGGACCAAACTACAGGGACTGAAAGTGTAAAGAATAAAGTTTTCCCGGAGTCACTCGGCCGCGACACGCGCATGGCTCCTCTTCCCCTTACGCGACGCGCCTGTGATCCCGATCCGTAGCCACTTGATTCCTGCATGTGCATTGGTCCATTCTTCACTCCCAACTCTCACCTATTCACATTTAAAACCTCTTTAACACTAAACCTAACTTCCCCACTATAAATACCACCTCCCTAACCCTTATTTTCAGTTTACAAACATCAAAATCACACTCAGATCCTCTCAAAACTCTCTAGAATTCTGATTTTTTGGGCAGAAAGTTTGCAAGACTTTTAAGTGAGTTCTAGCTCACTTCACTACTCATTTCTTCTTGTTTCTTCCTTCATTTTACTTGGATAACCTCTAAGAAGGTTTTCACAAGTTTGTCATGGCAAACTAAGGTGAAATCTCACCATATTTGAGGTCCAAAGTACGATTAAATTCTGTTTTGTTCAATGTTCTTATATCTTCTATTTCCTTGCTAAACTTGGTGAAATCTTGTACCCACCAAGCTCACAATTTAGGCCATAGTTGTGGGTTTGTATTGAGGTTCATTTCCATCAAGTTGTGAGTTCAAAAACTCTTTACATTAAGTTCATACATGTTATATTCAAGTGTTGAAAACATTCACGATTCACCATCTTTCATATGGTTGAACTTGTGTCTTGTAAAAGTGTGAACCGTGGGAGCTTGGGCTTTCCAACCTAGTTCCACTACCTCACTTGTGAACCTTATGTATTAACACTCAAGTAGCTTTCTAGTTTCAAACTAACATAACCTCGTCTAGCCTCCAACACTTAGTTAACTATTTCCATGTTGTCGTGGTTCACCAGGGTTAGGTCTTACTTGGCTACTTGATGATGTATTAGTTAGTTGTTTATTTCTTTTCATTCATTACCCTCCGAATCATCCTTGTGATGATTTGTGTAGTAGTGAATTATACAATGAGGTTAATCCTCCATGCTTGACATACATGACAACCTATGAAACTCATGATGAACTTAGCTTAGATTTATTACTATAACTATATAAATATATATATATATATATATATATATATGAACTTGGCCAAGTTTGTGATAATAATCGGTTTATGATTATTCTTCATAAACCTAGGCCAACTTATCTATGATTCTAAGTCTCTCGCTGTTGATTCTAATGGGCAAACTAGGACCCATGAAATCACATACAACTTATTGTCAAAACGAGTACTTAGACTAGATATACTTTTATGCATAACATACTTTTGTACTTGAATTCTAAATCCCGAATCTAACCACTCCATAAATGTCGCATCCCCCGACCCCTGCCTCGGGAGGCGGGTGGCCGCGGCCTACTCAGAGATGGTGGTATTGGTGTTTATCATTATTTGGCAGCGGAATTTACATCAGGACCGTAGTTAGGAAATATTTTATCAGAGTAAAACACCACCTTTTTATTACAAACATGTTTATAAGGATAAACCCTCTTTTATTGAATAAAACATCTTTCTTTATTTAGGTAACTTTTATAGCCACATTTTCCATGCCTTCAGTGCTCTCCAGCTGGCTTCTATTTTGGCTTTCACATTTTGTTACCTGAAACGTGTTTTAAAAACATTTGTCAGTGGGAAATATTGGTAAGTGAATCCCAATTTAATCAAAACAGATTTTATCCTTGTACAGCATTGAGGACAATCAACAATTACATTTGTTTATTATTCTACCTTAATTACCACCCACGGTACTCTCGACCCGACTTGTGGTCATGTTACTACTCACAGTGTAGTAACAAATTTTGTGTACAAAACCCCAACATACCGACGATAATTGTAGAATTACCAATACTCAATCACTGTTAATTATCACGTAAAACAATTGAGGTTTTGTAAAAACAGTTTGCAAAAAGGTTTACAAAAAGGAGATTACTCACATTGCTACTTTAGACTGTTTCCTGTGGTTTCCTGGTTATAATCTAATAATTTAAACAATGCACACGCGTTAGTATAATAACCCAATATTTACATTAGTTATACCCTCCCCGAGACAGAAATCCAACGACTACGTCGGGCAGAGCCTCAACAACCGTTACGGAGCGCTAAATCAATTGGGCAGCGTATCTAATACGTAACCGGGGATTAAAATAATTACAACGAGGCAGAACTTCGCTATTTTAGTGGGTATAATGCCCGGTATTACTATTATTGTTTCAGAAATTTAGAGAGAGATCGAGGGGATGAGCGGATTGCAACTGAAGGCCGATGGCCCCTTTTATAGTGTCTAATCAACACTTTCTCGCGGCCCGCGAAGGATCCTTAAGGGGTCTTCACTCCCCGCGACATAGGGGTATAGGGGCTAGGGTTGTTGATTCGTCGGTTATAGCTTCGACACGAGCCTGCCACGTGGCAGCTCAGGGTCTTGCCTTGTGGCCTAGCTGTCGCGGCCCGCGAGCGAAGACTGAATTTCGTTTTTATTTAAAAATAAAAATAAAGATATTTTGGGCCATTTCTCGTATAGAGGGTGTATTTTAAGACGTGTAGGGATGTTCTAAATATTTTAGGGATGTCGGACATATTTTAGGAGGGTTGTTATAATAAACGTCGTTTGACCTTACCTTCGATTGCCCATTCTCAAACAATTCGTTACTCACGGATAATCGGAAAGCTTTGCAAAATTGTGAATATACTCGAACACCCTTTTTTCTGTTTTACACTTTGGGTGCAATATGTTTACTATTAAACCTACACAATTACACTTAAACTTTATTCAAATGCACAAACAATCTAATACATGCATACATACGTTATAGTTGATTCGTTATTCTGGGTTTATTCTTTTTGTGATAAACTTTTCATTAACTTCGTACGAGCCTACCCTTAAAATGTATAGCGCTATAGGAGTAATGCACCACCCGTATCCTTGAGGTCATGTTAAGTCTTTTATTCTTGCGGTAATCTTTGGGTTGACACTTTATATCACATGCCAGTTTATACATTAATCTTGATAACTAAGGTGTTATGTGGATTGTTCAAACTTTTATACTTATATGCTAGTACTCAAAACTTGTATACTCGCCAATACATTTTGTATTGAACTATACTTTAATACATGTTACTGGATTATGGATGATGATGATGGTGCACGGAATCTAGTAGGATGCCTAGAAACGCACTCTAAATTCTAATGCTTGTTGTATTTTACTTGTTTCAATCTTGTTGTACTTCTATTTCAAACAATGTAATTGATGTTAGCAATAAAATGAAATTTGTTATTAAATACTTGTCACAATTTAGTGTTATGAAGTCTCGAGCAATCTCGTTTTCATCTCACTCTGATGTTTCCGTCGTATGTTGGGGTGTGACAAACACCCCTTAGGAACAATGAGATGGGGTCCACCCCATTTCAATCAATCACATTTTCTTAATTTTTAGTTAAACCACAACATGAAAGTTAAAGGGAGGGTTAGTTAAAACCCACTATCTACATGATAGTGACGTAACATGGTGTTATGCACTTTTTAGTTAAATCACAACTTGTATGGTCTAAATATATCATCTTTGAGATATCTTTTAAGTTGGGTTGAAATTGACTTATAACGTATCTTTAGTGATGTTAGCTAGGGCCGTAATTAACTAAACCTTCTGCGAATAATTTTTGGACCGTTCAGCGGGAAGTTTGTTTGTAAATTAATAAATGAATGAACATGAACATAAATTGTGTTCGTTCATTTATGTCCGTGAACGTTCGATAAGATGTTCGTTTGTGTTCCAGTTTATAATTTTTATATTTTCCTTAAATACTTCAAAATTTCCAGAAATAAAATATGTAATAAATATTAGCGTATTGTATATTACATACCTTTTAACAATTTAGGCCTAGGGTTCAACTTTATTATTTGTTTTCTTGTTATGAATGATTCTTTGATAATTGTAAGAAAATGATGATGTCTTATGGGTTGAGATTACTTGATGATTGTTCGAAGACTTCGAGATTATTTTGGGTGGATTATACGAAGGCTTCAGGTTTAATAGAATTTTGTTTTCTGAGACATTATTTTATCTTAATTATCTTTATGAAAAACATGCCAAGTACGTTTGGATAATTAGGTTAGTATATTTTGGGTGGATTTATTTAATGTTTGTGATGAAAGACGCTGATTTTATTCAAAATTTATTGTACGTTAGTTTGTGTTCATTTTTTATCAGGAACGCTTGTTTGTGTTCGTTTGTGTTCATGAATCTTCGTTTGTGTTTGTGAACATGAACATTCGGTTGTGTTCATTTGTGTTCGTTTGCGTTATTGTGTTTGTATATGTTCATTACCTGGAATTAACGAACGAACACAAACTTGTTCATTTCCTCACCGAACGAAGACGAATAAAAAATTTCGTTTGATAAGTTCTCATAAACAGTTGGTAAACACATTTATTTTAGAATTAGTTACGTAAAATGAATACAGTTAAAATGTATAAATGAATAAAAAAACACCCAACATTCTTTTGAATCAAAACAAAAAATAACACCCAACATTCTTAGGGTGAGAGGGGCACTCCCATCTTAGGGGAGTCCCCTCTCTTACGCACACCCAATCAGGTTATGACACGTCAACTCCCCTCTTAAACTCCCCTCACACCCTCAATTTGATGGCGGCACTCTCCTCTTAGGGGACTTGCTTTTTTTATTCAAAAAGAAAAAAAAAATGTTTTGATTGGTTGAAAAGAGGATGGCCCCCCATCTCCCTCCCTCCTTCATGCGGTAACCCCTCCCCGATCCACCTCCCTCGGTGATGGCGGCGGTGTTCCCGCTCGGGGACTTGGGTCACCGCCCCACTCCCCGCATGGTGCCCCGTATACCCTTATATTCTTTTTTTTTTCTTGCTATTTTATTTATTAATTAAGAAAAGATTCACCTTTAATATTCCGCTGAGTTTTAAGGATGTGCCATCATCTTAAACAAATCGAAAAAAAGATTAGGTCAAAAGTAGTTATGAATTTAACCTTGTAAAATCCACTTTGATTCTTCAAATATATATCATTTTTGTATTGTTTTCTTATTGTTTTTAATCCTATGTCATTTTATTGGTTTAATAGTAGTAAATAATATTTTACAATTAAAAACATGTACGATCTTGAAAAAAAAAAACAAATTTAATGCAATAGTCAGTTCGGATAAACTAAACTTAAAAACATATGAACTAACTTCAATTCGAACTAAAATCACTTGACATACGCAAATATTAACAAATAAATATTCATAATGCACATATACTGGTTTTAAAGGTGAAAGAATCCAAATACTAACTATACATATAAATAGGCAATCATACCTAGCATTAGCACAATACAGTTCACGTAAGTTATCAAGTATCAATCCTAGGACACGATAGCTCTTAGTACTGTGTTTATCTATTAATATGTAATCTATGAAATATGAGACTTGATTATTAACTAGGAAAGCAAAGAACGTAACTGATGGTTGTAGAAAAGAATCAAAGGTTAAGGAAATATAACCATCTAGACCCAAATCAACGAAGAATGAGTGACGTGATGAAAGATATTATCCATGTAACTACTTCAAGAACTAACATTGATAGTAGCGTATGAAATGGTAAGATGGATTAATACCAACTAAGGTTAATCCTACTAAATCAAGGTTGAAAGCTATAGACACACCTCAAAGCCTAATTGGGTAAAGATAGTATTGTTATGGATTCTTATGACTTAAGTTTCTAGATTGGGTTCAAGATTGAACTACGAACATAGCGACTTACAAACAAATCAAGATCAATCATATAGAAAACTCTAGCTAGTTTCTAGATCCTTTTATTCGGATCTTCTCAAAGATAGCCTGATTGATGCATTTTAGGTACACTTTATTGAATAATAATTATGTTATAAATGCATCGATATTGTTATAAAAATATATTACTTATAGTAGTTTTGTACATTGTAGATTGTAGACAAAATAAGTTTAAATAAGTGAATTTATAATAAATAAAAAAATAAATAAAGCATGAACATCTACCATTCAATTATGGACTCTATGATTATTAATTAACGGATGAGTAAATTACAACCGGTGTCCTTTACGTTTGTATCAAATTACAACCGATATCCTTTAACTAAAGAAATTACAGGCTCTTTCCTTTATGTTACTAGTTTTTAGCATGTTATGTCCTTTAGCCCTAACCTAGTTAAGTTTTTTTGGTTAAGTCTTACCATGTGCCTCTCACATGAGGGCAACATGGTTTTTTCATCTCAATTGAACATGAATTTCGATTTCCCCATAGCATCTGATAACATCTGATAGTTCATATTCATCTCAAATACCATAGCTATTGTCTATGTCTCTCAAAACTTCGATAAAAAAAACCTACAGAAAAAAAGGAACGTGAATCAAACATTGCAATGGGTGCCTTCTACATACTACAGGCACTAGAACAAAACGACATCAATAAAATTTATGGTAAGCTTCCACATCATCGTAGTCAGTTCTTTTGTTTGGTTTGATAAAAAAACAAAGATTAATTCCAAAATATTGTTTATTTATTTATTTGTTTGAAAAAATGGAGGGGATAAAAAATATTTATTTATTTCGTTTTTTAATATAAAATTGGGATGAAAAGACCA
Source organism: Helianthus tuberosus (assembly GCA_030545235.1). Classification (NCBI taxonomy): domain Eukaryota; kingdom Viridiplantae; phylum Streptophyta; class Magnoliopsida; order Asterales; family Asteraceae; genus Helianthus; species Helianthus tuberosus. The sequence goes on from CM060351.1 coordinate 180,000,750, forward strand.
TGTTGCTGTTGCCCTAATGCGAGAGGCACATAGTAAGACTTTACCAAAAAACTTAACTAGGTTAGGTCTAAAGGACATAATGTGTTAAAAACCGATAACATAAAGGACAGAGCATGTAATTTTTTTAGTTAAAGGACACCGGTGTAATTTGATACAAAGATAAAAGACACCTGTTATAATTTACTCTTAATGGATAAATGCTTCTAAGACTTGCAAGTAAACAAAGAAACGACAAATATATAGCAAGAGAATTAAATGAATTAGTGATACTAATTCATTTATTAAATGTACTAGTATTAAGCCCCCGCGTTGCAGCGGTTGTCGTAAAACTGTGTCAAGTAGTACCAAAGCTATACCACTATCAGCGATCACCAACATCGGAAAAGCTTGTAAAAATAAACTAAATAAAAACGGAAAAAATAAAGCCGAGCGAAAAGCGGACGTAAAATCTTTGAATCACGCACGCTCGTTGCATAGAAATTAAACCGAAACGTAAAACATAGGCAACGAGATCTTCCCATCATGATCGACTAAAGGGAAAGTCGCACAGAGATAAAACATAACTAAGTCAATCCAGGACCTGCGCGTTGCGACGAACTTGTCAAATGGAGAAATATTTATGTGTTGCGACGGGCCAAACATGAAAAAATACACGAAAAAATGTTGAACTCTACAAACACGCTGCGGTGCGTTAACTCATAAAATTTAGAACGAAACGAAAAACTTGGGAATGATGAAAAGCATGGTGGACCAAAATGGAAAAATAAAAAAAGTTGGGGTTAAATTGTAAAAGATGAAAACCTTTAGGTTAAAAGTAAAAAACAAAGGGTCTAATTTGCAAAAGAGTAAAAGTTTTGAGTTAGGAATGAAAAAAAAAAAAAAAACCCTTACACACGAGGTACAACACCATAAATTACAAAAAAAAAAAGTTAAAATTTTTATTTTTGTAAAACTTGAATAAACTATTATATTAATGGAGTAAACTCTAGTTAATAATTAAATACTTATTTATTATTTGCATAATATACTGTATGGTTTCAAATTATTTATTATTCTTTGATTAGTTTAATATTTATGAATTAATTATTTTCATATTAGTTCAAGATATATTAATAATTTATTAGATATTAGATTTAGATATTTATAATATTATTAATTGAATTTATTAATATTAAAATATAGATAAGGATAAAGATAAAGATAAAGATAAGTGATATCTATATACTGGTTATTAATATTAAAAGAAATATATATTACAAATATAAATAAAATTTATGAGGTCTTATTAGAGAATGCCATGTGGCATTATTTGTAGCCTTTTATTAATATTTAGATTTAACTGTTTTTATCAGATCTTACGAGTGGACCAGCCCACAATATTAATTAAAGGGCCGCACAAAACTTTGGAAGTAACAACATGTGAAAAGGATTGGGCTGCAGACTTGTGGCCCAAACTAAGAATTAAGACACGAGAGCGCACAAGAGTTTGCAAGTTAGGAGTTCGACGGCTGAAAAAGAGGGCATATGGCTAATCACATAAATCAAGGCAATAAGATGACGAGCATGCGCGGCTAATCTTCTCGTGACTTTCTCCGGATGAACAATTGTTCAGTTTTACACAATTATCTCTGTTTTCTGATCTTTGTAACCAGTAACTCTTGACCACTTGTGTTGATCTTTGTGAAACGTTTATTATACTTGAATTATTTGTCGTGTATCAAGCGTAATAGCGATTTCTTTGCATCATTAGCGGATTGGTAATTTAGTGGGTAATTGATATAATCAAACGGGTTGTTAAGTGTTATAGTTTATTTAAAAACGGTCCCTAATAACTAATCAAAGTCATTAATTCCAAGGCCATAGTGTTTTGAACCGGTAAACGGGTTTTCGTGTTAAAATGGGTAATCGAGATTCCGGATGGAGGTTACTTCTTCTCATTCTTCTAACACTTTTCGTGACAAATGGTGTTTTTCTTAAACAAACCCCAATTAGATAATAGTAGCTCTTAGTTAAATTCTTCTACACTAACCACAATTTCCCTGCGGATACGACCTTACTTACCCGTACTAACATTGGTATTTAAGTTAAAATAAATACCTATAATTAGCCGACGACAGCTACATCATAGCCTATATGTTTTACCAACTATGATGGTATGTTTATCTATTATCTATTATCGATTAAGGTTTCAAGCCCTAAGTTAATGGACGTCAATATAACCTAGAGATGGAAGATATTGAATCCTCACATGCATAACATCATAGAAAGATCGATACAACCACATAATCAACTTCACAATCAATACTCAACATATATTCATACACATCAAAAGATTAATCCATAATAAACTATTGAAATCATACCACATAAACAAATCAATCATCAAAACATAAAATCCTTCAAAGAATCATCCCTTTCGGGCAATTATAAAGATGTTTAGCTGGATATGTAGAGTAAAAGTAAAACCAAAACTGAAATCATCATGAATACAAGTAGTAGATTAGAAGACAGTAAAGAAATAACCCGGTAGGTCAAACCTTGCTTCCCCCGATGTTAGATCTTAGATTGTCTTGTCTTTTCACTCATTTCTCCTTCAAACAACACTCCAATAGTCTTTTTTTCGTCATTCTAGTAGTCAAAAGTCTCTCCATGGTTTCCCATCGTTTGGTATAATAAGCGTCGATAATTAAGGTTTCGACTTGAGTACAAGTCGTACTCCGGTAAATAGGGTGCAGGTCGTGCCAATCAAGGCCCACTGAGGTCCATTTGCATTCCTTCTTTGTCTCATTATCATTATGTCGGCGGCATGTAAGGGTCATACTTCACTCCATGGATACGAGTTGTACTCTACTATTCTATCTTTCTTGTCTACCATTCGAAGAGTGTCTTTTACGTTCATTTCTTCTTCTTTGCATCACATATCTGCAAATCATTCATAATTACCTATTCTTATCAGCTTTGAGGTAATTCATCCTAAACGCGGGTCTTTTTATATAACTACTATGTGTCATTCGGATCACATCAAATATCCCCACACTTAAGCATTTCTTGTCCCTAAGCAAGCCATCCATAAATTTTATCAATTAATCACTCGCATTACGTTCAAATTTCAGTCTGATGTTATTCCTATTCCCAGTTTTAATTATTTGTTCCCAAGACTTACAAAAGATGTTGACAACCTTAACAAGTCCAGTATATTTCGATTTTAAAAACAAAAACTTACCCGACTTTGTCTTGTCCATCTTGTAGAACAATCACATAATCTATACCCTTCACAATATACTCTAGGCTTGGCTAATTTTCTGAATCTAGCTTAAAATGTGCTAGTATTTCTAATTAAACTCACAACCAAAACATAACTATTATTTCCATAGGCTTGTACATAAATCAACAACTGAAAATATGTAATTATCACACTGATTAAAAGGACTTTTAATTGGGTTTTTGGTTAAGGATTAAAGGTAAGGAACTATAGTTAGGAATTTGGATAAAAGGGTTTATGATCCGATTAATATTGCGACTAAATAACACTTGTGATTGGATCTTTGATCCCCACACTTATCTCTTTTTGTGATTTTCTTTCTTTTTCTCTCTTTTTTTAATCATCTCTTTTCTTTTCTTTTGTTGATATATATACATAGGCTATTTTGCCAATAACTTAATCTAAAGGTTAATCCTCAGTCTTAGTCATCACAGAGAGAGAAAGAAAACACAGAGAGGAGGGAGAGACAAATTGGAGAGAGAGAGAGAGAGAGTGTTTGGGAGGTATTAAACTGATTGTAAACCTAGTGTTAATAATCAATAGAATACCGGTTTGGGATTTCGTATTTGCAAGTTCTACAGGTCTCTGTGTTCATTTAATCAAGAGGATTCCGAACTCTTGATTTAATATCATTCTTGTCAAGATCCGTGTTAAAGGGACCTACTGAGTTTGAAAAACTAGTTCTACGGTTTAGAAGAAAGGAACAAAAACCTACCTGTAAAGCTTCGCATTTTGTACTTTCTTTATTTAGACAGTGTAATCGTATTTCTATTTATGGAAACTTGTATTCGTAACATGTTCATATTCCATTTCCAATTTTGTAATTCGAGACTTTGATCATAATGTAATTCATACTTTATACATACATGTCATACTTACAATCAAACATTAAATACATGTTTTCTTGCAAACCGGCACTCGTTATACGTGCAAACACTCATACATACATTCACGATACACGAATTATACATACATACGCTTTCCATACTTGAAAACATGTGAAATTACAAAGTTTTGGCATAAAATGAGGAACATATAAAGTTCAGGGACTAAAATGCAATAAAACAAAAATCTGCCAAATAAGGCGTGGCGCGACGCGAAGCCTAACCCCACTCACCATGGCGGCACGCCAAACCCCCTTATCCGCAGAAGGTTGTTTCCTTTGAGCTGGCTGGCCAATTTCCCTCACCTTTCTTCTTCCCCAATCACCATTCAACCTCCTTTAACACAAATACCTCATCTCTATATAAACAAGCCTCCATCTCACAATTTTTACTTTTCCAACTCACTTGTTCTCTCAAATCCGTTGCAAAGACAAGTACAAGGCAGAATACTCTAAGTCCTAAAGTGAGTTCAAACTCACTTTTCTTCACCATTTATTCCTCTTGAAATCTTGGAACGCCTCTAGGAGTATTTCCACAAGTTTACCACGGTAAACTAAGGTGGAACATCACCATTTTGAGGTCCAAACTTTCTATTTTGGAAGTTATGTTTCAAACTTTTATAAAAACTTGAACTTTCTTACACGAATCATGTGCCTACCTGTTCCTAAACTCATCCATGGTAGTGGGACTTGTTTAAGGTTGATTCTTATGAGTTTAGAGGTGCAAACACCCTCTAAACTTTCTGTTTTGACAAAGGTTTTAGAAGACCTACAAGTGATGAAACCATCCAAGCTCACCATCTTAAATATGGTGAGACTTGTGTTTTGGTATGTTGGTGCATATTTCGTACGTCTGCCACTGTGCGAATAGTTAGATAGAGCGTGTTTTGAATATTGTATAGAATAGGAGAAAGTTGGACAGGGTTATGATAATGTAAAGGTCCATCCGGACAGATGACCATCCGGTCGGATGACAATCCGGACGGATGGACACATAGGTAGTTGTCTATAAATAAGGAGTTGGGGCTCCTATTTGGACAAGCTTTTGGTTCCCAGAGGGGAAATGATGTCCAACTGGTCTCGTGGTGCTGTAACTTGTTGAATAATCAATAGAGACAAGATTATAAGTGACTGCTCGGTGTCATGTCTATCTTCTATTCCTTTCTTAGTCGTAATAAACGCACCGAACACGTCGGATCAGGACCGAGGCTCCGTCAAACTCGCCGGTTCCTGGATTAGCATGGTAAATGTGTGAACATGGAAGTCTTGGCTATCCAATCTCATTCGGGATGGGAACACGAGTTTGGAGCGAGCCAAAGGAAAGAGGGTAGACCAGAAACACATCGGAAGATTAAGAGAGGATTTAGGTAATGAGATAAAAGCTACACAGGATCTGGGAAAATTGTGAGAGTTAGTTTGGGAGAGTTCGATGATATGGTTAAAGAAGCTATTCAGGAAGAAGGAAAAATGTGGTGGAATCATAAATTTTCTTTCCTTGAACGTTAGAGGTAACGGGGGAGGTGAAAAGGCAGGGTGGGTGTGCAACATCAAGAACAAAAACAACATTAGCTTCGTGGCGCTTCAGGATTCCAAACGAGAGAATTTATCAGGTATGGATTTAATTAACTTTTGGGAAGTCAGGAGGCCTGGTTTGTCTTTAGGATACGGGGGTTTTCGAGCACTATGGGTCGGTTAAAAAATGAGGTTCTCTGTCAATTAAAGAGAAAATAAAAGGTAGTGGGGAAGAAATCAATATTTTAGATGTGTATGTTCCGCAAGAGGTTAATTCTAAAAAATTGCTTTAGGATCAAATCGAAACGGAAATCAATAGTTTTCAAGGGTTCAAGGTTGTTGATGGGAGACTTTAACGCGGTGAGATTCCCTGAAGAAAGGAAGAACTCCGCGTTCAAAGCTACATGTGCTCGAATTTTAATTCTTTTATACATAATCTTGATCTTTTGGAGTATAGCATAATAGACAAACAGTTTACTTGTGTTCGGAATAACGGAAGGAAACTAAGTAAGATAGACAGGATGCTCGTATGTCCTAACTTTTTCAACAAGTGGCCGGTTGCGTATCTTAGAGCTCTTATGTGCTTCTTTTCGGACCATAACCCGCTTTTTCTTTTGACTGCGATCTCAAACTTTGGTCCTCGACCATTTAGAGTTTTCAGTTCTTAGATCGGGAAACAAGATTACAAGAAGCGGTTAAAGAAGCGATTGAGAGTTTTAGTGAATCGGGGCCAGCTAACACCGTCTTAACAAAAAAGTTGGCGCATATAAGGAACAAATTAAGAAATGGAAAGACGATATGGTCAAACGGGAAGGGGAAGAAGAAAATAATCGTAGATTGGAAATTGAAAAGCTGGAAGAAGAGATAGAAAGTGAGGGTGTTTCAGAAGAAAACGAATGGGCTCTCATGGAATATAAGAAAATCATAAACGGACTGGAAATAAAGAAAAACATGGATCTTAAGTAGAGATCTAGGATTCGATGGGCGATTGATGGGGATGAGAAATCTAAGTTCTTCCATGGTTTGATCAATAATAGAAGGGCTAAGAATTCCATTTTTTGTTTAAACATAGGGGGAAACCAAACCATCTTTAATTAAGAAGGAGGTTTTGGGGTTTTTTAGAAATCGTTTTACTGAATTAATCCCCAATAGGCCTGGCCTGTTTCATTCCAGTTTTAAGAAGCTTTCGAGGATCATAAAGTCAGTTTGATCTCTCATTTCTCTAACCGCGAGGTTAAAGAGGTTGTTTTCGAGTGTGGGGACGTCACGGCACTGGGCCCTGACGGGTTTAATATGAGATTTATTAAACACTTTTGGAAATTTTTTTAAACAATTTTTAAATGTCTTGAATCAGTTTCACAACGAAGGAAAAATTAACATCGGAACTAGCTCGTCTTTTATAACTCTTATTCCTAAAATCAAAGATCCGATGGAGCTCAACAATTACCGTCCCATTAATCTTGTTGGAATCATTAGTAAAGTGATCTCTAAGGTCCTAGCAAATAGGCTCAAGATAGTTTTGGATGAGGTTATTTCGGACACCTATCAGCTTTTATGAAAGGGAAGCTTATTTTGGACGGGCCTTTGGTGGTTAATGAGCTCATCTCTTGGAGTTAAATGAACAAGAAACAAGCTTTAATCCCAAGATCGACTTTGAAAAGGCTTATGATAATGTGAATTGGAAGTTCGTGACAAACTCTCTAAATCATATGGGTTTCCCGCAAAAGTGGTGCTTGTGGATACAAGGGGTGTTATATTTGGCTTGATCTTCAGTTTTGTGGAACGAGGCGCCCACTTTCGAATTTCAGTGTGGGAAAGGAATGCATCAAGGTGACCCTCTATCTCTTTTTTATTTTTAATTGTTATGGAAAACTTGTCTTGTATGTTAGATGCAGCGAAGGAAGTTGGAGCAGTTTAGGGTATTCAAACTCCAAACGATGGGCCAAATATTTCTCACGTGTTGTACGCGGATGATGCCATTATCATGGGGAAGTGGGATGAAGAGGTCATAGCTAATGTCGTGAGGATTCTCCGGACCTTCCATCTATGCTCAGGGCTAAAAATTAATCTTGCAAAAATCAAATTTATATGGTATTGGAGTGGATGCTTCGGAGGTGAAATACAAAGCAAGGATGGTGGGATGTAAGGCGGGGATCCCTCCTTTCAAATATCTTGGGTTGATGGTAGGAGCGAACATGAATAGAATAAACAGTTGGAAGCTGATATATGATCTGCTGGAAGGTAGATTGTCATCTTGGAAGGCAAAAATTCTCTCTATTGGTAGGAGGATAACGTTAATAAAACCGGTTCTCGAAAGTCTTCCTATTTATTATTTCTCGATCTATAAGGCCCCTAAAAAAGTCATAAATGTAACACCCCGAAAACAGGATTGGTGATTAAAACACGTTAATAATAATGAACGGGTAAAATACCGTTAGTGGTAAAATTAACCAGGTGAATATTAGGATTTAAACAAATAATCCTAATATTAATTAAAAGGAGAATAAAGGCTTTGAGAAAAGTAAGTTTATAAGAAGCCCGAGTTAACGGGACTTAAAATAAAAGGGGTTATAACTCCCGGGACCCACTAAGTAACTAGGAATATCAACCTAGTGTAACACCCCAAAACCCGAATGTTTATATTCGTTAAATGTTATGATATGGTGCATCAAGGAATAAATGACTAGGTTATTTAACCTAGTTAAGAATATGAAAGAAACAATTTAGGGATGAGAGTTGTGCCAATTATTATAAATGGCAAACTTGAGGGACTAAAGTGGAGTAAATGAAAGTTGAATTTATAAAAGAAAAACAAATACACACATACACACACACATCGTGTGTTCGAGAAGGAGCAGGAGACTCCCATGGAGCCAAGAACCCTAACATCATCTTTTTCATCAAATTGAAAGGCCAAACGAAGCTTAAATTCATAACCGAGCATAGAATAACGATCACCTTCACAAGGGGATCGTAAGGTATGTCTTAAATTCTAGATTGGTGATCTTCAACGAAGTGGGTTATGTTCTAATCCGTGAATTGGTATGAAATTGAGTATGAACATGTGTTAGAATCATCATCTAGAACATGGCTTATGCATGAATTAGGTTAATTTGATATTTAAGGGTGAAACCCATTAGTTATGGTGAGAATGATGATTTGAATCATCATCCGTGTCTAATTCTTGTTGAATGTTGATGTATTTTGATTTGTATGATGGATTCTTGTTAGAGGAATTGAAAGAAATGTGATACTAGTATGTTTGATGTTTATGCATGTATGATTCGTGTTGATTAGAAGGAAGAATTGATGAATTATGTATGAGATTAGAAGGATATGCATGAACTAGTTGTACACTGTGCTTAGGAAGTAGTACACACATCAAAAGCATGAAGAACTTAAGATTAGATCACTTGTAAGTGATTAGAGAAATAGTTATGAAGTGGGTTTTGGTGATATGATGAAAATGATAATATGCTTATATTATTGATGTTTGAAATCGTTTATATGTGTGAATGTTTAAAGAAATTGGATAAGAAATGATGAATTGTTGTTAGATGAAGTGAATAAAATGTGATGATAATATGTTTGATGTTTAATTTTAAATACCACATGTTGATTAGTAGAAGGATTTGATGAACTATGTATGAATTTAGAAGATTGTGCATGAATTAGTTGTACGTTATGCTTAAAAGGTGGTACGCACACCAATCGTATGATAAAATGTATATATTGCCGTCCGTATAGTCGATTATGATGTTACGGGTATATAATGATAAGTTGAAAGTTAAAGTAAATGGACCGTTGACTTCTAATAAGTCAACTGTGTATAAGAAGAATGGTTAGACATGTTGTCATAATTGTAAGATTAAAGTAAGTTATACGGTGCGTGTTAGACGTATGTGTGTTTAATGCGATGACATGACGGATTTCACGAGTTGGAAATGGTATGAATTTGGTTATAGGTATTATGCTTGTTAGAAGTGACTATAACGTCAAATGTGAATTATGCGATCGATATGATCGTTAACATGTACAACTGTGTATGCTAATGAGAATGTGATTTCGATGACATGGAAGTATAGGAATCATGTCGAGACGGAATCAAGCACGGAAGGCTAACGGGTCAAGAAGTGGCGAGGAACAAATGTGAACACGGATGCATGAGGTAAGTGATTTTCGTAATCACTTCTTAGTTGTTTATGTAAAGTTATGTGCAATTTAATTAAGTATGATGATCGAGGTCAAGTAGGAAAGAATTGTATGAGACCGATGAAGTATTAAACGGATCTTAGCTTTGATCCGAGCAAGGTATGTGTGATTAAGAATTGTAGCTAAGTAGTAGGATTGGTTACTTATGCAAGGGAGTCCTTTGTTGTTAAGGATAGAGCAAAGTTGACAAAAACGCCCTTGATGGGTAAAACGAGCAAATGGTCTTAAAAGTTGACTACAAACAAGCTATTTGATTAAATGAATGTTTTGAAAAAGTAAGAAAGCGAGAAGTATGATTTTCGTAAGCTAAGGACCTTAAAATGCGCAAATACCCTTAACGGGTCAAAATAAGCTCTTGAGCGAAAATGGGTCAAGAGGATGCAAGACATCCGAGAACTTAATCTTTTATGATAGACAATGTTGACATTATTAGGTTCATAAGAAGTTATGGTCAAACAAACAAGTTATGTGGATGAATGCATGAACGGGTCGAATAAATCATAAATGAATAATAAGATGATAGCGTGTAAGTTAAGAATTTCCTTAATCCGGATGTGGGATTTTAAGTTCATATGATAGAATGTGAATTTACAAGCATGTAGGAAGAAACGGGAGGTTAAACGGGTAAACGGTTCAAAAGTTATGCGCGTTTTAGTGCGTACGGACGACGAAACGGAACTGCAGAAAAGTGCCATTTCTAGAGGGCGTCGCCGACGGGCTAAGGGCCGTCGCCGACGGGCTCTAGAAAGTTAGTTTTTTTGCTGACGGGTTATTTACCTGTCTACGGGGTTTTTGGCTACGGGAAGAACCACGGGCCGTCTCCGACGGGCCCTAGGGCCGTCGCCGACGCCCTCCCCAACTCCAAAAACATGAAATTTGTTATTTAAGTTGATTTATGTATCGTAGGCTTCGGTTTGTTATCCGTGGACTACGGCGGGCTTCCTAAACATGATTTTGATCGATCCTTAGATGTTTATGGGCTATAAATCAAAGTCTAAGTCCCATGTAATTAACGTATGAGTATGTAAGAAGTATGCAAGATCTTGTACGTGTATGTAGATGTGTATGTATATATGTATAAAGATATGTACGAGTGTATGGATGTATGTAAAGATGTAGGAAAGGTATGTACGCATGTAGATGTGTATGTATCTATAAAGATATGTATGAGTGTATACATGTATGTAAAGATGAAGGAAAGGTATGTACGTATGTAGTTGTGTATGTATGTATGTATAAAGACATGTATGAGTGTATGCACGTATGTAAAGTTGTAGGAAAGGTATGTACGTATGTACGTATGTAGATGTGTATGTATGTATGTAAGTACGTATGTATGCATGATTTAGACACGTTGAGTGTTAACGTTATTAATGGTATACATTGAGAATGAAAAGTAATGCAGGTACGTTATTGAAGCCTCACCAGGAAATGGATACGCAGATGAAATGCTTAAAGTTTGAAAAGTGATGAAATGTGAAGTGTACGTGAATGAATCTTGTTTATATAATGTGTGCTAATGTTATGAATGTATGTGGTGAGTGCAGGTTGTATTGATCACGGGCGATTATCACAAGGAATAGAGATCGAAGACCGAGTCATAAGATAGATTGTACGGGAATAATCGAGTATGTACTTTAGTAGACGGGAGTTATGCTTTTGTTTTGTAAAAGAGATACTTTTAAAATAAACTTTCAAGTAAGTCAAGACGTTTGTAATGAAAGAAATTTTATGGCACGAATTTCCGCTGCGACTTTTGTCAAATACGTGTTAGGGTCTTACACCTAGTTAGTTAAGTGTTTTAAAATAATGAAGGAACTTGATTATGTAACCTTTTTTATAACCTTTAGAAACTAGAGGGACTAAAAGGGTTAAGTGTGAAAGTAATTATTATTAAATCAAGGTGAAAAGGTGAAAATCTAAAGAAATAGCCTACGAGGCTAAGTGAAAGAACCTACGGGTCACTTGGGTAAAGCGTTGAAAACTGGTTACGATTCCCCGCGTAAAATAATAACGGAAAGGAATAAAACTTTGGACGAAAAAAAAATTACTTGATATGAGTAAATGACGTAAGACAAAGAGAAGACGTTAAACTAAAATTCAATTTTTAGTCATAAGCAACATTTTAACAAACACAAGTAGTATGAGGTGGTTTAGGAAATCATAAACACACATAAGGCCGGAGATAACAATATGGTATACCCGAGAGACGGGGTACGATGTGACGGTGACTAATCAGTCTAGCCGGTAAAAACATTCAAAATCGAAACAGTGTTATGACTTATACAAAGCGCTTATCAATATAAGATTAGCGTGGAATAAACATGTGGACGGACTAATACGACCGAGTGGTTAAATGAAAACTCGATCAGATAGGTGACAAATATAAGAAATACAAGGTGAAAGCTACGGTCCATGAGGACTTATACATAAAAAAACACCCATGTCAATACGAATGATAACTCTTTACCGAAAAGAATGAATGCCTTTAAAATGAAACTAAGTCTAACCAATGAGCTACGTAAAGAAGGTTTCGGGGACGAAACCTCTTTAAGGGGGGTAGACTTGTAACACCCCGAAAACAGGATTGGTGATTAAAACACGTTAATAATAATGAACGGGTAAAATACCGTTAGTGGTAAAATTAACCAGGTGAATATTAGGATTTAAACAAATAATCCTAATATTAATTAAAAGGAGAATAAAAGCTTTGAGAAAAGTAAGTTTATAAGAAGCCCGAGTTAACGGGACTTAAAATAAAACGGGTTATAACTCCCGGGACCCACTAAGTAACTAGGAATATCAACCTAGTTAGTTAAGTGTTTTAAAATAATGAAGGAACTTGATTATGTAACCTTTTTATAACCTTTAGAAACTAGAGGGACTAAAAGGGTTAAGTGTGAAAGTAATTATTATTAAAACAAAAATCAAAAACCCCAAATACACATTCTGGTCGTGATTTACACAGGAGCAAAAAGGGATTCTTGATCAAAACCCTAAATCACAAGAAATTCAGCCAAATCAAGGGAAATGAAGCTAGGAAATTGGGGCTTTAACTAAAATCATGATCACCCAGCTTAGGGGATCACAAGGTATGTTGAATTTTGAAGTTTGGTGATATTTTGAAATTTTGATGAACATGCATGAATGAAATTCTGGAATGAATGTTGAATATATGAATGATATTGAGTTGAAACAATGTCTAAGAACAAACCCTAGTTGATAATTTGACGAATTAGTGATGAAAACTATGAAATTGATAATCACCCATATATGTGTTAAGTGGGTTTTTAGAACAAAGTGATGAACACAAGAATTTGTATCCTAGGTTGTGAAAAAAATTGATGTTATGATGCAAGATTGATATTGTTCATGAGTGCTAGACACAAGGGTTTGATTTAATGATTGAAACTTGGTTAAAAAGATTAGCCATGAACAAAATAGAAGAGGTATAGAAATCGTGCCCGCTTGGTGTTTGTTAAAATGCCTAAACGAATGTTTATATGTTGAAATTATGAAAGAAACACGTAGTTGGCCAATTTGACTAATTTCGTGTGATATGTAATAGTACGGGTTTTAAACATGATGGTGTATGAGAATCACCAAATAGAACTTGAATATATGTTAATTTTTGTTCTAGTTCTTAATTTGACAAAGATGAAGTTGAGAAGATGGTAAAATTAGGATTCATATGATGACTTCTTGAAATAGATGATGTTTTGACATCTCTTAGCCTACAATCACTGTGCTATAGGTTTCTAACCATTACCAAGAGTTTAATAAGGGTTATAGCCATGGAAATGGGTTACAATTGATGATTTGGGTCGAATTTGAAAGGACCCTAAACATGATTTTCGTAGCTTTTTATATGTATTTTGACTAATCTTAAAAAAAATCATATAAAATCAACCGTTTATCCGATTTGGGTGTTCTATACCTTTTCGGAAAGCTTATAAAGTAAATTTTCACTGTTTTCAATCATAAGAAACAAATGTGGTTGTTAAATAGGCCAAATAGGCGAATTAAAACTGCTGTTCAGAACTTGAAAGATGTTGAAAAATGAAAATATAGTTGCTGAGCTGATTTTATAAAAATCATATAAAATCATAGAAAATTCGTTAGAAGGTGTACCTTATATGCTTGCGAAGGTATTGGAGCGTTCTACGATCCATCTTTGAACATGTTGATCTAATTCAGATTTTAAACGTGTCAAAATGGTCAATTACAGCAGCTGAATAGAAAATCACTGCACATAAATAATGTTCTTATTAACCAAGAAAAAGGCATAAGATTGTATATACTTGCTTTAGGCATGAATTATTGATTGTTGGGAACAAAGGCATAAGATTGTATATACTTGCTTTAGGCATGAATTAAAAACCATGATTTTTTTATAAATATAAATGTTTGGTCGTATAAGCCAAATGGGTCAAATGGTGGTAATAACACCGTTTGACAAATATCGACTAACGTTTGGTTGTCAAGTCGTATGTTCACAGGAGTGAACAGGAAGTGGATAATTGTGTCGCCATAAGTAGCGGTTAATAAAGAGTAAGGTATAAAACGGGTCTATAAGTTGACCCGAGACAGGTACGCATACATAAGGTTATAGTTAAAAATGCGATTTTGGTCAAATAATTAGTGAAAGTCATTCGTCGTAAAATGAGGGACTAAAATTGACCAAAAAGCCTTTAATGGGTAAACTGGGAAAACGACCCTTAGAGGTTGTTTAGGAGCTTATATTATGATTATGTAACCCTTTAGATACGTATAGGAGTATGGGCATAAACTTTCGTGGGTCAAATTCCTAAGAATGGGTCATTCGCGTAAAATGATTAACCGAATGGTAAAAAAAAATACGATAATGGGTTAATGGGTTCATTTTGTTAAATACGCCACAAAAAAAATAGTTGTGGTGGAATATAAGTAGTTAATCAAAATATGGGAATACAAAGTGTGAAATGAAAAGAATGAGTTAGATGCTTGAATGCATAAAAATACTCTAAATGGGTCAAAATGGACTCATGCGCATAGCTTGTGTACTAGTTTCATAATTCACAAAAAGTTATGAACCCGAGCTAGAGATTTTGAGTTAAATACATTGGTGTATGCACTTTTATTATTTAGAATCAAGTTGGTAGTTTTTAACTTGAACGGGTCAAAATTCCTTATAAATTAATTTCAAGCCGAGGGCTTGAAATCTAATATTTTATGAGTTTAGACGTCGGGTTATAACTCCATATGATGGAGAATTAAATTACGATCACGTAGGAAAAAGAATCGTGTAAAACGAACATGTAGATTGAAAGTTATGATACTTTGAAGTTAGAATTTTGGTAAATAAGTATAGCTGGGTAAACGCAGCAACAAGCTGCAACATTCTAGAAAAATCAAGGCGTCGCGCCACGCGACAAGGAAGGCCTTAGGCCGTCGTGCGACGCGACGGGGTGCCTGATGCGCGAAAATTGTTTATTTTAATCTTTTATGCATTGCGAACCCATTTAAATACGTTTTATGCTACGTGTGACTAATCTAACTCATGTTTTATGAGTTGCAGGTAAAGTTCTAGTACCGGAGGACGCTCAAGCTCAAAGAAGGACCGAACACGATCAAGTTACAAGCTTCCGCACATAGTGTTGTCGTTATTTTTAAACGGTAAATTTGTACTAGTCATGATGTAATATTTTTAAATCTAGAAAAGTTTTAATTAACCTGTATTTTCCATGTATATGTAACTAATATTACATGTTCGTTTTCGTAAATTAGACGAAATAAGTTAATTATTAGCGAGGGTGTTACAAGTTAGTAATCAGAGCTCATGGTTAAAGAGTAAAGCGTATTCGGTTCGAGGCTTGATCGCAAATCCGGTAAGTACATGTATGTTAATGGTTTAGCATGTTAAAGTGTTGTAAACCACACATAGGGTTATCGCGTAATTCACGCTACCCCAATTAAAATGATTGGTACAGTTAATGAAATTACGTGCGTCGACACGTATAGTAGAAAGCCTCGTATTATAATACGGGCGATAATTAATGTCGACATTACTAACCTTTGCGAATGTTTTAATCAAAGGACACTCGCATCTGAACATGACGAGAATTGAATAAATTGCCGATATGACGGAGGAACAGTCCGAGGTATAATAAGCAAAGCATACGTGATTTAGAACAAGGTTAACGGCAAGAGAAGCCCGTTAGGGCAAGCATTACCAGGTGCACATTTTAAATTTAATCGCACAAATAGTAATATGCAACGAACACGTAGAGAATGACGGTTGCATATGTAGGATAAAACTAGAAAAAACTGAATAAGATATCTATTCAGGATGATGTTTCCAAGAGAAATCAAATAGAAACATGTGTTATTCATGATTGTGAATAACAAGACAATAATAGAATTAGTTATGTGGAAACTTGGACGGGAGTAATTATCCAAGTGAATAATTCCCAATATAATACTATTGAGGAAAGTAGCGATCACATTAACGAATGTGATTGTATAATAGTTCGATAAAAAGGAAAACATTTTATATGTTCAAGTGCAAAACGAGTAAAACTAATGAATGTTGTTAGCAATTAAATAAAGTTTTACTAAATGAAATCAAAGATATAGAAATAAATAGAGGCGTTACTTATATAGGGCGTGATGTGAAAATTATAAAAAGGTCATGTGTTGACCGCTTACTCTGGCCAAGTAAGTAGTGAACACATGATACCATGAACTTCTTATGATGGACACATTCAAGTCCGATGTAGTAAGGACAGGGTGAATGGGACGAATTAAAAAGGTACCCAAAACGGATCAAATAAGTAAAATATTTGATAATAAATGTAAACGCAAACCAGGCAACGGGAGCGTTAAAAACATTAAAATAAAAGAACCCGGTTAATGGGCGGTAAAGGAATATCAGTATGAACCGGATAACGGTAAGCGAAGAACAAACCGACGCGTAAATGACGTAAGAAGTCATAGAGTCAGAATGATAATTCGAAAGAAAACAAATGTAGCCTTAGACTACGGTCAAGGTAAAATGAAATGCAAAAGCAAAAATAAATAATTCTAAACATAAAAAGGGGGGTGCCTTGATGCTATGTAAGTATATATATACATATACACTTTAATAAGGACACGAGTAAAAGATGATCTACGGGATCATCATAACCTTCGGGATTATAAGTGGTGTTAAGGTCTACGGAACCAAAAAGACCCTTGGGTCGCAAATAGAAAGAAACGAACTGTTGAAGTCTCACCTTAAAAAGGTAAAAAGGTGAAAATCTAAAGAAATAGCCTACGAGGCTAAGTGAAAGAACCTACGGGTCACTTGGGTAAAGCGTTGAAAACTGGTTACGATTCCCCGCGTAAAATAATAACGGAAAGGAATAAAACTTTGGACGAAAAAAAAATTACTTGATATGAGTAAATGACGTAAGACAAAGAGAAGACGTTAAACTAAAATTCAATTTTTAGTCAAAAGCAACATTTTAACAAACACAAGTAGTATGAGGTGGTTTAGGAAATCATAAACACACATAAGGCCGGAGATAACAATATGGTATACCCGAGAGACGTGGTACGATGTGACGGTGACTAATCAGTCTAGCCGGTAAAACCATTCAAAATCGAAACAGTGTTATGACTTATACGAAGCGCTTATCAATATAAGATTAGCGTGGAATAAACATGTGGACGGACTAATACGACCGAGTGGTTAAATGAAAACTCGGTCAGATAGGTGACAAATATAAGAAATACAAGGTGAAAGCTACAGTCCATGAGGACTTATACATAAAAAAAACACCCATGTCAATACGAATGATAACTCTTTACCGAAAAGAATGAATGCCTTGAAAATGAAACTAAGTCTAACCAATGAACTACGTAAAGAAGGTTTCGGGGACGAAACCTCTTTAAGGGGGGTAGACTTGTAACACCCCGAAAACAGGATTGGTGATTAAAACACGTTAATAATAATGAACGGGTAAAATACCGTTAGTGGTAAAATTAACCAGGTGAATATTAGGATTTAAACAAATAATCCTAATATTAATTAAAAGGAGAATAAAGACTTTGAGAAAAGTAAGTTTATAAGAAGCCCGAGTTAACGGGACTTAAAATAAAACGGGTTATGACTCCCGGGACCCACTAAGTAACTAGGAATATCAACCTAGTTAGTTAAGTGTTTTAAAATAATGAAGGAACTTGATTATGTAACCTTTTTATAACCTTTAGAAACTAGAGGGACTAAAAGGGTTAAGTGTGAAAGTAATTATTATTAAAACAAAAATCAAAAACCCCAAACACACATTCTGGTCGTGATTTACACAGGAGAAAAAAGGGATTCTTGATCAAAACCCTAAATCACAAGAAATTCAGCCAAATCAAGGGAAATGAAGCTAGGAAATTTGGGCTTTAACTAAAATCATGATCACCCAGCTTAGGGGATCACAAGGTATGTTGAATTTTGAAGTTTGGTGATATTTTGAAATTTTGATGAACATGCATGAATGAAATTCTGGAATGAATGTTGAATATATGAATGATATTGAGTTGAAACAATGTCTAAGAACAAACCCTAGTTGATAATTTGACGAATTAGTGATGAAAACTATGAAATTGATAATCACCCATATATGTGTTAAGTGGGTTTTTAGAACAAAGTGATGAACACAAGAATTTGTATCCTAGGTTGTGAAAAAAATTGATGTTATGATGCAAGATTGATATTGTTCATGAGTGCTAGACACAAGGGTTTGATTTAATGATTGAAACTTGGTTAAAAAGATTAGCCACGAACAAAATAGAAGAGGTATAGAAATCGTGCCCGCTTGGTGTTTGTTAAAATGCCTAAACGAATGTTTATATGTTGAAATTATGAAAGAAACACGTAATTGGCCAATTTGACTAATTTCGTGTGATATGTAATAGTACGGGTTTTAAACATGATGGTGTATGAGAATCACCAAATAGAACTTGAATATATGTTAATTTTAGTTCTAGTTCTTAATTTGACAAAGATGAAGTTGAGAAGATGGTAAAATTAGGATTCATATGATGACTTCTTGAAATAGATGATGTTTTGACATCTCTTAGCCTACAATCACTGTGCTATAGGTTTCTAACCATTACCAAGAGTTTAATAAGGGTTATAGCCATGGAAATGGGTTACAATTGATGATTTGGGTCGAATTTGAAAGGACCCTAAACATGATTTTCGTAGCTTTTTATATGTATTTTGACTAATCTTAAAAAAAATCATATAAAATCAACCGTTTATCCGATTTGGGTGTTCTATACCTTTTCGGAAAGCTTATAAAGTAAATTTTCACTGTTTTCAATCATAAGAAACAAATGTGGTTGTTAAATAGGCCAAATAGGCGAATTAAAACTGCTGTTCAGAACTTGAAAGATGTTGAAAAATGAAAATATAGTTGCTGAGATGATTTTATAAAAATCATATAAAATCATAGAAAATTCGTTAGAAGGTGTACCTTATATGCTTGCGAAGGTATTGGAGCGTTCTACGATCCATCTTTGAACATGTTGATCTAATTCAGATTTTAAACGTGTCAAAATGGTCAATTACAGCAGCTGAATAGAAAATCACTGCACATAAATAATGTTCTTATTAACCAAGAAAAATGCATAAGATTGTATATACTTGCTTTAGGCATGAATTATTGATTGTTGGGAACAAAGGCATAAGATTGTATATACTTGCTTTAGGCATGAATTAAAAACCATGATTTTTTTATAAATATAAATGTTTGGTCGTATAAGCCAAATGGGTCAAATGGTGGTAATAACACCGTTTGACAAATATCGACTAACGTTTGGTTGTCAAGTCGTATGTTCACAGGAGTGAACAGGAAGTGGATAATTGCTTCGCCATAAGTAGCGGTTAATAAAGAGTAAGGTATAAAACGGGTCTATAAGTTGACCCGAGACAGGTACGCATACATAAGGTTATAGTTAAAAATGCGATTTTGGTCAAATAATTAGTGAAAGTCATTTGTCGTAAAATGAGGGACTAAAATTGACCAAAAAGCCTTTAATGGGTAAACTGGGAAAACGACCCTTAGAGGTTGTTTAGGAGCTTATATTATGATTATGTAACCCTTTAGATACGTATAGGAGTATGGGCATAAACTTTCGTGGGTCAAATTCCTAAGAATGGGTCATTCGCGTAAAATGATTAACCGAATGGTAAAAAAAATACGATAATGGGTTAATGGGTTCATTTTGTTAAATACGCCACAAAAAAAATAGTTGTGGTGGAATATAAGTAGTTAATCAAATATGGGAATACGAAGTGTGAAATGAAAAGAATGAGTTAGATGCTTGAATGCATAAAAATACTCTAAATGGGTCAAAATGGACTCATGCGCATAGCTTGTGTACTAGTTTCATAATTCACAAAAAGTTATGAACCCGAGCTAGAGATTTTGAGTTAAATACGTTGGTGTATGCACTTTTATTATTTAGAATCAAGTTGGTAGTTTTTAACTTGAACGGGTCAAAATTCCTTATAAATTAATTTCAAGCCGAGGGCTTGAAATCTAATATTTTATGAGTTTAGACGTCGGGTTATAACTCCATATGATGGAGAATTAAATTACGATCGCGTAGGAAAAAGAATCGTGTAAAACGGACATGTAGATTGAAAGTTATGATACTTTGAAGTTAGAATTTTGGTAAATAAGTATAGCTGGGTAAACGCAGCAACATGCTGCAACATTCTAGAAAAATCAAGGCGTCGCGCCACGCGACAAGGAAGGCCTTAGGCCGTCGCGCGACGCGACGGTGTGCCTGATGCGTGAAAATTGTTTATTTTAATCTTTTATGCATTGCGAACCCATTTAAATACGTTTTATGCTACGTGTGACTAATCTAACTCATGTTTTATGAGTTGCAGGTAAAGTTCTAGTACCGGAGGACGATCAAGCTCAAAGAAGGACCGAACACGATCAAGTTACAAGCTTCCGCACATAGTGTTGTCGTTATTTTTAAACGGCAAATTTGTACTAGTCATGATGTAATATTTTTAAATCTAGAAAAGTTTTAATTAACATGTATTTTCCATGTATATGTAACTAATATTACATGTTCGTTTTCGTAAATTAGACGAAATAAGTTAATTATTAGCGAGGGTGTTACAATAAACGATTTGGAAAAGCTTATTAGAAGATTCTTATGGAGGGGATCAGAAGGCAATAATAAAATGCATTGGGTGGCGTGGGAAAAGGTGACGAAAACAAAAGATGATGGAGGTCTTGGGGTGAGTAGTCTTTTTAACACCAATATAGCGCTTTTATCGAAATGGGTGTGGCATTATACGACGGATAAAAATTAATTGTGGGTTAAGATGGTGGAAGGTATTCATTGGAGTAGGAAAAGCTGGGATTTCATTCCAGTTAAAGAGAATTCTAATGGGGTGTGGAAGAACATTGTTAAAACTATAGCTAGAACGGTCATTGAAGATACTCCACTAAGGAATTTTTTTAAAGGAGTAGTGGGGAACGGGCGTGATATCTATTTTTGGATCGATCCTTGGTTACACAATGAAGCGCTTAAAGATATTTATCTGAATTTGTTTAAATTAGAAATTGTAAAGAAATGTGTTGTTGCGAATCGGGTGTCGGCTAATCCTAACAGGGGAGAGTTAAACTGGAATTTGTCTCGAGGTTTTTGGTCTTTCTTGGATATATCTAAGGCTAATTGGCTTCTTAGAGACTTGGACCCGGTTAGGCTTTCCTATCAGCAGGATCGGTGGAAATGGATTGGTCGAGATGAGGGGTTAGTAATAACTGCAACTATATAATGAATTGGAACAAGCAGGTGCCTTTGAAGTGTAATATTCTAGTGTGGGTAGCTGAGATGGGGTGCATTCCGACTGCGGACGCTCTTAAGGAGAGAAATATTGCAATCGAAGATGATATTTGCGGCCTCTGTAGCTCTAGCGTGGAGACTGGCAGACATTTGTTTTGTTTTTGTTATATTGCAGCCCGTATTTGGCAGTTCGTTTCCGGTTGGTGTAGAGTGGCGTCGTTCGTCTCGTTTTTGGTCAGAGAGCTATTGGAGTTGCATAAATCGGTGGGTTTATGGGGGGGGGGGGGGGGGCAAAGTAGTCGTTTGAAAGCATAATCAAAGTGGGGTGTTGGTGCATTTGGCGGGCTGGAAATAAACTCAAGTTCGAAAGAAAGCCCGCTCGGATGGAAGACATCATCAAAGATTTGAAGTTAACGAGTTTTCTTTGGTTCACTAAAAGAGTTAAGAATAGAGCCGTTTCATGGAACGATTGGGTTAATTTTGTAAATATGTAATTTTAGTTTTGTTAGGTCGTCCCGTTTTATGGGTTGGTGTTTGGTAATGAAGTTCATGTTTCAAAAAAATGTTTTGTGTTTTTACATCGTTTTTCTTCTCAAGCATAAAGAAACATCAATGCGTAAGGAAAGTATAAGAAACATTTTCAAAGCGAAACATATATGGTCTGTGACCGATGCAGTGTGATTTAATATAGACGCTTGCTTATTAACAGTTCAATCCAGTCGATAACCAATTTAATGAGTTTGCCATTCAAACCAAATCATTAACATTTAGTAATAAACCTACACTTATAACGTGCAGTAAAACAACTACCAACATTTACATGTTATTTAAAGTGTTTATTTGCTTAATAAATATAAACAATTTGGTTATTACATATTATGTCTTTCTTTCAATTTTATATATTAGACTTAAGTGCC
This sequence comes from Helianthus tuberosus, assembly GCA_030545235.1. NCBI lineage: Eukaryota > Viridiplantae > Streptophyta > Magnoliopsida > Asterales > Asteraceae > Helianthus > Helianthus tuberosus. Next base: position 180,023,365 of record CM060351.1, read on the forward strand.
TGGTTGGTCCCTGTGATTTGCAAAAATTGCAGACTTAGTCCCAAGGCTTCACTAATTACAGATTTGGTCCCAATACTTGCAAAAAATAAACTTGTTTGGTCCTTTGCCCTAACATCAATTAGATTTCTCAGTTAACACACCCCATGTGCATGTGCATGTCACGTGAGAGTAATCTTGTGTGAATTTACTTAATTACCCTTGAAGATAAAAAAGAATATAAACTATTATATTATATAAACCTCTTGGGCCCCACCCTCATCCCCTCTTCTTCTTCTTCAATCCAGCAACCACCACCCATCATCCTTCACAACCATTCTCCCGCGACCTTCTGAACCGACCAACCAAGAACTCAGGTCACCACCAAACCTATAAACCAGCAACCACCACATCATCTTCAACCTATTGTCCATTAACAAACTTTAAGAAACAAAGATCCTGACCACATAGATACATAGTCACACGATCCCTCCATAGACTCCATGCCCAAAAAATAGAGAACACCAAGAAATCAAACACGCCTTTCAGGTTAAACACAAACCAAGCACATTCGAAACAAATAATTAAATCAAACTGGACTTCTAGTCAATCTTTTCCATCAACCAGTTTAGGAGCAGGGGATTCACCAATAGCTTCCCAGACTTTGTCAGAATCGAGGCTATTTGGGGCTTTTGGGAGGTACATATAACACCAATCAAAGCTCCAGGGTTTGGGAAATGGCATTGTTATCGCATATCTCCATTTCATCCTCCTGATTATGAGAGGCATTTTCAACACCCAACTTATAGATACGTGCAATTTTCACCTTGCAAATTAGGAAATGGTGGTTGTTGTTGGATGAGGCAGGGGTGACAATGACATGGTGGTTGTGGGGTGAGGCAGGGGTTGTGACGTGGTGGTTGTGGGGTGAGGTATGGGCTGAAGCGTGGTGGTTGTGGGGTGATGTAACATCCCGAAATTTCAAAACTTTATACTAGAATTATAAAGTTTATAATAAACAAGAATAAACTAACTAGGATAAATAACCCAGTTAGTTAGAAGTCTTGTAGTAACATAGGAATGAGTTAAAAACCCAAAGATGTAAACTAAATAAGAGTGAGGGGCCTAGGTTGTCAAAATTGAAACTTTTATTTCTAATAACTAGTAAAAACAAGAACCAAACACTCCATTTGGAGTCCTGGTCGATCAAGAGAAGCACAGGGGCGACACCCACTTCTTCTCAACCCTAAATCCTACTAAAAACCCAAATTGAAGGCTCAAATCATGTCATAATCGAAATCTGAGCATAGAATCGTGATCTCCTCGTCAAGGAGGTCATAAGGTATGTTAAATTAGGTTGTTTTGATACAACTCAAATTCTTGCATGTGATTGAAATCAAAAGTTGAGCTTGATTATGTGTTGTAAAACATGAAATTGGAAGTAATGTGAAGTCTAGGGACAAACCCTAGATGATTTCTTGTCAAAAAATCTTGCATGTTAGTTGTAAGAATCAAAATCACTATAGTGGGTGATTAGAAGGTTAGTAGAACTTGATAAACACTAGGATTAAGACTCTTGTTCTAGTGTAAACTGAAATGTGTGAGCTAATCTCTGAAATTATTGATGTTAAAATAAGTGTATATTGTCTAATTGAAGTTGATTTGGGTAGTAATTTCAAGTTATGAACTTGGTTTAGATCATGTAGAAATCTAACCCGCAAGGTGTTTGATAAAACGCCTAAATGAGGGTTAAAATGTTAAAGATTTGCTAAAAACGCAGATTTGTATATGTTATGAATTTATGCGTTAAAGCTTATGAAAGAGTTCTAATCTTGTTATGAATTGAACTCTTTAGGCAAAGAATCCGGAACGTCAAGTGGACACCCCGGAGGTGATACTCGCGGAAAGGGTGTGCTTTAAAGGTACGTGACTTTAGTCTCGTTGTATCATGTAATAATGTTTAGTTTTAAAGTACAAATGATGTCGGATTGTAATTGATGCGTTTGATGTATCGTTAAGTGGCGAAGTTCACTAGATCATCAAACGGGTCAAAATAAACATTAGAAATTTGGTTTGGTATGTTAACAAAGTGATGGTTTTCACTAGATAGCCAAACGGGTCAAAATGTTGCTTGAAAGCGAATCACATGAATAGAGACTTAAAAGTTTCATATCTTGCTAGGTGATAGATGGTAATACATCAATAAATTGGCTACGATATTTTAAGTCTACGAACCCGGTATATCGGGTCAAACAATGGAAGTTAATAGAAGGTGTCGTTTGAAACGGGATGCTTGAATTCCGAGAAAAACAAGTGTTTAGTTCGGAGAAAACGCGAAGCCATGGTATGGCGCGTATACACCAAGTATGTGAGCCCGGGTAATTGGGTAATTATGTCAAAAAGGTTTTAAAAATGGAAAAGAGGTGCTATGCACCTACACTAATGGGTTGGATAATTGAAATAAGGAAATCATGAACCGATTGTCGGTACCTCGGTTCCCGCGATGTAAAATTTACATGTTTGAATCCGAAATTTATTTACGGACTCATAGGAAAAAGAATCGGCTAAAACGGATAAGCGAGTAAAAAGTTATGATCTTTAAAAGTTGGAAAATAGGTAAAGGGTAAGGTTGCAGAGTCCACCGTAAATTACGGTTCCACCGTAATTTACGGTGGAGCTCAAAACCTTACGGTGAGAAGCTACTGATTTATGGCAGCACCAGAAGCATTCCAGGACCACCGTAACTTACGGTGACACCGTAAGTTACGGTGGAACCCAGGAAATTGATGTTTTGTTTGTTGCTTTGCGTTGTTAAAAATTGTTTATACGTAATGTATTAATGTCAAAACTAATATTTTAGTGTTTGACCCTAGGTAAGTATGAAGCCCTCCCGTATGGTGATCAAGTACAATGTCAAGAACCGAACACGCATTTTGAAGCTTCCGCAATAATCTTAATCTCGTCTAGACATAATCATGTTGTAAACACTTTTGTTAATCATGTTTTAAATCCCTTAAACTAGTAGTTAGTTTACTAACAAGGGTTAACTTTTAAACTTGTTATGGATTATCTTGGGATGTGTTTGGTATTATCTCAAGTGTGTATGGTTTAAACACGAAATCTTTTTGTAAACTCCGATTTTATATAAAGTTCATGTAATTATTAGTTAAATTCCGTCAAATATTTAGGGTGTTACAGGTGAGGCAGGGGTTGTAGTGGTGGTGGTTCTGAGGTGAGGAAGGGGCGACGATGGTTGTGGTTATGGGGTGAGGAATGGGCCCAAAAGGTTTTTATAATATAATAATTTATATTCTTTTTTTTATCTTCAAGGGTAATATGTAAATTCACACAAGATTACTTTCATGTGTCATGCACATGGGGCGTGTTAACTGAGAAATCTAAGGTGTTGTTTGTTTTTTAAGAGGTAAAATGTCTGCATTCTGCGAACCTCGTCTGCAAATATCTATAGAAGAAGAGGTGGACCAAACCTCTGAAATCTGCAAGAAGAATGTTGCTTGTTTTTTAATGTATGCGGACTTCTAAAATAAACCGGTGGTGGTGTACGGACGGTGGTGGTGGTGGTGGTGGTGTTGGACGGTGATGGTGGTAGACGGTGGTGGTGGACGGTGGTGGTAGTGATGGACGGTAATGGGTGGTGGACGGTGCTGGTGATGGACGGTGGTGGGTGGTGGACGGTGATGAACGGTGGTGGTGGTGGTGGTGGTGGTGGTGGTGGTGGTGTTTAACCCTCTGCAGACCTTAAAAGATTTTAGAAGTGGTTGGGCTGAGTCTGCACCAAGAAGAGCTCGCGCAGAAGTTTTTTTAATGAAACATCTTAGGAAAAACAAACAGTCTACGCATAGCAATGTCTGCGCGACGCAGACAGAGGAGCCTGCGTAGAGCTTTTCAAAAAAAAACAAACAACATCTAACTGATGTTAGGGTGACCAAGTGAGTTTAATTTTTGAAAGTATTGAGACCAAGTGTATAATTAATGAAGCCTTAAGACCAAGTCTGCAATTTTGTAGAGGCATTTAACTCTTTTATATTATTATACACATTAAATCAAAAAGAAGATTCAGCTTTCCACACTTCATGTATTTCTATCTTTAAGAATTTGTTGCAATTATTTTAAATGGAGAGGATCAAATAGGAAGTATAATTTTGGTAGGAAAGATAGGAAGTAATGGGGTTACGACATATGGCAAAGAGGAAAATAAATAAGCAGGGGCATTTTAGTCAACCAACAATTAGTCTCATGAAACCCTAAATCTAAAATACACAATTCTAAAAAGACCTGAACGCCTTTCTCTTTTACAATTCATCTCATCCCCACACCACCACCACCACCCGTCGCCCCCACTTCGTCGCCCACCGCTACCACAACCGTCACCCTACCCCCACCACTCTGTTACCGTCCCCAGCCAAATATCTCTTAATCCCAATTCAAGCTTGACACATCAGCCTACAAAAGAGATTAACAGATCGGCATCGATGGCGTTCTCTCTGATATATGCGTCGTTCATCGCCGCCGTCGTCACCATGATCGTCGAATGGATTGCGTTTTACGGAAGCTGTTGAATGAATTGTGTTTTGCTGTTAGAGGGAGCTATAGGGAATTTTGAATATGCAGAAAGTGATTACGTTTTGGTGTTAGACACAACTATGAGGAATCTTGTATCTGCCTTTATATAAAACTTGATTGTGAAAAAAAAAATTCATCTCTCCATATTTGCAGACTAAGGGGGTGTTTGTTTTTGCTTATTACATCTGCAAAAAGCTTATGTCTGCCCGCCTGCAGACATAAGGCCTTAAAGACCGTTTGTTTTTTTTTTTCAAACAGATCTTAAATTAGCTTCAAACATCTTAAAAAAGAAGCTTTGAAACAAAGCTTCAAACATCTGCACATGTCTTCTTCTTCCCTTCTCACCTGCCACCGCCACCACTCCTCCCCTCCCACATCACCCACTGCCACCACTCCTCCCCTCCCACTCACACACCCAACCCCCTTTCTCCTAGCACCCCCTTACACCCACATCCATCAGAACCGTAGAGAGAGAGAGAGAGAGAACGATGAGAGAGAGGGCCTCCCTGTTCACGGCGACGGCCCTGTTCACGGCGACGACGGGGAAACGACGGGGAGAAGGTCTGGTGAGTGAGAGAGAGAGATCGGTGAGAGTTCAAACAAAACCCCCAAATCGAACGATGACGGCGGTGGTTTGATCTGATGTTTGATCTGATGACGGCGGTGGTTTGATCTGACGGCGGTGGTGGTGGTTTCGCGGCAGGAGACAGGGGGCTAGGGTTTGCGGTGGGTTCTTGGAGTGGGGGCTAGGGTTTGCGGTGGTTGTTGGTTGTGGTGGTGGCAGGTGGACGGTGGAGGAGTGGTGGCGGATGATTGTGATGGTGGTGGTGAAGGTGGTGGTGGTTGTAGAGAGAGAGAGAGTAGAGAAAACTCTTGTGTGTGTTGTGTGTGTGAAGTTGTTTTTGAAGAAAAAAAACAAACGCTCTTCTCCTTGCAGACTGCAGACATTTGGGCCACATCTTCTCTTGCAGATGTCTGCAGATGTGGTCCGCAGACTACAGACATTTTACATCTGAAAAAACAAACAGCACCTAACCAAACTTTCCAGATACAAGAATACAAGGTGATGTTTTTAAGGGGATTTGAAATTTGGACCATGGCAACTTTGTCACCCAATTGTTTCTTCATCAAGTCACAAATATATCTTCACTAGGTTATAACCCCGTGTATTACACGTGTTGAATAAATAAATTTTATATATTAAATAATAAAATAATATATCTTTAAAAACCTCATTTATTGCACGGGTTGAATAAATATCATTTTTAAATATTAAGTAATAAAAAAGTTATATCTATAAGAAGCATATTGTACGGGTTGAATAAATATCATTTTTAAAATCCCTCGTGTATTACACTGCCTGAATAAATATGATTTTATATACCAAATAAAGAAAATTATATTTAAAAAAACTAATGGATATACTCGGTACGCGATAGATATGGTGATTGATGAGATGATTATTGAAAAGAAAATACAGTCAAACATGTTATTCAAGAAACAAATAAATAGCCATTTAAGTGATAAAATATAAATTATATTTAAAAACCCGTAATAAATCTAATTTTACATATAAAGTAATATTGAAAGTTACATACAATTTGTTAAAAATTATGTAATAAAATCGATATAATTTTTTTTAATAATGAAAACAAAAATAAATAATATTAAAGTTTAGTTTTAGTGATAAATAATTTGGTAATTTAAAAATATCTTAAATTAATAATATTTAGTATGAGAGTTATCTATAATTAATTAGAAGAAATTAAACTAAATAATAATTATTCATAACATATTAAATTAAATAATATTTAGTATGACGGTTATCTAAAATTAATTAGAAAAAATTAAACTAAAACAATAATTATTCATAAGACATGGCCTAATATGATGACAAGTGTCCATCAAATGGTTTCTTTTATTATATAGTAAGATTCGTACTCATTACTGAATAGAAAAAGAATTTTAGTCCACTGTTGCGTTATATGATATTGAATTATTGATCATTTTATCCATTGTCTTTTTTTATATTAATCCACTATTTTATGATATTTATGCATTATTTTATCTATTGCCTTTGATATGTAATATCTTTTGTTTGTAACCATTGTGTTTTAGATATAAACTAGTATTAAGCACCCCCCGCGTTGCGGCGGGGGCGAACACCAATGCCACACTATTACCAGCGACCTCCAACACTGAACTTGCAGCGTGTTAATGCTAAGAAATTAAACCGAAACGTAAAACATATAAAGAAATAACTAAGTCGATCTAGGACCCGAGCGTTACGATGAACATGTCAAACGGAAAAAATAGACAATGTAAAAACGTTTAACCATACACACACACGTTGCGTCGTGTTAACTCGCAAAATTAGAGAAAAATGCCCGGATAGTCCCTGTGGTTTCGCATTTTTTCACCTATAGTCCCCAACTTTCTAAAATTACCTGAATAGTCCCCAACTTTTCATTTTTTGTTCCCGAATAGTCCCTGGGTCTAACTTCAGTTTGTTTTCTCTGTTAAGTGGGTGTTAAATGACAAAAATACCCTTTCCTTTAAAAGGCCAAACCACAGGGACTATCCGGGCATCTTCTTCATTTTTAGAGAAAAACCCCACCACCACACTTCATCTTCAACCTCCACCCACCATCACCCTCCTCCACCCTCCACCATCACCACCACAGTCACCTGAACTGCCATAATCCTACCATCAACAATATCGCCTGAAACATCACATGTCCGATTTTGTCAAAACAATCAATCAAACACATGTACACACCTGCTGACCGAGCTGCTGCCGCCGTTGTTCTTGTCGCCGACGTCGACTCCTCCGGCCGGTGCTATGTATGAGTCACTGTTCCTTGCATCATAACCCGAAGCCAAAACTCGAATTCGAAGAAGACCACCATCACTCTGTTTCCTCATCTGCTGCTACTGCTATGATCATGAACCAGAGCTCCACCTGAAACACACCGGTTCCGAACCGCTGACCCGCATCTCGAACCCAGAACCACCGTCACCGCTACTGCCGCCGGTTCTCCTTCATCAGTATCAATCATCATCTCCAATCAATGGCAAGCACGATCATCTTCAGTAATAATAATCATCATCATCTCCGACAGATAAACGGCCGGAGCCGAGAGAGATCGAGAGGGAGGATGAGGGTGTTGTGCGACTGGTGTGTTTGTAGGTAGGGTTTTAAGTGAGGGGTGGGGGTTTGCAGGTGGGTGTGTGTGACCGGAGGCACTGTGCAGCCATCGGTGTGACGCCAAAATCTTCATCGATCAGATAGAGGAGAACGAGAGTGGCAGAGATTTGGGAGGGGAAGAAGTGTCGGTTGGAGTCGCTGGAGTCCGATTCGTCGCCGGAGAGTCTCATCGGAGAGGGAGGAGTGAGATATATGTTTGTGCGGCGGAAACTTTGTACGGTTTAGGCGATATTGTTGATGGTAGGATTATGGCAGTTCAGGTGACTGTGGTGAGGGTGGAGGAGGGTGATGGTGGGTGGAGGTTGAAGATGAAGTGTGGTGGTGGGGTTTTTCTCTAAAAATGAAGAAGATGCCTGGATAGTCCCTGTGGTTTGGCCTTTTAAAGGAAAAGGGTATTTTTGTCATTTCACACCCACTTAACAGAGAAAACAAACTGAAGTTAGACCCAGGGACTATCCGGGAACAAAAAATGAAAAGTTGGGGACTATTCAGGTAATTTTAGAAAGTTGGGGATTATAGGTGAAAAAATGTGAAACCACAGGGACTATCATGGCATTTTTCTCCGCAAAATTATTTATAGTATTTAAATGAAATAAAAATTTGTCTTTGTGTTAATGCGAAGAAATTAAACCGAAACGTAAAATACATAAAAAATAACTAAGTCTATTTAGGACCTCGAGCGTTACGATGAACCTGTCAAACGGAAAAAAAAATAGACGACGTAAAAACGTTTAACAATACACGCACGTTGCGTCGTGTTAACTCGCAAAATTATTTATAGTGTTTAAATGAAAGACAAGTTTGTCTTTAGTGGATACAAGTCACTAAGCATTATGGTACAAACCATAATGCATAGATGTGTTCCAAATTAGATTTATATTAATATTAATATATAATGGATCAATTGCGTTGTAGTTGTTGCGTTATATGATTTTGAATTTGAATTATTGATCATTTTATCCATTGTCTTTTTTTTATATTAATCCACCATTGTATGATATTCATGCATTATTTTATTCATTGCCTTTGATATGTAATATCTTTTGTTTGTAACCATTGCGTTTTAGACATAAATGGATCAATTGCGTTTTATTTTGTTTGGATCAGTTGCTTTTTAGATATAAATGGATCTACTGCATTTTAGATACAAAATATATGACATCTTATATATAAAAAAATATTATCCATAATTCCATTTTGTTACCTATAAAAATAAAATATTCAATATAACATACATTTTTTATTTGATTCATTGCGTTTTATAACATTTTTTGTGCTTTTAGACCATTGCATTTAGAAAAAAAAAACATATTTTTTTATGTTTTTAGTCCATTACGTTTTAGAAACAACCCATCTATTTGAGTTTTTAGTCCATTGCGTTTTAGAAAAAAACATTTTCTTTTATATTTTTAGTCCATTGCGTTTTAGAAAAAAAAAACACTTTGTTTTGTGTTTTTTTGATCCATTGCGTTTTAGAAAAGACATTTTTTGTGTTTTTTGTCCATTGCGTTTTAGAAAGAACACTTTCTTTTATGTTTTTAGTCCATTGCGTTTTACAAATAACACTTTGTTTTGTGTTTTTTATCCATTGCGTTTTAGAAAAAAAAAAAAAAAACACTTCCTTTTGTGTTTTTTTTCCCATTGCGTTTTAGAAATAACACTTTCTTTTGTGTTTTAGTCTATTGCATTATAGAGAAAAATCATTTTTTTGTGTTTTTTGTCCATTGCATTTTACGCATCTGGGTTATCGAAAACTTTTTTTTATCAAAAGTATAGCAATAGTGTGCTCGTTTTACAGATAAAGAACGCTTGTTTTTATTGTGCAATTTTTGTAAAAAAATAATCTCGTATGAAAGAGTTATTAACGTTTAAAAAACGGAGGGAATTGGAGGAGATAGAAACTATTGGTTTGGATTGACTAGAATGGCCCTACACAAACTCACGCGCCTCATCTTTTTGGTTCAATTTCACTTATTTAATCTTAACCCTTAACCCTTGATTACTAAATAGATTGACAAGATTACTTCTTGTCCTTTTACCTAAATAAATTTCCTATTATATACTAACCTTTATTTTAAATGAATAATGATAATAAAAAAAAGAATTAGGTCAAAAGTAGTTAGGATTTTAACCTTCGTCAAATCCACTTCCTTTCGTCTACTTTTCGCCATAAGTAGATTATATAATTATCAGAATATAAATTTGTTATTGTCCACCCAAAAAAAATTGTTATTGTAATAATTTGAAAAGATAATAAATGATAGTTGGACAACTATCTTCGTCCATTTAATTTATAAAGAGTTAAATGTCATTTTAGTCCCTGTGGTTTGGGCTATTTTGCCAGTTTAGTCCAAAGGTTTCATTTTTAACCTGTGGGTCTAAAAAGGTTTCACAGTTGCCTTTTTAGTCCACTGGGTTAACTTCATCCATTTTTTCTGTTAACCAGAAGGCCATTTCGGTCGTTTTATATGGCTGAATTGCCCTTTTAGTTAACAGAATTACATACAAAATGACCAAATTAGCCTTCTCGTTAACATAAAAAATGGATGAAGTTAACCAAGTGGACTAAAATGGCAACTGTGAAACCTTTTTGGACCCACAGATTAAAAATGAAACCTTTGGACTAAACTGGCAAAATGGCCCAAACCACAGGGACTAAAATGGCATTTAACTCATTTATAAATTACTTGGATATGTAAAACTAAAATATAATAGTTTTCAGTATATATAATAGCTTTTATTTAACTTTCGTCACTGTCACCTTTGAAGGTATCATCCAATTGTTTGTTTTTTGTTCATATATTTCCTACCTACATGTCATTAAACAAATTAGAAAAAGTCTCTTTAGATTTAAAATTGCATTATTAAAATTGGCTTTTTGCCCACTTATACCTGATCCACTGAGTGTAATTCATTAAACAATGCCAATTATTTAGTAACATGTTTCATAAATATAATCTTTATTTAAAGATGTTTGTTTGATAAATACTATTAAATTCATTAATTATTTTTGAAGATACTTATGATTCGCTAAACAATAATAAATTCATCCAATAAAGTTACGTGGCAATAAAATCAATAACTAAAAGCAAATTAAAATTGCGTTTTGAAATCATAAATAACCAGTTTTGAGTGTTTGGGTAAAAAAAAATTAAAAATTGATTTTTACGTTTAGAAAGTTACAAAACGCAGTTTTCCAAAAGCAATTCCCCCTACTGCAACAAAACGCAGTTTTTCAAAAATTAATTATTTGCGTTTATAAAAAGATTTTCATTTGTTTATTTTTTTAAATATATATTTGTCAAACACTCAAATATTTGATTATCTGATGAAGAGGTATGGTCTCAATTCTTTGCATACATGACAAGGACCACACCACTTTTTCATCCAACATGACGCCTACATCATCAAGCGAATCCAGAAGCTTCTGGAAGACGTCAAGGTGGCACCAAAGATGCTCCTTCCGACAGAAAGGACAACACGTGTCACAAGTCTTCAGGCGCCATGTAAGCTTGCAGCAAATCCAGGAGCAGACCGACAGTAGCCGTACGAGATTTCTAGCATGGACGAATATAGGCGCGCCACGTGTACCACTACCCTGACCACAGCAGAGGGGACCAAGAGGATATTCCCCTTGGTCGGACAGCTGGCTCCCAATAGCAGCTGGCAAGGTTGCTCCTCCCTCTTTCACCCTCCGACTATAAATATGACCCTTCATCATTCAGGTTAATTCATTCGATTCCTCACACTCTCGCTCTTAACACACACTGTTTTATTTCCCCAGAACAGAACTTATTCTCACGCCGGAGCCCGGTTAAGAGGGAAACCCCCATATTCCCCTCTTAACGAGCTAACGGCGTTGCTGTTTTGCAGGACCCTAGTCATCAGACGAGTGAAGAAGGAGGTTGAACCCACAAGAGAGATCAACCAGCTAGTTAATCATCGGATTTAACCAGTATTTCATCATTGGCGCCATCCGCAATTTTTGCAAACCATCTTCATCTCCTTTTTCTTCGAAAAACTCTCTAAAATGACTGAACCAACCCCTTCTCCTCAGATGGACGGAGAAGTCTCTTCCTTTGAACTCATCACGGACACCGCACGCGTCCAAAGAGTCCAAGAGAATGAGGCCATCCAAGAAGGGCGAGTGAACAACGATTTTCCTGAGATCTTTGGAAGTGCATCCAGAATGGTTAGCCAAACCACAAACGGAACCACTTTCCAACCCCCACCCAGGGTCATCAACCAAATCACAAATGGAGCCACTTTCCAATCTCCACCTGGGGTAGTCCACCAAACACCTCCAACAGTTCGAACACCAAACCATGGGGCTGGCCCCTCAGCCCCATCGGAGCAAACACAATTGAACTTTTCTGCACTTTTAGGGCTACCCGAAGGAAAAACTCTGGCTTCCTGGTATGCCGAACAAATGGCATCTCTAAATCTTGTTTATACACAACTTAGTGCACAATAAGCCGTGCTCCAAGCACAAGCTAATCAATCCGCTTTTGTTACTCCACCGCAAAGGTCTCTGAGCACTCACATGCCCCAGCAGGCCATTGCGTGGAACTTAAACCCTGAAAAAGGACCTGTGCCAAACATCAGAAGGCCAAGCGCGCATGACAAGCGCGACACTTACGGCGAAACAGAAAGCAATTATGTGCAACATTCCCATCAACAAAGAAAACCAGTGCAGAGTCGTTTAGGCCCGCGCAACATAAACGACGAATGGGATAGCTACGATGAAGAAGATGACTCAACGTACAAGAAAGAAAGCACGGTATTCAGCAGATTACCACCTGAACACGAGGCGTACAAACCCCACAAGCGTGCGGGGTACAATCCAAAGGCAGAACACGATTACTCCTTAAGCTATCGCCCAGACGGCATGGCTGAAAACTCCAAATTCATCAAAGAGATTGCAACAGCTGACATTGATAAAACAAAACTGCCACATAACGTAGGCAAATACAATGGTTTAACAGATCCCGATGACCACCTCTAAGTTTTCAATGGCGCAGGAGTAACAGGTGGCTGGAACCTACCAACTTGGTGTCATCTTTTTGCACAAACATTTGTCGGCGCGGCGCGCGTCTGGTTCGACAGCCTGCCAGCAGGAAAAATCAAGTCATGGATCGATTTTCGAGACAAGTTCCTTGCGCACTTCTCCCAACACCGCAGGCATACTAGAGATCCAGTCGACTGTCTGAATATATGGAGGAAAGACCATGAAAGCGTGGAAGATTTCATCACCAGGTATAACAAAGAATGCCTGGAAATCGGTGATGTAGGTGAAAAGATGATGCGCGCACATTTTATGCGGGCAGTAAAGTGCGATGACCTGATCAAACGACTGAAGGGAAGAAATGGAGGCCCCAAAGATTGGGAGACCCTCATCGAAGCGGCAAAAACAATTGCGCGCACTGACAAACAATTGACCGGTGACGACAACCGTCAATACAGTTACAACCATAACGATCGGTGCAACAAGAAAGGCAAAGGCCAATCATGGAAAACATCTGGTTATAGAGAAAGAATCCCGGCAAGAGAAGACACGCGCAATACAATCAACCAGATTGCTCATCGCAAGGAGGTCAAAAGGGAGAACAGAGAAAAACAGTGGACACCCTTAACAAAAACTCCTTCTGAAGTTTTGTCAACCGAAAATCACCAGTTCAAACCTCCCCTACAGATGCGAAACAAGAGGGGCCAAGACCCAAATCTTTTCTGTGAGTTCCACAAGGACACAGGTCACCTGACTGACGATTGCTTCAGCCTAAAAGAAGAGATAGAAAGAGCCTTAAGAGATGGCTGACTTACCCATCTAGTGAAAGGCGGAAAGCGCGACTACCGTCAAATTCAACGAAGAGAAGAAGGGCCAGACAACAAGAAACTTCGGAAGTTAGAAACTCACATGGTTCATGGAGGTCCACGAAAGCCAAGAAAGAACTATAACAAGCGCACACAAGACGACTCTTGGCGCGAGAGACAAGTTGTTTTTCCCATAGTGAGAGGAGGTCCAAGAGAAAGACGACCCATAGTCATATCTGGCGTAATCGGTCATTACCAAACCGACTACATTTTCATTGACCCAGGGAGCACTGCAGATATCATCTACGAACAATGCTTCAACCAATTTGACCAAGAGGACAAAGCGCGCTTAGAGCCAGTCGATTACCCACTAACTGGTTTCTGCAACGAAGCCGTTTTTCCTCTCGTCCAGATATCATTCCCAGTGCTGCTCTCAGACGGAAGAAATTCGAGAACGGAGGAAGTCACGTTCATGGTACTACCAGCACACTCAAGACATGACATCTTGTTGGGAAGAGAATCCCAAGGAGATTTTAGTGTGATTTGCTCTGGACTGCATTCAGCTGTTGGTTTCCCAACAGAGACAGGGGTAGCACTAATCTATGCAAGCAAAAAAGTCTTAGCAATAGACGAAATCAGGCCAGCAAAAGCAAGCAAATCCGCACCACGTGCGGAAGCTGAAAAATGGGTGCTAAACAACAAATACCCAGAACAAACGGTCACCTTGGGCCCTGCAATGTCTGACCTCACGCGCGCGGCACTAAAAAAGTTGTTATTCGAAAACATGGATGTGTTCGCCTTGACACCAGCTGACATGGTAGGTGTTCCACGGCACATAGCAGAGCATAGATTAAACATCTCAGATAGTGCCAAACTTGTGGTACACGCCAAGCGCCATCTAGGAGACATAAAGCATGACGCTATGCAAGAACAAGTCACGGAGATTTTAAACGCCGGCATCATCAGAGAAGTCCGATACCAAACTTGGGTGGCGAGCCCAGTAATGGTCCAAAAAGGAAACGGTAGTTGGAGAATGTGTGTAGATTACAAGGATCTAAACAAGGCATGCCCACGCGATTGTTATGCCTTACCAGATATCGATGAGAAGATCGATTCACTGGCAACATTCAGATGGAAATGTTTTCTTGATTGTTATAAGGGATACCATCAGGTGCAGATGGCCATCCAAGACGAAGACAAAACTGCATTCCGCACACCGAAAGGGCTGTACTGCTACACCAAAATGCCTTTCGGTCTAAAGAATGCAGGGGCGACCTATCAGAGATTGATGAATGAAACGTTCAGCGACGCTATCGGAAAGTACATCGAAGTGTATATGGATGACTTAGTCATCATGAGCAAGGAGGAAAGTATGATGCTAGCAAACATCCAAAAAACGTTTGACACACTGCGCGGAGTGAGTATCAAGCTGAATCCAACGAAATGTTCCTTTGGCATGGAAGAAGGAAAATTCCTGGGTTTCATCGTCACAAAGGATTGGTTTAAAGTTAATCCTGAAAAGGTGCAAGCGATCGAGAGGATGCCTTCACCGTCGACGATCAAGGAAATGCAGAAGTTGGCCGGGCGGTTAGCAGCACTCAACCGTTTCCTAGCCAATCATGCAGCTAAATCTTTCCCATTCATCAAGACACTCCGCAATTGCATGAAGAAAAGTCAGTTCCAATGGACTCCGGAAGCCGAACAAGCGTTCCGTGAAATGAAAGACTGCCTCATAAGACTACCAACACTGACGGCGCCAGTGAAAGGAGAACCTTTGGTGATGTATTTGTCAGCATCCGATAAAGCAGTCGGAGCAGTTCTCCTTGTAGACCGACAAGGCACGCAGACACCAGTTTATTATGTGTCTCGCACTCTTAATGATCCGGAAATGAGGTATGCTATAATGGAAAAACTAGTGCTGGCGCTAATTCATGCATCAAGGCGGTTGCGCAGATACTTCGCCAATCATGTCATTCATGTCTTAACAAATTACAACATTGGTAACATCCTGGCGAGGCCCGAGATTTCTGGAAGGTTAGCGAAGTGGGCCATAGAACTGGGAGGTCATATTGTGGTCTTCAAGCAAAGACCAGCAATTAAGGGCCAGGTGTTGGCCGATTTCATAACGGAAGTGCCCGATGACAAAGACAGGGAGTGTAAGGCAATGGAAAGAGCTAAAAAGCAACGTTCAGAAGAACCATGGTTACTGTACACAGATGGCGCGTCTAACGAAGATGGCGCAGGCGCAGGACTTAGGCTGGTAAGTCCATAAAAACACGAATTCACGTATGCCATCCGGTTAGACTTCAAGAACACGAACAATGAAGCCGAGTACGAAGCTTTTCTTGTCGGTCTGAGGTTGGCGATTAAGATGGGAGTCAAACACATTGAGGCGCATGTGGACTCCATGTTAGTAGCCGGACAGATTAACGGCCAGTACGATGGCAAAGGAGACGTAATGGCGTTATACCTAGACCAAGCAAAAGCATTGCTGCAGAACTTCAACTCTTACAAGGTGCACCATATAAACCGAAGCGAGAATAAACCAGCAGATGCACTGAGTAAACTTGCATCCACCAGTTTCCAGCACCTGGCCAAGGATGTGTGCATTGAAGTTCTGAGCAACCCATCGGTACCGCTAAGGCAAGTGAGTGTTATCCAGCTGGGAACGACGTCTTGGATGACTCCCATAATCATGTATCTCCAGACTGGGATATTGCCGGAAAACAAAGCTAAAGCAAGGAAAGTTAAGTACAAGTCTGAACACTATCAGATGGTCGATGGGATTCTGTACCGGAAATCATATCTCGGGCCATTATTGAGATGCGTTGATCCAGAAGATGCAAACTACCTGATCCGGGAAGTAAATGAGGGAATCTGTGGCATCCACGCCGGCCCAAGAATGGTGGTAGCGAAAGTGATGAATGTCGGGTACTACTGGCCCGGAATGCATCTAGACGCAGTAAAGGTTTTGAGGAAATGCAGCGGGTGCCAGAGACATGCGCCGAAAACGATGCGCCCCAAAAATGAACTAGTCCCCGTAACAACGGCGTGGCCGTTTCAACAATGGGGAATAGATATGGTTGGCCCCTTTCCTGAAGCCACGGGAGCGGTTAAATTTATCATAGTCGCGGTAGACTATTTCACAAAATGGGTGGAAGCGAAGGCGCTGGCGTCAACCACATCTACCATAGTGAGGCATTTCATCTGGGAACAGATAATCTGCAGATTCGGGCTGCCACTGAGAATCATCACCGATAACGGAACGAATTTTGCTGCAGAAGACCTTCAACGCTGGTTCAAAGAGCTACACATAGAGCATACCTTCTCCTACGTTGCGCATCCGCAGGGAAATGGTCAGGTCGAAGCCGTCAATAAGAGCATTGTAGACGGTATCAAGGCACAGTTAGGAACACAAAGAAGAGGCTGGGTTGACGAGCTACCCAGCATATTATGGGCCAATAGTACGATGCCAAAAACAAGCAACGGAGAGACACCGTTCAGTTTAGTCTATGGATCCGAGGCCGTCATACCAGCAGAGATCGGACTACCGTCGCCAAGTATGCTCTCCATGAACGTGATCAACAATGAAGAAGAAAGGAGGTTGGACCTTGACCTCCTAGAAGAAAGAAGAGAGATGGCGGTGATTAGCGAAGCAAAGTATAAAACCAAACTGGAGAAGCATTATAACTCCAAGGTCCGAATTTGCACGTTCAATCCTGGAGATTACGTCCTAAGGGACAATGAGGCGTCCAACGCCGAAAAACCCGGAAAATTAGCTCCCAAGTGGGAAGGACCTTATGTTATAGACGAAGTACTTGGGAAAGGGGCGTATAAATTACGCACCCTCGACAACAAAGAGGTCCTAAGAACCTGGAATGCTCAGCAGTTAAGAAGATGTTACATGTAAACAGCCGAAGTTTTTTCTATGTACTTGTAATGGCTGCGCGCCAACACATTTAGCACTAATACAAGAAGTGTTTGGCTATCTCTCCTCCTGCGAATTTTTTGTCACAACTGCATATATTACTTTGGGCATACACGAAAACACCAATGGCTCGAACTTAGGAAACGCTGTAGACCTCCAAGGCTTGTCACAACCAAGTGCATAGCCGGGTCAAAAACACAACCAAAGCCTACAAAACGCCAAATAAATACTTCGTGCCCACATAAACACGAAAGCATCGAAAACATGGTAAAGAAACATTGTAAGACCCCCAAAGATGAACACAGCCCCCCACACAATAACCTGTAACTCGATCACTACGTATATATGAATCAGCTCGCGTGCTTAAACGACAGAGCAAACGTTGTAACTAACACAACAAAACCTATCAGCGCCATCATTCATTCGTGATACCTAATCAAAGTAATTACACATGCACATATTGTAACGATAACAAAATTCACAAGAAGCAAAGCCAAGTATTAACATAAAATACGTCAAAAGTAACAAAATAACAACAAATATGACAGCTGTAGGCAAATTGTTCACAAAGCATAAGAGTTAAATTGTTCACGAAATTGTCAGTTGGTTACAGGGCTATCGAAGCCCATACACGGCATGCAAGCCGGAATCCTTCATCCCCGATGACCGGCACCAGCGCCCCCGGTTTCAGGATCTTCATCACCAAGGGCCTTCTTCAACAAGGCAACACCATTAGGTTTCCGAGACAATTTCTGAGCAGCCTTAACAACACCAAACTCCAAAGATTCAAACTCCTGTCGTTTTTCAGCATAACGACCGACACAGTCAGTCTTATATAATTCAAAGTTTTTCAACGGCTCTTTCGACTCAGCAGCCGCTCTTCCTTCTGCGTACCCGTCCTTGCGACCAAGATGACGTGCAACTTCACCAAGCTCATATACGTACTTGGCCAACTCTTCAGATCCGGCGATACGCTCGGCAATCTGCAAGAAGTACACAGAAACATAAGAAGAATAATAAACACAAATCGAAAACAGACATATACAAAGGAAGTTACCAGAGGCACCACGCATGAAAGCAACCACTTGCAATCGGCAGACACATCCTCAGCAAGAAGTTCGGAAGCCTTGCACCCAGCAACCTTTTCCTCAGCAAACTTTTCCAACTTAACTATGCGTTGGAGATATTATTCTTCCCTCTTCTGAGACGCAACACGCTCCTGCTCAGCCTCTTCACTGATTTTGCTTTTCTCAGCAGACATCCTCACAATCGCATCACGCTGTGCTTGCAACTCCTTATTAGTACGCTCACAAGCGATCTCCCAATCTTTTTGTTTGTTGGAGTTAATCTGTTTCTCCTGCACAAGCTTTTGCTCTGCATCAGACACCCTCCACAACAAACCCTTCCTCTCAGCATTGAACTTCTCCTTCTCCTCAGCAAGTGCTTTTTTATCATTTTCAAATTCAAGGGTCTCCTCCCCCATCAGCTTCCATTCTCGAACAATCTCCTGGGAGGTAGCAAAATAATTGACCCCGGCATGAATATGATCGTCCAAGAGATCAAGCTGGTTGCACCTTTTCTGAAATAACCTCTCAGCAGGGGGGAGAGACAAGGAGAAGAACTCTCGGCAGTTGTCATGGTCATTCATCCGAGAGCCCTGAGTTAAATTCCACCGAGGAGCATGCGGCAGATCATCACAAGCCGGGTTATGGGTATCCCAAGACCCAGCTTGGACATTTTTGAACTCAGGACTCCGGGGCACTCCTGAAGTCGCACCGCCAGCACCTGGTGGGCGTCTGGTATAGATGGTTTGACGAGGTGTAGCCTCTCTTGACTCTGCCTCGGTTTCAATACAGTTACCGCGACCATCACCACCAGCACCACCTGCATCATCACCACCACCTTCACCAACATGCTCAATCTCCACATCATCTTGTTTTCTCTTCTCACCCAGATCATCACGGAGAGGGGAAAAGCCGAACGTCCTAGACGGTGGGGAGGCAGGAGGAGTAATCTTTGAAATATCAACCTTGCGCGAAGTCTTACCTGACTTGGCACCTGCCACGAGACAACCACGATAGTAAAAAACAAGAAGGAAAACCAAATAACAAGACTTACAAGTGCAAAGTCTTTACCTTGAGGAGCAGAAGCAGCACATATCTTCTCCAAAAGATTACCACGTTTCCCGCTAAAAACACCCATGTCAATTTCAGACTCTGAGGGTGTAGGAGGATTTTCCTTTTGGAGCTTGGCTCTTTTCGATGCAAGCATAGCAGCAGCCTGCTCATCAAGTTTCCGTTTTTTATCCTCAAGAGCTTTTTTCCTCATCATCTCCGTTAAGGTGGCGCCGTCGTCAGGATCGGGCCCACTGTGCTTCTCTCCGGCCCCTAAACCAGAGAGTGTATCAGAAACTACAACATAATCTAGGATAGGAAGGGTAGAGGGTCGCTTACGAGGAGTTTCAGTGGTTTTTTCCTCAGCCCTCTTCTCCTTCCCCTCTGACTTGTCCGCCTTTGTTTTTCTCCGAGTTTCCAACTGATCAGCAGTCTCAACCGGCACATCAACATCAATACCAACTGGTTCATTAACGGGCTCATGCACAACCCCTTGCGCCTGACCTGCACGCGGGGAATGAGAAGTTAGGCCTTCAAGAGATCGGTCAGAACCCTCACTCGAAAGGACAATAACTTCTTCCCGAGTGGGGTCAGTAGCGTCATCAACATCTTCTTCACCATCTTCACCTAAAACAACGTTGGCATAGGTGGCAAAGTTCTCACTGGTAGGGTGCAAAAAACGGTTACGGATTTGGTCCAGCCATGTCGGTTTCCCCTCCACTTGAACCGCTTCAACCATGGCACCACCGGCCTTCAGGTCAAGAACATTCAACAAGCTGTATCCAACTGTGAAATACAAACACATGAGGAAGAACACAACAAAACAAAGAGGAGAACACCAGCAAATAAGAAACATTACATACGTTTGCCTTGGTAACCATAAACAGGAACGCCCAGAGGGTTCTTCGGGACCCACAACATGCTCATACCGGCACCAACCAACGCTTTCTTCTCAAGTTGAGAAATAGAAGTGGCTTTGTGCGTCACCTTCTTGTACCACTCTTCTATAGCAAAATCCACGGTCACGTCAACCTTAGGAATCCCTTCACCCTCTGCTCTATAATGCATGTCTACCGGAATAACACCACGGCGAATGTAAAAGAACTTTTGTTTCCAATCGTGTAGGCTCTTTGGAGGGTTAGAACTACAAGGGATAACTCCACTGGTCCGGGAGTTAAAAGAATAAAAATCACCAGTGTAGGTCACCATGTAAAAAACATTGAACATCTCAAAGGTCGGCTCAACACGGTTGGCCCTGCAGATAAATTCAAAATGGGTAACACGAGGTAGGCCCAAAGCGTTGATTTGAGAAATATGAAGGCCATAATTTGTCAAGATCTCGGCAGTAAACTTCGTCATAGGGAGCCGGAAGTTACCCTCCCGGAAAAAGGCCGCATATAATGTAATATAACCTGGGGGTGCATCCTGGCGGTAGAGTTTGGTGTCGGAAACTGGGCACCCCACTCCGGAAGAAATCCCATATCCCTAACCAAATTCTGAAACTCTTCCTCTTTCCAACTTATCGTCGCTCGATCAGGACCGGGAGGGTTCCTACCCTTGTATTTTCTTTTCTTAGCCAGAGGATTGGCTACGGAAGACATATTGCAAGAGGATGAAGAAAAGAAATTTGAATGAGTTTAGATGAAGAAGAAAGTAAAGAAGTATGGGAAGAAACCGCTGTTCAAATTTTGAAAAGTGAAGAAAAAGGGGAGAACCGCCATATATTTATACCCATCGCATTTAATGCGATGGGTAGTGGACCGTCAGAAACTCAGAACGTCACCCAATAGGAGAAGGACACATCAGCAGAGAGAGAAACCGTCGCCTCCTTTTTCGGGAGCGTGGGCGGCACACGTCTGACACCATGATGGAAAGCAACTGACGCCTCTGAAAAGGCGCATGTTCACCTCCGACAAGACAGGGACATCAGACAGTCACATCAGTTGTCTTCATCCCAAGAAAGGAAACTTCTTTCAGAAGGAAGTACCAACACGCCGTGCGCCACGCGTCCAGTTGGTTCAACTTTGTAAAGTTACCAACACGCCACGCGCCACGCGTCCAGTTGGCTCAACTTTGTAAAGTTAGCAACGCGCCACTCGTCCAGTTGGCTCAACTTTGTAAAGTTAGCAACACGCCATGCGCCACGCGTCCAGTTGGCTCAACTTTGCAAAAGCTACCAACACGCCGTGCGCCACACGTCCAGTTGGCTCAACTTTGTAAAGTTAGCAACACGCCACGCGCCACGCATCCAGTTGGCTCAACTTTGTAAAGTTAGCAACACGCCATGCGCCACGCGTCCAGTTGGCTCAACTTTGCAAAAGCTACCAACATGCCGTGCGCCACGCGTCCAGTTGGCTCAACTTTGTAAACTTAACGACACGCCATGCGCCACGCATCCACTTGGCTCATTTTCGCAGAATCACCTTTGTACGGCATGCGCCATGCGACTACTCGGCTCAACCGTGAAAAGTAGCAAACATGTATTTCAAGAAGGCTAATAACCATTCCTTCCATAAGTCCAGAATCTCTCCTAGACAATTAACTCAACTAGAAGGCACACTGGACTGGGGGGACTTGAAGAGGTATGGTCCCAATTCTTTGCCTACATAGCAAGGACCACACCACTTTTTCATCCAACATGGCGCCTACATCATCAAGCGAATCCAGAAGCTTCTAGAAGCTTCTGGAAGACGTCAAGGTGGCACCAAAGATGCTCCTTCCGACAGAAAGGACAACACGTGTCACCAGTCTTCAGGCGCCATGTAAGCTTGCAGCAAATCCAGGAGCAGACCGACAGTAGCAGTACGAGGTTTCCAGCATGGACGAATATAGGCACGCCACGTGTACCACTACCCTGACCACAGCAGAGGGGACCAAGAGGATATTCCCCTTGGTCGGACAGCTGGCGCCCTATAGCAGCTGGCAAGGTTGCTCCTCCCTCTTTCACCCTCCGGCTATAAATAGGACCCTTTATCATTCAGGTTAATTCATTCGATTCCTTACACTCTCACTCTTAACACACACTGTTTTATTTCCTCAGAACAAAACTTATTCTCACGCCGGAGCCCGGTTAAGAGGGAAACCCCCATATTCCCCTCTTAACGAGCTAACGGCGTTGCTGTTTTGCAGGACCCTAGTCATCAGACGAGTGAAGAAGGAGGTTGAACCCACAAGAGAGACCAACCAGCTAGTTAATCATCGGATTTAACAAGTGTTTCATCATCTGATTATTGTGATATCAAGCAACATAATCAAATCCAAACACTATCTTTCAACATCACGTTTTGTTACAGTTAAGTATCTGATTCTGATTATTCCAAACACATAATCTATTTTCAAAACTCATTAGAAGGGAGCATGCAGTACATTGCAAAGAATTACCGGGGTTTAAGTATCGTCATGATTTAGTTCGCGATGTGCTGTATGATGTCCTTAAGCGAGCAGGGGTCTCGGCAAAAAAGGAAGCTCCAGTGAACTTCTTGACTGATCCATTAGAAGGGAGATCTACGCTACGGCCCGCTGACATTCTTGTTTTTGGATGGGAAGGAGGGAAACACGCGTGTGTCGATTTGACAGGTGTGTCCCCCCTCGTTGGGCTAAGGGATCACGGTTTTGTGGTGGGACAGGCGATAAACAAGGCAGAGGCGGGCAAAGTAGCTAAACACGAAAAAGCTTGTATCGAGAATCAGCACGTGTTCGTCCCGTTCGCTTTCGATACATTTGGCGCTCTCGCCCCTGACGCGGTGCGATTCCTAAAGCGAGTTCAACAGGTGGTAAGCAGTAACACCACACATGTTAAGGGGCAGAATTTTGTGTTTAGCAGGGTAGGGTTTGCCATTCAGAAGGGGGTAGCGGCGCAGCTTGTTGCTCGTCTACCTGCCATTAGTTTGTAATTTCTGTTTACAGAAAATGTAAATATATAAAAGAAAATTTTTTTTATGTAAAAAAAAAAAAAAAAAACTCAACCCAAAACACCCTATAAAACTTTCTTGAATAATTTTTTATATTTAAGATTGGCGACCTGTACTCTTTTTTCTTTTACTCTTTTCTCTTTTAAATTGTTGTTAATTGAATTTTGACAAAAAAAATAAAATAAAATCATCCCGTTAAAAAAAATATATTATACAATTCTATTGGAATATTTGGAACTACATCGCATACAAATGGAGAAGTTAAATTCTATGAGTAAACTTTTGTGGAGTTAGTTTCATTTTAGTTCAATATTTGATAAATCAAACATGGTAAAATGTTTTATATATAGTTCTAGAAATGAATTGGTTTCAAAATAGGTGAATATGTACTTTTTTTTATTTACTGTCTTTTTTTTAATTGCCAAGCACTCTTTGTCTGAAAAGAAATTTGGAGGCTTGTGATCGAAAGTTTACAAACAAAAAATAATGGTTTACAATAAAAACTAGATTGTTGACATAAGTTGCGCGTTTCGGTGACGACACCTTAGTTGTTTATAACTAGCTACACGTTATATGGTGCGGTGCGTTAACCATATGAAAATGCGTGTTACAACAATAACTCAAATTTATACCGTCGAATGAAAACGTATTATATTTGACCCGATCGTTTCCAAACACAATTTACGTCAAAACATAGACCAACTGAAAAGGTATGCAACAATAAGCATGAAACATATTGTATTTAACAAAACTCGTTTCCTAAAAAAACTTTATGTCGAAATGTGAATTTATATCGTTTACGTTGAAACATGAATTTATACCGACACGTACATTAAAATGTCAAAACGTAGACAAACAGAAAACGTGCATAAAAATAAGCAAGAAACGCATTATATTTGACCAACTCGTTTTCGAAAATATTTACGTTAAAACGTGAATTTCTACCGACACGTACATAAAAACAAACACGTGAGAAAATAGGATTTTTTTTTTTTTTTTTTGAACTAAAGAATGAAAATAGGGGGTAAGTTTGAACCCAAGGTGATGAAAATGACATTTTATAAAGTTTTAAGAAAGCCTATAGAAGATGAAAATGTCATTTTTAAATGTTTAGGGGTTGTTTTGTCAAATTCCAAAGTTAAGGGTTGACATTTTAGTAGCTCCCTAGATTTATCTTAACTTAAAACTCATTAAAAATTAAACAATATATCCAAATATCATATATAAACCAGTGGTCTTGGCGTCTTTGTCTGTGAAACATGAACCTAAGATCTTAAAACTTAGATGTTTCTTAAGGTTTTGTTTTTGTCAATGGGTCATCAACCCCATTAGCTAAAACGTAATACGTGAGAAACCATTTGTTTATGTCCCGAGTATGAATGTTTATCCTTTAAAACAAAAATGATAGAAATTACACTTGTAAATCATAATAAAATCAACCATCAAGATTTGACATCGAAGCTTTTTCCATGACCAAAGGAACCCAAACTTTCCATGCTTTAATATCACCATCCAAACCACCACTATACACCATATACGCTCTCCCGTCACCGTCACCGTCATCGTCACCGTCACCGTCGTTTTCTGCCGCCACGGCCAAACACTTCACCGGTCCACCATGACCTTCCAAAACACCCAAACACGAATAGCTTTTCCCCACCACTCTCCGCCACAACCTCACCGTCTTATCAG
The DNA here is from genome assembly GCA_030545235.1 of Helianthus tuberosus. NCBI lineage: Eukaryota > Viridiplantae > Streptophyta > Magnoliopsida > Asterales > Asteraceae > Helianthus > Helianthus tuberosus. The sequence goes on from CM060351.1 coordinate 180,048,589, forward strand.
CCGATCCACTACACACCAATTCACCCACAATTCTCACACACAAAATCGCCTTTCGATGCCCCATAAGCGCCCCCACAACCGCCATATGTCCGCCACCGGAGAAGTTTCTTTCACTTGCTATCATCAAGCCAGAACAGGCGCCCGAGATTAACACGGACAGATTATCATCGTAAGCCAAAGCATTCACCGTGGACTTATGGTGAACTAACGAATCGATTAACTCGTGTTTTCGATTTCTTTGATTGAATCTCCATACTTTAATTTTCTTGTCAGCTGAGCCGGTGTACACGAAGCCTTCACCGGATAACACAATCGCGTTAATGGCGTCGTCGTGTGCGTTTGTAACCGATTCCAAACACTTGAAATCCGAACTTCTCCAAACCTTGTATCAGATACAATATATTAGTTAGAGTTTATTGTAATAATATGTACTTTAATTAAAAATATATAATTTGATTAAATTCTTTTTATAATTATTTCCGTTTAATATATAGTTAAGAGTTTATTGTAACAAGATGTGCTCTAATTAAAAATATATAGTTTTGATCATGGAATTTGTTGGGTATTTTCCCATAAAATTTGAGGGGGGTTTTTTTTTTCAAAACAGGAACATGAATTCGGCCCCTTAATTGTAACAAGAGGGTCTATTGACCATGGTCAACGGAATTTGTTTGATTTTTTCTTTTTTCATAAAATACGAGTTTAAAAAAATGAGTTAGACCCTCTAACTGTAACACTACGTATACAGACCCTTTTAGTAATCGTTAACTAAAAGGTTCTGCGGTATATTCTTTAGTTGATCAATAATACATAATACCTTACGATGTTTTGAGTACCTTAAAACTCCGATCCCACGAACCGGAGTAGATCAACGACTTATCTCCCGACACAGCCAACGACGACACAGCGTCGTTATGGTGAATCCATATCAGTTTCTTATGCCGTCGAATCGTCACATAATTCTTCGCAAACAAAACCTTACTCAATCGGTCTTTCAAAGTAGGCAAACTCGCAACAATCTTAATCCCCATCTCACTAATCTTCCATACCCTAATCCTATGATCTTGATGACCACTCACAATAACATCATCACTCAACATTTGCAAACACTTAACAGGACTACTACACCGAACCGAAACAAACTCGTCATCGTCTGATGTAGTGTTACATGGCCAACGGTGGATATGGGAATTAGATGAGCCGGTGTAAAGGTGGTTTCCGGCGAGGGTGAGGGAGAGGATGTGGGAGGAGTTGGGGTGGATTGTGAATAAGGAGTGGTGGTGGAGGGTGGTTTGTTGTGGTGGTATTAGGGTGGAGATTGATGAGGGTAGGCTTGATCTTGAGGAGGAGAATGAAGAGTTGAAAGAGTCTTGTGAAAAGGAATGTGATCGGAAGTTGTTTATGTCTTGGTCGTCTTTTGGTTTGGAGAATAAGCGAAAGGAGCAGGAGAATTGTGGGAAGTTTAAGTTTCCGACCATTTTTGTGGTGTGTTTTTTTTATGGTGGTGAAGATTGGTTATAAAGGTGGGAGAGTGGTGAGTGAAGAAGAAGGTTGTGAGGTGTATTTTGGTAAATAGACGAAAAGGTAAAGAAAATTGGCAAAAAGGGGACACGTGGTCTGTTTTTGGATTTTAATATTTTTAGTATTTAATAAAGATAAAGAATATTTTAGTCAATTTTACCAAATTTTCTCCTTTTTCTCTCTGTAACTTCAAAACCCATCATTTTCAAAATTCATCATCTTCAATCTTTTCTTCACTTTCTATCTCAATAACCACTACATTATAATGCAATTTTCGTCACAAATCAATGATTTAAACACCCAATCAACTTGTTCTTCAACTTTTTTGAAGAAACCCAGTTTAATTTCATACAATATCTCATTTTTTTTCTTGTGATTTTGAAGCGAATCACTCGATTCGTTCAATTTGATCGCTGATAAGTGTTTCTAACATTCAAATTCCGTCAATCGGTGAAGAAATCTGAATAAATCAGCTTCGATCTATGTAAGAAATTTTTGAATTGCATTTTTACAATCTGGGTTTTTTAATTGAGTTATTGCGTTTTACAAAGTAATCTTGGTAGGGTCCAGGGGCAACGCCTCTAGGAGCAGGGTCCAAGGGGCAGAGCCCCTGGCTGGGGTTTTCTGGCCATTGCGTTTTAGAAAGAAAAAAAAAAAAAAAAAAAAAAAACATTTTTGATCTCCTACTTCCTGGCATTTTTGGCCTAAGCAGAGTACTTCCCGAGTACTCCGAAATCCAACTAGGGAGCGCCTAGCGATTTCTGCAACCATGGTTAATACCCTATATTTAAATAGGTATAGCAAGATGTATCAGTTTTATGAAAAATATTACATCAAAGTGTAGACTTGTGTTTAAAGAAAAGTTTTAGCACCCAAAAGTCTTGTTAACGAACAAAAGTGCAAAAATATCGTTTATTTTCTTTTTATTTTAAAGTATACCAACTAATTTGCCACATGCTCCACTTAGACATATGAAATCAATTTAGTGAGTCTTTTAGGGCACACAATCTATACATATGTCCCAATGTCATCTAATCAAAACGTGTCATGTTTTGACATATGTGTCATAAGAAGCAAACCGGTGAAAATTAGCTACATCAATTTTTTTTTGCTATACGATGTAGACCATTAGGACTTTTGGTCATAGAACATAAACCAATCATATGATAACATGTCATCACTTTTAAGATTAAGTACGATTTCGACATTACTTGTTTTTGTTTTCATTTCTTTTTCTTCATCTAACAAATTTCTCTCTTTGATTTGGGGGAGAAAAAATTGAGAGTTTGTGAATGTATTATTATGGTGGATATAGTTATAAGTGAAGTTATGGATTAGTTTATTTTATTGTGGTGTGCATGATTCGGCCAGTTCAGTTATTATCTTGAACCGAAGTTATTGGTTAGTCTAGTTTAATTCAATTTTGGTTAATTTCGGTTCGGTTTCATCTTTTTTTGGTTCATGATACACTTATTGCTCCCTCCTATACATTGTTGATCACGTAACATATCAATATTTTTTTAATTAAAAAAACTGAAGTTATACCATACTCAAATTAAAGAAAATTAAATGTTCGTTTTTATGGTGTATTTAACGTACGTAAAAATTAAGGCCGTTTAAAAAACGTGGGGTGGTTAGGCTTTTGAGGGGGGGGGGGGGTGAGGGTGCGGGTGGGTGTTAGATTTTTGGGGGTAGGGGTGTGGAGGGGGTTAGGGGGTTTAGGTTTTTTTCGTAGTGCTACACATGTGTAATACTATTTTTTTTTTCAATTTTTCTTTTGTATTTTTAAAATAGTTAACTTCTGTTTTACTCCCTGTGTTTTGGTCGATTTAATGGTTTTGCCCCAATCATTTAAAAAGTGTCAGTTTCCTCAAATAGTTTACTAACTTATCACTGTTTTGCTCCCCACCTTTAACGTCATCCAAAAATATTAATTAACTAGAAGGGTATTTGTGACACCTCGTAATTTCATGTCCAATAATGTATTGACACGTGTCATAAGCTTTGAACGTGTAAAAGAATACTCTAGAGGGACTAAAGTTGACAAACAAGGAAAGTATGTGAATATAAGGGTTCAAAATGTCAACAATGGATAAATATACTTTACAATAACCCTACATGATGTTTATACCCTTAAACGAATAAATCATGGATCATACGAAGCTAATTGTGAAAGAAAGTGAGAGATTACAAACTACAGGGGTTAAATGTGTCGACATGTTTAAAGTATACCTCTGAGTGACCTTTTAGCAAACCCGAAGCTTTGTAGCGATTAATTATGCTCATTAGAATGTATGATAAAAATTTCACCAAGTTTCGTTATCGTATGAGAAAGTTATGATAAAATTCGTATACGAGGGGTTAAAAGCGTCAACGTCGAAATTTAAGACTTTTCGGTGATCGTATGAATAACTGGGGACCTAACAAAGTTGGTTTATGACTTGGAGTCCTTAAAAGTCAAGTTTGGGGGTTACAAGTGCAAGAAAGCATCTTAAAAATCAAGTTTGGAAGTTCAGGGGCCAAACTGTCAACTTTGGAAAGTTATGTCATGCTGGCCTGGTCCTTACGGACCGTATGCTAGGATCCTTACGGTCCGTAAGCGACTCCCAGACGCAGAAACTCGGACAGGCGTCTGTTTAGCCATCTAACCGACTTATATTGCCATTTTTCACTTCCATGAGCGACCCCTACTGGTTCTTAGGCACTAGGGACACATGTTTAACATCAGGGAACATGTATAGCATTGTTTGTCATGATCTTGATGGATCAAAGGCACTATATAAGACCCACATTGTTGCAAACTTTGATCATCCCTTCATACCTTCACTTCTGATCATTTCTGGAGCACAAGGACCTTCCCTAAGCATCTCTAATCGTGCATTAGACCTTGGTAAGTATCCTTGACTTTCCTTAATCGTGTTTTACTTAGTTAATTAGCTTAAAGTCAAACCGTCGTAATTAAGGTTTGACTTATCGATTAACCACTAATGGTCTGATGTTTAGTCAAATTGAAAGTAGTTATAAGTTGGTAATTATGTGGGCATTACACCCTTAAAAGGGCACCCTCTGATTCCCACTCTAACTAGATCAATTGTCGGGTCAAAGTTTATTATAAAAAGTCAACAGGATCCTAATTTTTGAATTAACGCATAATTAGCAATGTAGAAGGCGTGTAACCTATTTTATCACTCATATAACTTGGTAATAAGTATAAGAACTGGTCTAAGCTTGTTTGATCCGACAATTTTCTGTTTAGGCTCGGTTCGGAACCGAAAGTCGCAAAACTTTGACTTTTGCTTTGACTTCAGTTCTGACCTGATTTAGATGGGTTTGGAAATGCCTTAGAGCTTCCTTAGGACCAAGTTACATGATAGTATAACCCTCTGTGGTTGGATCGTTGATTGTCCGATTCGTTTACACGTTTCCGTTAATTGCTTAATGTTGACCATAATGCCCTTTTGACCACAAAACAAGAATTTTGGAAATGTGAAAGGACAATAATCTTTATTACTGATTTATAAACATGTCCCTAAAATTTCACATCAGTTGAAGGTCTAGATTAGGAGTTATGCTCAATAGCGTAATTTGAAAGCTTTTTGTTAATTAAAAGGCATAATTAGCGTAAAGCCTATCTAAACCCAATTTTTGACACCAAACCTTTTACCCACTGATGTAATATAATATTTTGAGATTTTTGAAGATTTTCAATTATTTTTAACCTGATCATAACCTAAGGTTATGGCCTTGATTCGGTAAATACCGATTATACCCTTTTTGTGTATAAAATGAGTTTTACATAGTATTTTGACACCAATCCAATTGCTACTGATTTTGTATAATAAATGAAGTATTTTAAACTTTATAACCTGATCAGAAAACTCAGATTTCCTGTATAACCCGGAAATCGCTTAAAACGGCTTTTTACGCGTATTAAACACCTAGTATGGGTTTAAAACCATTTTGGCATATAAGACTTATCACCAACTGATATAACCTATTAAATTAAGTTGTTTTACTGATTATTTTAGACCCGAGTCTCAGAATTAAAATTAATCTCTTTTATAATCTGTTAAATGACCAAAATACCCCTACGGGGCTTAAATTGAGATTAAACTCGTTTTGGGCATAATGGAAGGTATCCTGCTGATATCACAACATATTTAAGGCATATTAACTTAGGAAACCTGTATATGACTCTTATGGTTACCGTTACGCTTCTTGCGCATTCGGTTCGGTTTATGTAACTAGTTGGCATAAATTAGCCGAAACGGGTCAAACCTTATCGTTTGTATCTCAAAATCCAGAATGTGTTTAGATTACCCATATTATACAAGCCTTCAAACTTGTCAGGTCTAAATCACATTCTATTCCGGTCTTCGCTTAATCGTGCGTACGAACCGTATCTTTATTTAAAACTAACCGGTCTAAGTTTAGGCTTAATTAAAGACCCGTTAGGATTCTAATAGGTTATTATAAACCTTCGTTCCAGAATAGGAGCCCAGTAAAAGCTATCTGTACTTGCTGATTTGATACAGCTGGGATTGAATTTATATTTAGCTCAGGTAAATACTTTTAACTTATTTTCCCTTACACGGGCTTGGGGTACGGTATCTAAAATACCGCTTGGTCGGGCATTCGACCTTAATCGATTGGTGGTTAAGTATTATCGAGATGACCCGTTTAAAAATATGTTTTGTTGCTTAAACGCCTTTGGGGGGTTAATGACCATGTCCCGGATATCCTTGGCATCATTTTACGAAATGGCCACGACCTAAGCACGGGGTGTAGGCGTACACCCGTCAGTGCCTAAATAAATAATGTGGTGTGTCTATTGATCTTTAACCCGGCACGAACCGGGCTACTGAACGCATAAGAAACATGTAATTCTTTTACAAGTATTATATTCAAATAATTATCCCAAGTTATAAAATGTTTTGTGCCACGTGCATTCAAATAAATTTTCTAAACCTTTTCAAAATGAGTCAGTTAATTGTATTTACCAGTGTAAACTGACGTATTTTCCCAAAAAGGTTAAGTGCAGGTACTACTCGTAATAGACTGGCCTCTCCTTAGCATCAATAAGAGTCTCACAAGCTTGGATGCATTTAAATCTGATGAACTATGTTTCCTTTATATTTGATCCGCATGTGGATCTTTTACATTCCGTTTGTAATATTTGGATATTACTTTATATCGGTTTGTAATATATTTATCTTTTGCTTCCGCTGTGCATTTACAATTGTGTTGTTTGACTATGACGATATCAACTACATCACGATAATCCCCACCGGGCCCACCGGTAATACGTGGAAATATCGGGGTGTGACAGGTTGGTATCAGAGCCAACATTGAGTGAATTAAACACTAGTCTTTTGTGTTTAATCTCAATGACACAGTAGCACATTCCTTAACTTCCGAGTCTAGACTTGAACTAGGAATGATCTCATCCCTGTTATATGTATGCATTGTTTTCAATACTTTTGTATCTCCGGATCGTGTCGCTGAGCAAAGCTGCCATTGGTGGAGGCTCTCCAAATCCGAAGTTTAAGAAGGTAAAGCTTCGTACTACAACTCAAATAGGCGCACGACCTGTATGAAGGAATGACCTTTTGAGCCCATTAATCATATTTCAAATTCTTTACCCAAGACTTTGGAAACTTCAAATGGGAAGCCAACATCGGAGGAGTTCGTACTTGCTGTCCTTGAAGGTCCTATTCCAAAGATAATACCTATGAAAGCAAGGGACTCATATTTCTTACCTCCAAGTCTTGGAATCCCAGACTTGGAATATACATGTTCTGATCTGTTTCATGATCCATATTGTTGATTACCTATTAAATCCTTGGATCCCACTCTTGCAAAGATTTCAAAATAGAAGATTTGGATTACCCACCAAAACCTTCGGTATTCTTACCTCACGCAGAGAACCAAGGAGAAAATTTCTGGAGATAAAGTAAAGAAGAAACTCTTTCGTTGCTCTTCATTTCTTTATTAGTCCTTATAAGGACATACTTATCTTTCAGTCCCTTCGTGGACAACATTATTCCTTTCAAGTCCCGTTTAGGGCAAACCTGAACTTTTTAACTTTATCGTAGAATGATTAAATTTAAGTTTTCATTCTAAACATGAAATATGAAATAAATGGAAAATAACATTCCTTTTTACAAGATCTACCATTATAATAAAATGGCAAAATCTAAAAGGGACAAGACCTAGCCACGTGTTATTTTGAGACAGGGCCAAGATGGTAGTTCCCCAATTAGATTCAGATCCTTATTAAACATCTCAATTTAGGATTGTTCTGCGCTTAATATTAAAATGAATCTTAAAGGTAAAACCTAGCCTACATGTCATTTTAGACATGGCCAAGATGGTAAGACCTATTCAAGAGATTCAGATCCTTGTTAACACCTGAGAACGTGTTAGCACTCTTGACAAATGTGATTCGAGAAAATCACAACAGTCATTCTTATATTGGATTCTTTCAATTTCCTAATTTGGCCTAATGATCCAGAAATCATGGCTTATACCATCCTATAAGATGATCATATTATAACCATCCGTTAGTGATGAAGTGCCTACGGGCTAAACTTGTTGTCCGATAAGAAAACGACAGTGGTGGTCTTTGACCCCTGTCTATAGATGTTGGACCCTGTCCAAGCATAATAGTCGGTGTGATCCATACGATCTCAACTAATAGCATCTGAGAAGATGATCATATCATAAACATCCCTCTGAAGGGAAATGCCCACGGGCTATACCTATTGTCCTAAAAGACAAAAGACAGTCGTAGCCTACAACTCCCTGTCAAGAAAAGGTAATGAACTTTGATTCAAACCTTAATGCCTCGATTCCATAAAATCTGGGTTTATAAATTAAACTTGTCCACGTGACTAAGCCTTTTGTGCTATTACTAACTTATAATTTAGGACTATAATAAAAATCCTGAATAAAATAAATATCTTTCCTTTTCTGCCAGTATACATATTAAAAAGAATCTTAAAGGTACCGCCTAGCCTATATGTCATTCCAGACGAGGCCAAGATGGTAGAACCTATTCAAAAGATTCGAATCCTTGTTAACATTGTAAACATGTTAACACTCCTGGCAACAGTGATGCGATAAAATCACACTTGTCATCTTCATATTAGGACTTTCCAAACCCCTTAATTAGCATAAATGATCAATAGGAATCATGGCTAATAAACGTCGAACATGATGCATACATCAAAACATTCATTTAGAATGTATGCCTACGGGCAAGTATATGTACATAAAAAGATAGTTTTATTTCATAACTTCTTGTCAAGACAATGAATTATGAAATTTTCCGATCCAAAGGAATCATTGATTATGTTTTAAAATTTCCTAGTGACAAGGCCTCTGTGCCATCAAAAGTCCTTTGGAACAAGCCCTTGTGCTATATAAAGTGTCAGTACGACATTGACAGTCGTGACTTGTGTCCCCTGTCTATAGATACAAAAGATTATATTCCGTTAAAACGCCAAAGAGGGTTTGTTTAAAAACCTAGGCAAAACATAATCAAATAAATTTAATACTATATATTCGCCTATATGGTTTATTTGTACCATGGCTATTTAATCATCAAATTCGACAATTCGCTATATGATTAAACAAATTATTACTACTTGGTTTGTAGCCCTCAAGGCTTCACCATGGCTGACTCCTCTGAAGCTCACAATCATCCAATTGATCAGAATGATGATGCAAGACTGAACTTAACAAGCACCGAGTTACAGGCTATGATAGATACAGCCGTAAACAACGCTGTGGACCGTGTATTAAAGGATCATAAGCGAAAATGCGATAATACCCCAAATAAGGGTTACAAAAAGGGTAAGACCGGTTCAAGCTATAACCAGTCCAAACCAAATGAGGCAAAATCCGAATGTAAAACCTGCGGGAAGAAGCATTTCGGAAAATGTTTCTATGATCAGACCAGGGGATGTGTCATCTGTAAGGAGACGGATCACAAGACCCATGAATGCAAGGATTTGAAGGACAAACAGCAGACCGGTGAAAAGACCAGATGCAAAACCTGTAGGAAATACCACCTCAGGAAATGCAGATTTGAATCTCAGCCTTCACCTTGTGGAATCTGTAAGTCCAAGGAGCATAAGACCTTGGATTGCAAGAAGATGGAAGATGCGACCTGCCATGGTTGTGGCGAAAAAGGGCACATAAAGACCAGCTGCCTAAAGAAGGCGACTAAAGGAAAAGGCACTTTAAAAGCACAAGCTAAGCCTTGTGGAATTTATAATAAGGAAGGGCACAAGACTTTGGAGTGCCAAGACATAAAGGATGCAACCTACTATGGTTGCAATGAAATAGGGCACATCAAAACTAATTGCCCAAACAAAACCAAGAAGCCTGGGGAGGCTAAGAAGACCAAAACTTGGCACAACCCCCGATCCCTGATCCCCGGGAACGGGCGGACGTGATCACAGAATTCGGTGGTATCAGATTTATTTAGTCTCGCAGCGGAATTTACATCAGGACCGTAGTTAGGAAATGTTTATCAGAGTAAAAACCACCTTCTTTTATAATAACATGGGCAAAACCCAAGTTTCTTATTACAATACATTATAGGGATAAACCCTATTTTATTGAATTTAAAACATCGTTTATTAGGTAACTTTTATAGCCACATTATCCCCAAGCCTTCAGTGCTCTCCAGCTGGCTTTTCATTAATTGGTTGTTCACATTGTGTTACCTGTAACGCGTTTTAAAAACATTTGTCAGTCGGAAATACTGGTGAGTGAATCCCAGTTTAATCAAGAAACATTTTATCAATTAAAACAGTATTGAGAGCGATCACATTGTTTATTTCTACACAATTACTCATTCAGTATTTGCCACTCGACCGGATCTATGGCTATGGTCAAATTACCCATTGGCTAACTCGTCGTCCAATGGTAATGCATTGTCATTCAGACTTACTACTACTCGTAGTAAATTTTGTATACAAAACCCCATAATACCGGCAGTAATTGAAGAACTACAAAGACTCAATCACCGCTTAATCACATTGTAAAACAATTAAGGTTTTGTAAAGTATTCCAAAAAGGTTAACAAAAAGAGGATAAACTCACATTGCTGTCTTAGGCTTTTCGTAAGGGTTTCCTGGATATAATCTATAATTTATACAAATGTACATTGGTTAGTATCATAACCCTTTGAAATTATTAATGATACCCTCCCCGAGACGGCATTCCAACAACTACGTCGGGCAGAACCACGATAGTTGTTACGGAACCCTAAATCAATCGGGCAGCGTATCTATTACGAAACTGGGGTTATAATACTTACAATGGAGCAGAACCTCGCTAATTAGGGGTACAATACCCAAAATATTATGTCTATAACTTCAGAATTCGTGAATGAGATTTGAGAATGAGCGACGGAAACTGAAAACTGATGCCTGCTATTTATAGTTGTGATATTGCATCCTGTCGCGGCCCGCGTAAAAGACAAGGTAACCTTACCCGGCCCGCGTCAACACCAGTCAACACTATAGCTTAGCTGAGTCGTTGAGTAGGTCCGCCACGATGTCGACACGTGTCGGCCTCTGGTGTAATCGCGTGTTATGAGTCCGCGCGGCCCGCGTCAACTTAGACGAAGTCTTATGCAGCCCGCTTGAACTAAAGGTTTCAGCGAAGACCGGTCAACACTCCCATACGGCCCGCGTAAGATGTTGGGGTGGGTTTATGCGGCCCGCCTCAACTTACATTTCAGGTTTTTATTTTATTTTATATGTTATAATCTATTTAAGGCTCGGTTTTTCACATACGGGGTGTAATATAAGACATATACGGATATTTTAATATATAATAGGGTATACAAAATATAATGAGGGTGTTGGTTTTACCGAGGGTTGTTACATTCTCCCCACCATACTTTAGAGCTCGTCCTCGAGATCTACTGAAACAAATGAGGGTATTTCTTTTGCATTTCTGACTCAAGCTCCCATGTGTATTCAGGTCCTCTTTTGGAATCCCACTTCACTTTGACTAGAACTAGTCTTATATGTTTAAGATTCTTGACTTTCATGTCTTCAATTTGTAGAGGTTTTTCTACAAACTTGAGTTGTTCATTTACCTCTATATCCTTAAGAGGTACTATCAATGATTCATCAGCTAAACACTTTTTAAGATTAGATACATGAAACACATCATGTATTCCTGCCATTTCCTCTGGCAATTGTAGCTGATAGGCTACAGGTCCTATTCTTCTAATAATTTTAAAAGGTCCAACATACCTGGGACTTAGCTTTCCCCGTTTGATAAATCTTACCACTCCTTTCCAAGGAGAGACCTTTAACAATACTTTATCTCCTACTTGAAATTCTAAGGGTTTGCATCGGTTATCAGCATAATTCTTTTGTCTATCACGTGCTGCTTTCAGTCGTTCCTTGACTTGAATAATCTTGTCAGTTGTTTCCTGTACTATCTCAGGTCCAGATAGTTGCTTTTCCCCAATTTCTGCCCAACAGACTAGGGTTCGACACTTTCGTCCATAAAGTGCTTCGAATGGTGCAGCATTGATACTTGTGTGATAACTATTATTATAAGAAAATTCGATTAAAGGTAAGTGTTCGTCCCAATTACCTCCAAAGTCAATTACACAAGCTCTAAGCATGTCTTCCATTGTCTTAATTGTTCTTTCACTTTGTCCATCTGTTTGAGGATGATAAGCCGTGCTTAGCTTTATCTTGGTTCCCATTGCCTTTTGGAAACTTGACCAGAAATGAGATGTAAATCGACTATCTGTGTCAGAAACAATTGATAAAGGAATGCCATGTAAAGAAACAATTTCATTTACATACAATTTAGATAATTGTTCCATACTAATTGTTTCCTTCATTGGTAAGAAATGAGCTGACTTAGTTAGTCTATCTACAATCACCCAGATTGTATCATTTCCTTTCCTAGTTTTGGGTAATTTAGTAACAAAATCCATGGTTATAAATTCCCATTTCCAAACTGGCATTTCTAATTGCTGTAACAAACCTGAGGGTTTCTGATGTTCAGCTTTAACTTGTGAGCAAGTTAAACATTTAGAAACATAAACTGCTACGTCCTTTTTCATTCCTATCCACCAGAAATTTTTCCTTAAATCCTGGTACATTTTATCACTTCCTGGATGTATCGTATATTTTGACTTATAGGCTTCTTCTAATATACGATTACGTAGATTTCCTAATTTAGGTATCCACATTCTCTTTTCATGGAATCTCCAAATTCCATCCGTTCCTTGTTTCAATTCTTTTAACATACCTTTTAATTTTTCAGAATCATCTTTGATTATTGATTCTTGTGCTTCTCTTATCTGATCATTTAAATCTATTTGCAGATTTAATTTAAGAGAACGTACCCTCTTTGACTTTTCATGATATTTTCGGCTTAAAGCATCTGCCACTATATTGGCTTTTCCTTCATGATACTGGATATCACAATCATAATCACTAAGAAATTCCATCCAGCGTCTTTGTCTCATATTCAACTCCTTTTGCTTGAAAACATATCTTAAACTCTTATGATCAGTGAATATGGTAAATTTACTACCATAAAGGTAATGTCTCCAAATTTTAAGAGCAAAAATTATAGCTCCTAATTCTAAATCATGGGTTGAATAATTTTCTTCATGACTCTTAAGTTGTCTAGATGCGTAAGCTATAACCTTTTGTCGTTGCATCAACACACATCCATAACCTAATTTAGAAGCATCACAATAGACTACAAAGTCTTCAGTTCCTTCTGGTAATGCTAGTATAGGTGTATGGGTCAATCTTTGCTTAAGAATTCTAAAGGCTTCTTCTTGTTTTAATCCCCATTCAAACTTAACAGATTTATAGGTTAGCTTAGTTAAGGGAATGGCTATTCTAGAGAAATCTTTAATAAATCTTCTATAATAACCGGCCAATCCTAAGAAACTTCTAACCTCAGTTGGTGACTCAGGGATTTTCCATTTAGTAATTGCCTCAATCTTGGTTGGATCTACATGAATTCCTTCATGATTGACTAGGTGTCCAAGGAATTGTACCTGTTCTAACCAAAATTCGCACTTTGAAAACTTAGCATAAAGCTTTTCCTTTCTTAACAAACTTAAAAGTGCGTGCAAATGTTTTGCATGATCTTCTTTATTCTTACAATAAATTAGAATATCATCTATGAAAACAATTATGAATTTATCCAAATATGGTTTACATACTCGGTTCATCATGTCCATAAATGCAGCTGGGGCATTGGTTAAACCAAATGGCATGACAGTAAATTCATAATGTCCATACCTTGTTCTAAAAGCAGTTTTAGGAATATCCTCTTCCTGTACCTTTAATTGATGATATCCTGACCTTAAATCAATTTTAGAGAAAAATCGAGCTCCTTGTAGCTGATCAAACAGATCATCGATTCTCGGTAATGGATACCGATTCTTAATCGTGACTTTGTTTAATTCACGGTAATCAATGCACATACGCATTGATCCGTCCTTCTTTTTAACAAACAATATCGGCGCTCTCCATGGCGACGAACTTGGCTGTATAAATCCTTTCTCCAATAATTCATCTAATTGTTTCTTCAATTCTTGCATTTCAACGGGTGCCAAACGGTAAGGTGCTTTGGGAATTGGTGATGTTCCTGGTAGCAGGTGAATTCTGAACTCAACTTCTCTGTCTGGAGGTTGTCCTGGCAATTCTTCTGGAAAAACATCTGAAAACTGAGATACTACTGGAATATCTTTTAGTTCTTTTCCTTTAGTGTTAGTGATTATGGATATCAAATACACTATAGAACCTTTTCTTATACAACTTGCAGTTTTCATCACAGAGATGAATTTTGTGGTCCTAGAGGATTTATCTCCTTTAATGGTGATCATTTTTCCTTTTTGTGAATTTACCCGAATTAACTTTTGATCACATAAAATACTAGCTTTATTGGCTATCAACCAATCCATTCCTAAAACAACATCAAATCCTACCAGATTCATAGGATAAAGATTTGCAATAAATTTCTGATTTGAAATTTCTATACTTGCTCCCTGCAAGATTTCAGAAATTCTAACAGTTTCTCCATTGGCTGTCTCTACTAAGCATTCTTGTGGTAGTTTAGTTAATGATTGATTTAGTAATTTGCAAACGATGTATTAATAAAACTTTGGTTTGCACCAGAGTCAAATAATACTTTAGCAAAGACATCATTAACTAAAAACGTACCAGCTATGACATCTGGGATCATCTTGGCTTCTTCTGCAGTCAGCACAAATGCTCTAGCATTTTTAGTATTCTTGTTATCTGCAGTTGGGACTAATTTTGGACAATTTAGCTTGATATGACCTTGTTCTCCGCAATTGTAACATATCCGGCTATTGGCTTTCTTCCTGCAATTTTCTTCCTTGTGTCCCGATATTTTGCAAAAGTTACAGTATATGGAACATCTTCCTGAATGCTTTCTTTTGCAATACCTACAATAAGGTGCAGAGGTAGAACCTATATTTCTCCCACGGTTAGAATTTCCAGAACGAAATTCTTGAGTCAACTTCTGGGTTAGGCTCCTTCTTTGATCCTCTTCTCGAGTACGGACTAACTCATCTGTCAAGGTGTTGGCTAGTTCTACAGCTTCTTCTATGGTGTGAGGTCTAGCTGCCTTGACTACATGTCTTATCTCCCCAATTAATCCCCAAATATAACGAGAGATTAATACTGGTTCTGGTGAAGCAAGAGTTGGTACTATCCTAGCATATTCAAAGAATAACTTTGTGTACCCTTTGCTATCCACCCCAGTCATCCTAAGATTTAGGAATTTGTTTGCTATCTGTTCCTTTTCATTGGGTGGGCAGAATTTCCTTTCTACCTTATCCTTAAACTCTTCCCATTCCATATTATAGGTTCTATCACTTCCTTTTGTTTGGAGGATAGTGTTCCACCATTCTAGTGCTGCATTCTTAAATAGATTAGAAGCAAACAATATTTTATCTTCTTCAGCACACTTACTTATCCTTAAGACTGCCTCAGTCTTCTCTATCCAGCGTAAGGTTGCAATAGCCCCTTCATTGCCCGAGAATTCCATTGGTTTACAAGACCAGAATTCTTTATAAGAACAACCATAGGACATGGTTCTTCTTCTTTTGGGAATGGGCATTTGAAGTACAGGTCCATTGTTCACGCTGTTTTCTGGTTCACTTGGTCGCTTACTGCTATGCTTACTTTTATTATCAGCATCTTTAACAGTTTGAAGAATAAATGGTATTGCATCTATAATTCCTTGTGCTACAATGTGTTGGATAGCACTATTATCCATCTGGTTCCCATTGTTGTTATTCAAATTCTCATTATCGTTCTGAATATTATCATTCTGGATTTCCGGGTTATTATCCGGATTTACTTGATTTCCTTGATCGGCCATCTGAATTTTAAACATTTACCCCATATTAATATCACAATTAATATCTAATATAGTTAATCACATGACACACAATCTAGCCAAAAACGTAGATCATTGCTACTTACTCTTTTCATATACTTATGCGTCTATTACACACTAGTACAGAAATAAAGATTACAATACCAACAGAAATAAAATAGTAATATGCATCCATACACACATATGTTATGAGTCCGCGCGGCCCGCGTCAACTTAGACGAAGTCTTATGCGGTCCGCTTGAACTAAAGGTTTCGGCAAAGACCGGTCAACACTCCCATACGGCCCGCGTAAGATGTTGGGGTGGGTTTATGCGGCCCGCCTCAACTTACATTTCAGGTTTTTATTTTATTTTATATGTTATAATCTATTTAAGGCTCGGTTTTTCACATACGGGGTGTAATATAAGACATATACGGATATTTTAATATATAATAGGGTATACAAAATATAATGAGGGTGTTGGTTTTACCGAGGGTTGTTACAAAACTGGAAGCTCTCAAATGGATGCTCAAGAGGCTATTCAGGATGAAAATGTCACAACAGGTACTCTCTTTACCAATAACGCTCATGCTAGAGTATTATTTGATTCAGGTTCAGATAAGTCTTTCGTAGACAATAGATTTTAAAAATCATTAAATCTGCCTGTTAAAACTCTAAGCGTTAAGTATAAAATAGAATTGACCGATAATACCCCAGAGACTGCTTCAGCAATATTAGATGGATGTTTTATATCCATTAGGAATCATTCTTTTTCCGCTGTCCTTGTTTCTATTAGAATAGAGGGACTCGATATTGTGATAGGAATGGATTGGTCGTCTTGTAACCAAGCCCATATTGTGGGTAATAAAAAGCAAGTAGTTATCAAACTCCTTATGGTAAGCCTTTGACAATTTAAGGAGACATATGGTATGGATTGCCTATGTACTTGCTGAAATTGGTATTTAATACCAAAGCTTCGAGTATGGAAAACTCAGATGAGACAAACAACAGTCGCAATGCTAGAGATACGACAAATGTTAATGATGCATCAAATGTGAACCTCAATGTTAATGGATTTAATCTCCAGAACTGTAATTAACGCAGCCGTTAGAAAGGCTATGAGAAAAGTCATGAAAAAGTCCAAGAAGTCGAGTGATGTTCGCTTTAAAACTCACGTCGCTGCTCATAAGAGAAGAGCTTTATTCATAATTCAAATACGAAGAATAACCCAAACAAAATCATATATGGCAAGGAGCCCATTCCTTTTAGGATGTACTTGCAAGTACTTCGTCTCTTGGAAGTCAAGAGACTTTTGCAGGAGATTGTAGGATGAAGTAGAAACCATTAGGTATATCAGCGGTTATACTGAAAAGGACACGGTGAGGTATACATCTCAGTCATTCGATGGCAATACCCTTAATTAGTGAGGACATTAATGAAGTCCACAAGAAAGATCCTCTTATACATTATGGGATGGTCCAAGTTTTAAGGACCTTATTAGAAAAACCTATTATCCGCTTCGCGAAATGGAAAAAGGTGGAATAAGAATTTTACGACTCTCACCATAAGAGTTCTAGACCGTCGATAATATGTCTCAAATTTTAATTCATTGGCTGAGATAGTGCTCTATTCAATTTACCCAAAATATAAGCTTAATGCAAATGATTATTAGTGGTTAGCATCGGCAATAAGAGGGCACATTAAGGTTTCAAATCCTGCTCATTATAAATCCATTATGGATCTACCTTAGTTACTCATGTTATAAAGATTAAGAAATAACCAGTCAAAGCTGAGACTGTCCTAAAATTGCCAAAGACTCTTTGCAGCCAAGTTTAAACGGATTAAGAAGGGAGGCATTTATCCCTCCTGATGAACGATTAGAGGCAGTTTACATTTATGAAGACACCAGATAAATCCCTTATTGTGATTTATTGTTAAGAGTTACGTTCGGTTCCAGGTACTGCTAAGTCTCTCATAAGACCATAAGTTTAGCAAACTTTTCAAAATTTTCTATAAGAACCCCAGATATTAAGTGTAAGGTAAAACTTACAGACAAAAATCATAAGAACCATTCCTTCTGTTAGAAGCCCTCAGTAGTAGAATTTTAGAAGTATCCCCTCTCTAGAGGAAGTGCGTCAGCATTTAGAGTTGATATCTCTTTGATCTCTAACGATTGCGAATACCAAACGGTATGATAAAAAGCACCATATGAGGATTGGTATATCTTAATATGTTCCATAGATTGCTTCCATGCCTGATCAGTATGGAGGTTTAATGCATGGGACCACAAAGATATTCCGATGGTCATAGAGTACTAAAGTCAACTAATGGTATTCAAAGGAGATATCCAGAATGGAATTGTCCAAGTAAATGTTCCAGATCAAGGAGTTCGTGGACTCGTAACATAAATGTGTCACTTAATTGACACAAGCAATGGTGGATGAATTGGAGCCTGAGATTTGTAAAAATCTCTGTAACCTCCTTGTATCTTGATTATCTTCTCCTAAGATTACCTTGTTTACCCCTGAGAGGTAGGTAGAGTTAAGGTTTATATCCCATTTAAGGCTGTATTATTATGAAATCTCCAAGACGGTTAGTACCATCATTGGAAGAATCGAAACCCTGATTAACTAAGTTTAAAAATAGAGGGTTCATATAGCCTAACTCAATATCCTGAGAATTCGGTATAGTTAATTATGAAAGACGGTTCATTTTGCTTATGCATTGTTACCGCAACCCTAATTAGGCAACGATTAAGAATTGCCATCAGCTGCCCAGGATCGTCGATTTGTTCGACTAATGACAAGGATTAGCTATTCCTTAAAATTAGTTAAGCAGTGGTTGGAATAACCATCTCACCTTAAGATAAGCTTTTCTATAATAGTTGATATATAAGCATCAAGGCTGCTCCTTTGGAGACCTTGTATAGATGGAATGTTAAACATCTATTGTTAGGACAATAGATTGGTAAGTTCAATTATCAGGATCTGAAAGTTGTATTGGAAACAACAAATAAGATCACGCAAATTCATAATCATTTGTAAGATGCCAGTATTCGGCAGAAAATCAAGGATTAATGAAAATAGCAAACCTCCTAAATTCTTGTTAAGGAATAAGGTTCAACAAAAGATATCACCCAGGAAGGGTGTGCCAAAATTTGTTAAATTATCAGGCTAGTTAAGCTCTGAATATATAGAATCATTCGAAGGAAATCGAATGTATCAAGATCAAGTAGCTTATAAGCTAAAACCTATTTAAGGAGCTTGGCGGAGCTCGCAATACATTGCACACTGGTGACTGAAGGATGTGTTTCGCCAATAAGTCAAGAAGCACTATCACATAATGATATGCAGATTTATGATGTGAGGAGCATCCTGTATCGATTGAGGATCGACAGGTTAAGAAGCTCCAAAAGGATACATGTACCTAATATAGGGGTCACTTTGGGAGCTTAGAAAGACTCCAGATATGTTATAGAAGTTAAGTCCATTATGCGACAAAAAAGTACTTCCAGCATTTTAACAAATCTCGAGATCGAGATTTCTTTTAAGGGGGTGAGGATGTGACACCTCGTAATTTCATGTCCAATAATGTATTGACACGTGTCATAAGCTTTGAACGTGTAAAAGAATACTCTAGAGGGACTAAAGTTGACAAACAAGGAAAGTACGTGAATATAAGGGTTCAAAATATCAACAATGGATAAATATACTTTACAATAACCCTACATGATGTTTATACCCTTAAACGAATAAATCATGGATCATACGAAGCTAATTGTGAAAGAAAGTGAGAGATTACAAACTACAGGGGTTAAATGTGTCGACATGTTTAAAGTATACCTCTGAGTGACCTTTTAGCAAACACGAAGCTTTGTAACGATTAATTATGCTCATTAGAATGTATGATAAAAATTTCACCAAGTTTCGTTATCGTATGAGAAAGTTATGATAAAATTCGTATACGAGGGGTTAAAAGCGTCAACGTCGAAATTTAAGACTTTTCGGTGATCGTATGAATAACCGGGGACCTAACAAAGTTGGTTTATGACTTGGAGTCCTTAAAAGTCAAGTTTGGGGGTTACAAGTGCAAGAAAGCATCTTAAAAATCAAGTTTGGAAGTTCAGGGGCCAAACTGTCAACTTTGGAAAGTTATGTCATGCTGGCCTGGTCCTTACGGACCGTATGCTAGGACCCTTACGGTCCGTAAGCGACTCCCAGATGCAGAAACTCAGACAGGCGTCTGTTCAGCCATCTAACCGACTTATATTGCCATTTTTCACTTCCATGAGCGACCCCTACTGGTTCTTAGGCACTAGGGACACATGTTTAACATGAGGGAACATGTATAGCATTGTTTGTCATGATCTTGATGGATCAAAGGCACTATATAAGACCCACATTGTTGCAAACTTTGATCATCCCTTCATACCTTCACTTCTGATCATTTCTGGAGCACAAGGACCTTCCCTAAGCATCTCTAATCGTGCATTAGACCTTGGTAAGTATCCTTGACCTTCCTTAATCGTGTTTTACTTAGTTAATTAGCTTAAAGTCAAACCGTCGTAATTAAGGTTTGACTTATCGATTAATCACTAATGGTCTGATGTTTAGTCAAATTGAAAGTAGTTATAAGTTGGTAATTATGTGGCATTACACCCTTAAAAAGGCACCCTCTGATTCCCACTCTAACTAGATCAATTGTCGGGTCAAAGTTTATTATAAAAAGTCAACAGGATCCTAATTTTTGAATTAACGCATAATTAGCAATGTATAAGGCGTGTAACCTATTTTATCACTCATATAACTTGGTAATAAGTATAAGAACTGGTCTAAGCTTGTTTGATCCGACAATTTTCTGTTTAGGCTCGGTTCGGAACCGAAAGTCGCAAAACTTTGACTTTTGCTTTGACTTCAGTTCTGACCCGATTTAGATGGGTTTGGAAATGCCTTAGAGCTTCCTTAGGACTAGGTTACATGATAGTATAACCCTCTGTGGTTGGATCGTTGATTGTCCGATTCGTTTACATGTTTCCGTTAATTGCTTAATGTTGACCATAATGCCCTTTTGACCATAAAACGAGAATTTTGGAAATGTGAAAGGATAATAATCTTTATTACTGATTTATAAACATGTCCCTAAAATTTCACATCAGTTGGAGGTCTGGATTAGGAGTTATGCTCAATAGCGTAATTTGAAAGCTTTTTATTAATTAAAAGGCATAATTAGCGTAAAGCCTATCTAAACCCAATTTTTGACACCAAACCTTTTACCCACTGATGTAATATAATATTTTGAGATTTTTTAATATTTTTAATTATTTTTAACCTGATCATAACCTAAGGTTATGGCCTTGATTCGGTAAATACCGATTATACTCTTTTTGTGTATAAAATGAGTTTTACATAGTATTTTGACACCAATCTAATTGCTACTGATTTTTTGTAATAAATGAAGTATTTTGAACTTTATAACCTTATCAGAAAACTCAGATTTCCTGTATAACCCGGAAAGCGCTTGAAACGGCTTTTTACGCGTATTAAACACCTAGTATGGGTTTAAAACCATTTTGGCATATAAGACTTATCACCAACTGATATAACATATTAAATTAAGTTGTTTTACTGATTATTTCAGACCCAAGTCTCAGAATTAAAATTAATCTCTTTTATAATCTGTTAAATGACCAAAATACCCCTACGGGGCTTAAATTGAGATTAAACTTGTTTTGGGCATAATGGAAGGTATCCTGCTGATATCACAACATATTTAAGGCATATTAACTTAGGAAACCTGTATATGACTCTTATGGTTACCGTTACGCTTCTTGCGCATTCGGTTCGGTTTATGTAACTAGTTGGCATAAATTAGCCGAAACGGGTCAAACCTTATCGTTTGTATCTCAAAATCCAGAATGTGTTTAGATTACCCATATTATACAAGCCTTCAAACTTTTCGGGTCTAAATCACATTCTATTCCGGTCTTCGCTTAATCGTGCGTACGAACCGTATCTTTATTTAAAACTAACCGGTCTAAGTTTAGGCTTAATTAAAGACCCATTAGGATTCTAATAGGTTATTATAAACCTTCGTTCCAGAATAGGAGCCCAGTAAAAGCTATCTGTACTTGCTGATTTGATACGGCTGGGATTGAATTTATATTTAGCTCAGGTAAATACTTTTAACTTATTTTCCCTTACACGGGCTTGGGGTACGGTATCTAAAATACCGCTTGGACGGGCATTCGACCTTAATCGATTGGTGGTTAAGTATTATCGAGATGACCCGTTTAAAAATATGTTTTGTTGCTTAAACGCCTTTGGGGGTTAATGACCATGTCCCGGATATCCTTGGCATCATTTTACGAAATGGCCCCGACCTAAGCACGGGGTGTAGGCGTACACCCGTTAGTGCCTAAATAAATAATGTGGTGTGTCTATTGATCTTTAACCCGGCACGAACCGGGCTACTGAACGCATAAGAAACATGTAATTCTTTTACAAGTATTATATTCAAATAATTATCCCAAGTTATAAAATGTTTTGTGCCACGTGCATTCAAATAAATTTTCTAAACCTTTTTCAAAATAAGCCAGTTAATTGTATTTACCAATGTAAACTGACGTATTTTCTCAAAATGGTTAAGTGCAGGTACTACTCGTAATAGGCTGGCCTCTCCTTAGCATCAATAAGAGTCTCGCAAGCTTGGATGCATTTAAATCTGATGAACTATGTTTCCTTTATATTTGATCCGCCTGTGGATCTTTTATATTCCGTTTGTAATATTTGGATATTACTTTATATCGGTTTGTAATATATTTATCTTTTGCTTCCGCTGTGCATTTACAATTGTGTTGTTTGACTATGACGATATCAACTACGTCACGATAATCCCCACCGGGCCCACCGGTAATACGTGGAAATATCGGGGTGTGACAGTATTTTGGTAACTTAATAGATAAAAGTATGGGCATTTGAGTCTTTTCACCTAAACATAAATATCAATTTTATTTTGTTTTACACTATTTCTCTCTCACAAACACAAACACCCACACTTACCACCACCTGCCACCACACTCACCACCACATGCTGACGAACACCACCACCTGCCCTTCCAAATCACCGGAACCACCCAAACCACCGCCACACCACCTCAATCGTCGCCAGTTCGGTTACACCCTATTCAACCGAATACATCTATGTTTCAGATCTGGGAAACCTTTGTTTTAGACCTGGGAAACCCTAGGAATTAGAAAAGAAGATGGAGATTTGGTTTGCAATGGTGGGTAGCACGATAGACGAGGAGCGAGGATACGATCTGAAATCAACAGGGTTTCGAGCAGGCCACGCGTTTCGAGACGATCATAGTTGACGGTCACCCGGGGTTTCAATGGTGACGGTCGCCTAGGGTTTCGTCAATGACGGCCGCCTAGGATTTCGAGCCAAGGACTCCATCTTCAGCGACTTTTTAGACTAATGATTATGGTGACGGTGGAGTCAATTAGAAGCTCCAGTGGTTGGTGTGGGGGTGGTGGTGGTGCCTTGTGGTACAGTGGTTGTTGGTGGTCGAGTAGGGGTGGTGGTCCTCTGATGGAGCTGGTGCAAGGTGGTTGTTGGGTTGGGGTGTGCACAGTGGTGGTGATGGTTGGTTGTGGTGGTGGTTGTTAGTGATGGAGGAGAGAGAGAGGGTGTAGAGAGAAGAGAGAGGGTATAGAGAGAGAGAGAAAGAGAGTGCAAACATTATAATGTATTCTTTATGTGTAATTTAATCAAAATACTTTTAATTTTATACTTGAAGTTAACAAAAATACTCTTTCAGTTAATGTCGCAACCCCCGATCCCTAATCCCCGGGAACGGGCGGCCGCGAGCCAGTTTCGGTGGTATCGCGTATTGTCTAATTTGGCAGCGGAATTTTTCATCAGTACCGTAGTTAGGAAATATTTGATCAGAGTAAAATACCACATTTTTATAATATTAAACATTTGAGATAGACCCAAGTTCGCAGTACACACGTTTTCATAGGAATAAATCATATTTTATTTAACAAAAACATCTATTTTATTTTAGGTAACTTTATTGCCACTTTTCCAAGCCTTCAGTGCTGTCCAACTGGCTTCTATATAGAGCGAGAGCTTACAATTGTTTAAGACGTCTAATATGTTTTTTTCAAAGGGCTACAATTATTCGTTTTAACGTCTATATATATAGCGAGAGCTTACAATTATTTATAAATATTATCTATCATGGATTAACAACGCTTGTTTCAAAGGCTTGCGTGGTTTAAAACAATTATACAATTATTTCTATTTCTTCTATTTGTGTTATTCCTCTACCTTTTTAGAATAAAGCAACAATTTTTAAATTGTTTAAATTAGAGGGGACAACATTTTCTTTTATCTTATGATAGGCTGCAATCGATGTTTTAAAAACAAGATCATTCATTAAGTTGGACAAAGTAGCGACTCCTGGAATCTTTGGATCAATCATGGTGGCACATCATTGATTTGCAACGTGAAGATACATGCTTTTCCATAAAATCAAAATAAATAAATTGAATATACGAACAACATAAATTATATAAAATGGCTCCCCAGCAGTTGGTCCCATGTGGTTGGGCTTGTGTCTTCCTTTGGGAGGTCACAGGTTCGAAACCCGGCTCCGGCAATTCGGGGGAGGATGTTTCAATGATGGATCATTCCTACCGAGGCATGGTGCGGTCTTGAGGGCAACCCGGTTTTACCCAGCTGTTACCCTAGCGAGTCTCTCGTGTGGGGGCAGTATGGTTTCCGGACGAAGGTCAGCTTGCGCAACGGCCGGGGCCCGATCGAACATCGCGTCCGGAAGAGCGGGGCTGACGGGGGATTGTCATTGACATGAAGCCAGTGATCAATAGGTCTTGTACATAGAAAGTCACCCTTAAAAAAAAATATAAACTAAAAAGTTATATGTCGGGTATACAACAAAAACTGAGGGGCAAATATAGAGACAACGGTGCAGAATTAAACTGATTGGGTCCACCGAGTTAAATAACCTAAATTCCATGTGTATCAAATCATTGTAGCATAATGGTTAAATTATATAAATTATTATACTTCTATACCTTACATTTTCAAAGGACTTGTACAGTGTTTTTTACTTATTTATTATTATTTTTCTACTTAGTCCATTTGAACCAATAGCATATTATAGTTTTCTTTTTCTTAATTTTTTTACTTTTAAATTGAATTGTTAGTGGAGTCATCTAATACTTTTTGTTTTTTCTTTTATTTATTTGATTATTTTTAATATAAATATTATAATATTTTTATTTTTGCAATTTCCTTTGGATAGATTTCGTTTTTCACTTATAATCTAAAGAAATACAATGTTTTATAAAATTCAGAGTATGCAATTTTGATGTGCTTATTTTTATCTATTTTTAGACATAAATTTCATTTAAAACTGAGTTGTACACAGTAATATAAAATGATGTCGTTTACCTTTTTTTATTTAAGCAATATAACATGATGTTTTATAAGTTATTTACTCTTTTCATTATTTGAGTAATACAATATGACATTTACTAAAGTTTCGAATATATCATTGCGACGTGTTTATTTTTATCAACGATTCGTTAATATTTTTATTCAAGCGAAATCGATACTAGCATTATAATTGGTTTTATGGTTTTCTCGACATGACGATATAAAATTCATTGAGTTTTTTGTATACAGTTAGACTGTTTACCATTTTTTGTTATCATGAGTTGCATAATATAAAATTTTGAACACACCGTTGCGACATGCTTAATTTAAATACGATCCGATAAAATTTTTAATCGAATAGGTAAATGTAGTTGATTTTTTTTGTTCTATGTCGTGAAGAACTGAACCATACTGTTCGAACTATATTGATACCATTATTGTATTCGTTTTTATGATTTTCTCGATGTGACGATACAAACTAATTGAAAATAAAGTTGTATTGGCAATAGAGTATTATTAGTACCGTAAGCTATAACGAGTGCCAGTGACCAAATTGATGCCCGACTAAATAGCATCGGTACTAGTATCGGTATTTGTTTTTATAGTTTTCGATCAATATAAAACACGTGAAGATATCCTTTTGGCTATATCTCTTTTGGTTGCTATAAGAACCGAGCCGATACGGTGCTGATACTTTAACGAATCGAGTTGATGCTGACCGTAAGCCCGCCGCGAAGCGCGGGAATCCCACTAGTAACCTAACATTTTCAAAGAGCATGCACACTAACATTTATAAATACATTTTATTTAAGTTTTGTTATTTATGTATCAAGCAAGCTTAACTATCAATAAATTACTATTTTATTGTTATTGTTTTTTACTTTTAAATTTACTAATAGTTTTTATTATTTTATTTTTTTTAATTTTAAAATTTTCTTTATTGTACTACCACTACTAATATTTTATTTTCGTTTATAACTTTATATATTTGAACGACTCAAATATAGCCGATTTTGTTTCTTATCGTGAGAAATTGGGCTAATACAATATGAACTACATCGGTACTGGTGCCGTATTTATTTTATAATTTTCTTGACATGGCGGTATAACGTTTGACGAAAATAGAGTTTTATTCGCAATAAAGTATTTTTATACCGTAGCTGTAACGAGTGTCGGTATAATAACTTTAGTGTGACGAATCGAACTGTTTCCAGCTGAAGAACATCGGTACCGATACTGGTATTCGTTTTTATGGTTTTCTATCAATGTAAAACACGTGTCAATATCTTCTTGTGCGTATCTCTTTCGGTTGCTATTATGAGTGTTGGTACCGTATCGAACCGAACTAATATTAACCGAAACCCGTTGCGAAGCGCGGGTAATCCCACTAGTTTAGAAACAAAACTCATTGTAGCATAATGGTTAAATTATTTAAATTCAGAAACAAAAAAAAAAGTTACCAATTAAAAATAACTATCTCAAATAATTGGACAACGGTAAATACTTATCAACATAATTATAAATTTGTGGTTATGTCACTCGACTTAACTAACACCCCGACTATATTCATAGATCTTTTGACGTGTTGACTAATGCTAGCTTAGTTATTGTGTTCATCGATGATAATTTGGCGTATTCACAAATTAAGGCTTGATCATGCTCGTCGTCTCTGTGGAATTCTCAAATTATTCGAAAGGATAAACTTTATGTCAAAGTCTCCAAGTGTTCATTCCGGCTTCAAAAGGTACAATTCTTGGACCACGTGAAAAGCTTTGTTGGTATACAAGTTGTTCCGACAAAGTTTTATACGGTGATGAAAGAGCCTCCACCAAAGAACCCTACCAGGGTTTAGAGTTTTCTTGGATGTGTCACATATTATAGCAAGTTCATTTAAAAGTTATCTCGATTAGCCTGACCATTGAAAAAGTTAACCTATGAGGATGTTAAGCTTGTTTGGAACAAATAACACGATGAAACTTTTTAGTTACTGATGAAAAAGTCGGCTCAAGTTTTGGATGTTGTTACCACGAGTCTACGAGAGGGAAAAAATGATTAGTGGTCTATTACGATGCATCTTATCTTGGTTTGGGATATGTCTTATATAGAGAGGCAAGGTCGTAGACTCGTAGTTTCCCCCGTCAACTAAAACCGCATGAAACTATTTATCCCACTCAGGAGATTGATCGTTAACACTGATCATGAGTTGATACATGTCGTTTATGCACTTAAGATTCGAAACATTATCTTAATGGGGTAAAGTCTACAATTTAATATGATCACAAGAGATTCAAGTATTTATTTACTAGGTTAGAATGGGTTGAATAAATGTATTTTTATATAACAAATAATATAAAAATATATATATCTTTAAAAATCTTGTTTATTATACGGGTTGAATAAATATAATTTTATTTATCAAATAATAAAACAATATATAATTAAAAATCTCGTTTATTATATGGGTTAAATAAATGTAATTTTATATATTAAATAATAAAAAATGTTGTATTTTTTAGAAAGGCTGGAGATATTTGGACACCCACTGCGCCTATTTGGACACTTTTGTGCCCTAGACGCCTCGTATAGGGCTATACGAGGCGTCTAAGCACTGAATTCAAGGGGGTCTCAGAGGGTGTCAGGCGCAAAGTTTAAGGAACCCTATACGAAGGGTATAGACCTATACGAGGCGTCTAATGTTGGTTTTTTTTTTGGCTGAAATGAGGGGTGTTTTGGTGGGTTTTGGTGTGGTTTTTTGGATAGTTTTTGAAGATGTGTTTTTTGGTTGAAATTTTTTTTGTTTTTAAAAAAAGTTTTGTTTTTTTTTGTTTTTTACACTATAAAAAAGTTTTTGTTTTTTAAAAATCAACTATTTTAAAAATCGGCTCTTTAAATATATTATATCGATTAAATATTGTTTCCGATTAAATCGGCTCTTTAATGTTTTTAACATTTTACTTTTTTATTCTTCCCATTAAAATTTTATCTCGTTCAAATATTGTTTCCGTATTATATTCAAAACATATTTTGTTTCCGTATTATCTCAATTTAAGACAACAATCATTAGGTAACCGAATAACTGAAAACAAACATAAATATAACATATATAAGATAACTTTGTACATCCATAACAAAAATATATAAGATAAGTTTGTACATACATAATAAAAATAAAAACAACAACAGGTCTATGCATCCAAATCCGAATCCGAATCTGGATGTGGCTGCTGCGGCTGCTGCTGCTGATGTGGTGCCCGAGCCGGTGGAAGCGGTATCGGGGGCACCCCCTCTCTCTCTCGTCTATCCTGCTCGCACTGTACCAGCCAACCTACCAAATCGTTGAGCCTGTCAAGCTCGGCTCGTACATCCGGATGTAACGCAGCTCCTGGGGCACGACCTGGAATAGCGTGACGTGGAAACTGAGGCGCCCCGGCAGGTGGCGGTGGCTGTGGCACCGCTGCACCGTCCACATCCTCCGGAGGCTCCTCCACAGGCACTACATCAGCAGGATCTACAGGAGGATAAACGGGCTCGAAATGCTCTGGTAGTGCCTCCTCTGTCCATATGCCCCCGGTCTCGCGGTTTTTAAACCGCGGGCCAACTGCAAACCTCCTGATTACCTTCATCCCCCACAGCGACTGCATGCCCATCCGCGTCGGCATGACTGGCGGCGTCCGCAGATGTGGGTCCTCGTGCAGCACGAGGCCAAATGAACGGGCAATGACGGTCACGTACGCCCCGCCATACAAAAATCCGCGCTCCTGCCGGTGATGGGCGGAGGCGTAGTACTGGGCTAGACCATGTGCTAGCGCGCACGGCCTCCTATACAACAAACAATAAAGGAAAAAGAGATCTGTGGTCGTACACCACTCACGGCTGTACCCGCGCGCTGAGATAGAAGTAGCGAGCAAATGGTGCAGATACCTGCAGATAGTGTTAGTGTTAGCGAAATACAGAAACAAAGATTAATAAACAATGCACATAATCACAATAATTGCCGTAATAAACGTACGTACCTGTACAGTGGGTCCGCAACAAATGACACCCTCCCCTTCGACTTATCGTGCTCCCAATGATCTGGCCCCGCAATCACCTGCCAAAACCCTAGAAGAATGGGTTTTTCAACCACCACTAGCCCCGCTGTGTAAACCTCAGTCTCGATCTCCCCCTGCATGTATAAACCAGAACGCACCGCAAAGTCTGCTAGCGTCATCGTACGCAAAACGCCAGCGAGCCTGAAAGAAATCTCAGGCGGAGGGGGAGCACCTGGGTACGGCGGCGGCACTGGGACCCCAGGAGGGTGAAATGTGAATGACGAAAGGAACTCGACCAGCAGCTCCCTGTAGGTCGACGTGTGCGCCAAATCGAAAAGACGATGCCACGGCGAATCGAGAGGTACAAACCGACGCACTCTATCCGTCTCAGCAAGCTGGTCCATCACATCCCAGTCGATCGATGCATGCGATCCAATGTACATCCTCCGAAGCTTCTGGCAATGGCGGGCGGCATCGGTGCCCGCGGGAAACTCTAGATACGGACAACCCTGCAGCGTATCCAGAGGCGGCCGCCGTCTCCGTCGTGGACCCTCCTGAACCGGCTGACCCTGCTGAACCGACTGAATCTGCTGAGCCGGCTGACCCCCTCAATCTCTATCTCAATATCATCGCCCTCCATAATCAATCTGCAAATAATAAATAATAATAATAATAAACAATAATAATAAATAATAAATAAAAATAATAATAATAACAATAAATAATAATAATAATAATAATAATAATAATAAATAATAATAATAATAATAACAATAATAATACTAATAATAATAATAAATAATAATAATAATAATAAATAAAAATAATAATAATAACAATAACAATAATAATAAATAATAATAATAATAATAATAAATACTAATAATAATAATAACAATAATAATACTAATAATAATACTAAATACTAATAATAATAATAAATAATAAATAATAATAATAATAATAATAAATAAAAATAATAATAATAAATAACAATAACAATAATAATAAATAATAATAATAATAAATAATAATAATAATAATAACATTAACAATAATAATAACAACATTAATAATAACAATAATAATAAAACTAATAATAATAATTAATAAAAAAAAAAAAACACAGAGCCTCGTATAGCCCTCGTATAGGGCTATACTCGGCGTCCTGTTCTTCCACATTCATCTTCAACCTCAAAACTCAAACCCCACAAAAATCAAATTTCAGGGCAAACCTACGGTCTAAAGGCAAAAACGTGGCAAAAATACTAAACTACGGGGCGAAATACGTACCGGTGATGCTTCAAATCTTTGAAAATCCGGTCGAAATACGTATCCGAGGCGTATAGAGGTGTATTCTCCGTATGTGTGTTTGTTTTTTGTTTGGGGGTTATAAGCAGCCTCGTCTAGACCCCCTCTGCCTTATACGAGGCATAGACGCCTCGTATAGCGCTATACGAGGCGTCCTACCTTTTTCCAAAATTACCATTTTGCCCCTGTTAAGCCCCCAGTATAGGCATTATTCAGGGGCAAAATAGTAATTAACCAATACAAAAAGATATTTCTGTAATGGTTAATTACCATTTTGCCCCTGACTAAAGACTATACTGAGGGCTTTACAGGGGCAAAATGGTAATTTAATAAACCTTTTTTATAATTAAAAAATAAAACCTGTTAAAAGTTGCCGCCTCGATAGACGACACGTATAGCTCTATACGCGTCGTCTGGTATTTCAAAATTACCTTTAAGCCCCTGTTAAAGGCCTATACTGGGGACTTTCAAGGGCAAAATGGTAATTAACATAAAATATTTTCAAAATTCAAATTTAAAAAAAAAAGAATTGGTGCCGACACTGTTGACGACTCGTATAGCTCTATACGAGGCGTCCTAATTCAAAAAATTCAAATTTTGATTTTCAAATATTCAAAATTCAAAATTTCAAAAACCCGCTCAAATAGACGACTCGTATAGATCTATACGAGACGTCTATGTATTCTAGAATGACCTTTTAGCCCTTGAAATAAGCCTAAATTGGGGGCATACCAGGGGCAAAATGGTCTTTTGGGCAAATCTATACGACACGTATAGCTCTATACGCGTCGTATATGTATAATTTTTTTTTTAAAAATGATATTAACCTGTTTTAATTATAGAAAAATGATACAAATTATAAAAAAATGATATTAACCTGTTTTAATTATAGAAAAATGATACAAATTATAAAAAAAAATTATAGAAATTGAAGAAAATTATAGGAATTAATAAAAAAAAATACATTCAAATTACAAAAATCATTCTTCCGTATCACTATCGATGTAATTAAGACTGGGGTTTGATCTTGGCGGAGGATTCATTATCGATGTATACCATTGTAGACGTGGCAAGTACATATCTTCCCATTGTTCCGTATGGGGTGTTCGGTGGTTCAACCATAGCTCGTGTGCTGGTGGCATTGGATAATCCCCTTCCAGCTTAACATGTATGAAGTGGTTCTCGTTTACATGTGTAAGCGTTATGAACAACGGTTGTTGATTAGCCGGAGGACTTAGTATCGGGAAGAAAGTGGAACTCGCACCCATGGTTGTCGTTAACAGGTGCACGCCGATACCGTACGTTTGTGCAATAAGAAGTCCTGCAAAGGGGAAGTCCATCCAGTGATCCCCCCCACAACCGGACACTGAATCCCAAATTAGGCCCTGACGATGCGTGTAAAAATAACCTTCATCCCATGCTTCAAATATTGGGAACCAGATCGATTTGTTCTGATCCATTTCTTGGACAAGGTGCCTTCGAATGAGCCCCCATGAACTCTGTTCCATACCTAAGCCCACAGCCACAGATCGAAACCCACAATGACCGTCCGGCATCACATCTCGTATGCACGAGACGTACGGATGGAACACTAGCGGAATGTCATCCTGAAACTGTTCGATGATTCCCACGTACTCGTCCCCAATGATTAACGGGAAACCGTGAGCATCTCGTGTCTCTTTCTTCTTAGAACTCTTTGAACGACTTAGGCTCGCTTTGGGTTTTTGGGACCTTATAACCGACTGTTGAGAGGCCTGTGACGGAACGTACGAGCTGTGGCGAGGTTTATCGTACTTACTTTGTCGGGAACCTTCAAAGCACGTGTTTGCATCACCGAATGAGCTTCTCCTCAATTCTTCATCTATACGAGAGGCCTCGTCCAACCTTTGTTGTACCTGCTTTGTTGTTGGTCGGCCACGAGTATTTTGTTGGACAACCGATGGTTTCTTGGTAGATTTCTTTGGAGTCAACACCGCTTTAATCTTTGACATCAGGCTTTTTTGCTGAGCTGGGGGGTGCGACTGTAATTGTTGTCTAACAATATTTAGCTCTTCGACCACGTCCACGTCATCGTCTATCAATTTACAACTTTGGAAGTTAAGTTTCCGCCAGAAGACGTCCACGTCTTCGAGTTGAATCGGACGCTCTGCACGGTTAAAAACAACATTGTTTAAGTCACATGATTAACGGAAATATATCACACAAGTGTTGTACGTTTAACAATTATTACCTTCAAGAATGTACTTTTCTATCCTACAAGCACAGGGCAACCCACAGCTGTGCCACATTTGGCAACCACATGATGAATGAAAGCGCTCCAAGACATCTACCTTCCTAATTGCCTCGCCCCTCAACAAGTCAAGGGCTGTATGGGATACTTTTCCAAGTAGGTGTTGAAACAACGGGTGTTTGTGGTGGGTCATTCTTTTTTCGATGCTATCTCGAAAAGTCTTCCTTATTGCACCGAACTGTGTCTCAACTATATCATGGACACAACCAACTACACGGTCCAGCGAGCTCCTATCTTCAACGTATCTCTTTAAGTTGGCGTGTTGGCTCTCAACTCTGTTTGTGGTACGATTACCAAAGTTGCGCCTCTTATCAGTCCACGCAAAGACGAACATCTCCTTATAGTCTTTTAGCCAGTTATCGTACACGTATTTGAAGACTCCTAAAACGTAAAAATAATTTAATGAAATTTGCATATGTGAGTCGTATGTTATTATAAAAACTTACTGGAACGTTTGCACTCCACAAGTCGTTGTCGCATGTTGCGCAAGTGGTACTCGTAGATGAGTATGGATGGAGACTCAATCAATGTCCCCCAGAATGACAAAATTTTCTTCCAGTCTTCGTCTGTGAAGGCACCCTTGCAGTGCTTCATAACATTCTGTTGTATGTGCCACCTGCAAAGAAGCCTGGAGGCGTTTGGAAATACTTTAGCACACGCGCCCATAAGGGCTAGGTCTCTATCGGTTAAAATCACACGTGGCTCCATGCATTCATCCAACATTGACTTTACCCTCTCAAGCACCCACAGAAAGTTATCACCCCGTTCTTTACTAACAACGGCATGCGCGATAATAAACGATTTGTTGGTAGGCGTCATACCAACAATCTGGATAAAGGGCATATTGTATATGTTTGTCTTGTACGTCGCATCGATCAGCATGACGTGGGGGAATGCACACCACATGCATCTCGAGTCCCGATGAAGAAAGAAGATCTTTGTTACGATCTCTGTTCCGGGTTCCTCCCGTGTCTCGTAAATAAAGTCGTTGTTTATCAGCTTGTTTTCTAGTGACTGCATGGGAGTCAATCCTTGTCTTTGTTCGGCTCTAATCTTCGCCACAACGTTTTGAACGTCTTTCAGAACATGAAACCTGTTGGGGTCTTGCTTCCTTATCGTTTGAAATATTTTGCGCGACTCCATGTTTTGAGCTGTCAGCTGCTCGATCAGTTTCATTTCGCTTGGAGTAAACCTTCGCACAAACGCGTGGGCCGACAGGTCCTCACAAAGTTCGTGGTTATGTTCAATTTTTCCGTCTTTAATCTCCCAGGTTTCATACGGGTGGTTTCGCACAGCCAGCAGGTAAAACGGGCAACCGGTTTTTTTGCTTCCGGCTTTTCTAAGTGTTGCTGTAGTCTGGTGCTCACCACCACGATCACATTCAAGCCATACCCTCCCGATTCTTCCACCGGTTTTCTTTGATCGACGGGTGACAATAACGAAACCATCCGCGTTTGCTATTTCTTGTATCCGATTCTTTAGTTCATCTAAAGAGTTGAAAACCTGTAACATCGACAATAATAATAATTAATTTTAATAAATAAATAAATAATAATAATAATAATAATAATACAAAAATAGTAATTAATACCTGCTTTTTTAAGTACGGACTGTCCTGGATGGGAGGTGTCTCACCACCATATCTACCATATCCACCATAACCACCATAACCACCGTCTCCTCTGTATCCACTGTATCCACCATCTCCTCTGTAACCACCGTCTCCTCCGTATCCACCGTCTCCTCCGTATCCACCGTCTCCTCCGTATTCACACCCGTATCTATAATCCGGATACCCTTGTTGCGTCGGATAACTTGGTTGACAAACATGGTATGAGTCATCTACAGGGGTTGTTTCATCAACAGGGGGATGATTGTTCAAATCTAGAAACGGTTTGTTTTGTTCTCCTTGTATACTAGACACAACCTCCTCTTGCTCATTAGAATCGGGAACGCAAGACTCCTCCAAAATAAAGAACCGTATCATCATTAGTAAATAATAAACTAAAACAAAAACTAATTAAAACATTTAAGTACCTGTACTGTTACCGGATCGCTTTCGGGCACCCAGTTCTCGCTATAATACTGCCCGAAGACATAGTTGCCGTCCCAGTATGATGACATTTAAGTACCTGTAATGAAAGAAGAAGAAGAAGCAGAAAGAAAGATGAAGCAGATTTAAATGTTGAATGCTCGGGGGTGGACAAAGCATAAACTGTATGTTGCACTTTTTCATAAGTCTTAGACGCCTCGTATAGCTCTAGACCCCTCGTATACCTTTAAGTCACTTGTCAAATGAACAGTAAAGCAGTCACCTTTAAGTCACTCAAGACGCCTCGTATAGGCCTATACGAGGCGTCTTGTTGCCTCGTATCCATTCCTCGTACAGACCTAGACTCCCCGTATGATGTGACTGATTTGACATTGTGCTTTGGTGCAGACCCCTCGTATAGCTCTAGACCCCTCGTATACCTTTAAGTCACTTGTCAAATGAACAGTAAAGCAGTCACCTTTAAGTCACTCAAGACGCCTCGTATAGGCCTATACGAGGCGTCTTGTTGCCTCGTATCCATTCCTCGTACAGACCTAGACTCCCCGTATGATGTGACTGATTTGACATTGTGCTTTGGTGCAGAGCTGGTCGGAAAAGTAACCCTATACGCCTCGTATAGGTCTATACGAGGCGTCCTGAAGGGTGTCAAAATAGGCCCTAAGGTGTGTAAATATGTACACCCTTTAGAAACCCCGTGTATTGTACGGGTTGAGTAAATTTAATTTTATATATTAAATAATGAAAAAAATTACATTTTTAAGAATATCATGTGTTATATGGGTTGTGCACATGTAATTTTATATAACGAACAATAAAAAGTTATATCTTTATCAACTCTATGTATTATATGGATTGAATAAATCTAATTTTATATACTACATAATAAAAAAAAGTTATATTTTTAAAAACCCCGTGTATTACACGAGTTGCATAAATGTAATTTTGTATGGTAAAAAATAAAAATGTTATATCTTTAAAAAACCACGTTTATTACACAGGTTAAATGAATTTAATAAAAAAATATATCTGGTGGCTACTTTTCTTGGTGTACGTAATCATTTTTCACATGATTTGCCTCCTAGGATTTTTTTGACTCGTTAACATTAGGGTGAAGGGAGTGGTTAAACAGGTGAAAGTGACAAACTTTAAAATGGACCAATCAGAGAGTGCCACGTCAGAGAGGAGAAAAAGTTTAAACTTTGTTGAAAAGTGTTGGCAATGGTGTAGACTGTTGAAAGTGGCAAACTTTTTTTTTTTTGTTTTTTTGTTTTTAAAAATTATGTGTTAAAAGCCTCCATCCAACACCACATTCTTCTTTCGATTCCAACAGTTTCTCCCA
The DNA here is from genome assembly GCA_030545235.1 of Helianthus tuberosus. Lineage (NCBI taxonomy): Eukaryota > Viridiplantae > Streptophyta > Magnoliopsida > Asterales > Asteraceae > Helianthus > Helianthus tuberosus. The sequence continues at coordinate 180,085,021 of CM060351.1, forward strand.
CCTGCAACCCCACCATCTTCCTCATGGCAGTTACCAGTTACCAATGGCAGGTACCATTTCCACCTGCAACCTCACCTGCAACCTGGCCGATACACTCGGAACAAAATTTTTTTTTTAAATAAAACAGAGGGTTGAGAGGGGTTTACTGGGGAAGAAGATACCACTGCCGCCACCTCCATCACCACCGCCACAGCAGCGGCGTCGCTGCCAGCCGGCCGCTCAGGTCACCGGTCAAAACACACACACATCACAACGGCCTCCACTCCACCACAGTCACCTCCACCGCCACCATCACCACTCGCCACCACCACCACTGGTTCCACCTCCATCTTCAGCATCATCCAATCATCATCAGCATCATCAGCCACTCGCCGCCACCAACACCGCCGTGGCTCCGCCCATCGCCGCCGCACCTGTTCCACCGGCTATATAGCCGTTACACAGAAAACAAGACACCAATCATCATCTAATCATCATCAGCATCATCTCTCTCTTCTTTTGTCGATCGGTGAGGTGTTGTCGATTTCACATGTTTGCCGCGCGGGAAAACGGGACGGCGCCGGTGTTGCCGCTCGGCAAACCGGTTTGCCGATGACTTCACCGCACCACTCCCTTCACCCTTAATTAATTTTACCTAAGTTATTTCTAATCTCTATATTCTTAATGATATTTCCCTAACAACTTATCCATCTTTTTTCTGTGTATAGCTCCGTTTTAATCTCCAAAATAACATCTTTAATTTTACTAAATTATTTTATAATATTACCCACTCATTTAGAGAAATTATTACTATTATTATTATTATTATTATTATTAAATCTGATAAATATTTTAAAATATTAGATTATCTCCTATACGAATTGTTTAAATTTATATTAAATTAAATTTTATAATTATCTTTTAATTGATGGCTTCAATGAATGACACGTGTCCTTTTATTGGTTTCTTTTATTATATAGTATAGAATAGATTCGATAAAGAAACATTTGAATATGAGATAAAGGAATTTGTTAGTTATTTAAGGATTATGAGGCTGAAATCCTGTACTATACTGGTTAACTTTGTTGATAGTCACCGTAAGAAATTTTGAATCAACCGCGATACACCTAAAAACAACTAGTTATAACATATTAGTTATAAGTTTATAACATATCAATAACCTTCTATCCTTAATTGTAAGGTATAAGTATACTCTTTGAAAGTTTGGTTAACCATCGTTCGCATCCTTAAAATTAATTCCTGACTGTGTCTAATAGGTTCATTCATTATCTACGTCACGTGTATTTTTGGAAACACTAAAGCAATTGCATTTTATATTTTCATTCATTAAATTATTGGGCTTCTTGACCACCTTCAAATGCAGGTCCAAAAAAGTGAAAAACACAAAACCCGTACGACTATACGACAAGAAGTTGGCCGCTGGAGTAACCAGCTAGCTTTTCCAACTATAACCCGTTCCAACGTTAATAATATTAATAAAATGGAATAATAGACAACAAATACAGAAATACATGTTTATTTTTCATAAATAAATGAATAATTGTTATCTTCTACTAATTAGATCATTAAAAATCTCCTCGTACAAATTGAATATAATATTTTATTTTTGTATTATATTATGATATTTCACAAAAAGATAACTGTAAATTGTAATAATAGAATTATTAAACCATTAAACAATTTATTTAATTTTTTATATGACACTCCATATTATACTGTTTATTACGTGTACTTATTTGACATACATACCATGATAATGTAAAATCCAATCATCATCATCATTCATCTCTACTAAAACTTTGCGGAACCTTTTGATTCGTATTGGAAAGGAAATATATATTTACAATGTAACTTGTATATTGACATTTTATATAACAATGAAGTAGTGGTTAACAAGGGGAAACGTTGCATATTCCTTATAGCTAAACATTGGAAAAGATAAAAAGCCCAAAGCTTTAGTTACAAGGGAAAATAAAGTAAGAAAAGAATTGAAAATACTTGTAGTTAGTGTAACTACAACTGTTACAGTTTCGTCCCACATCGACCAGAAGAGAAACCCCCGTGTAGTTTATATGACAGTTGCCAGAGATGATGATCGTCCCTTCGGGGACATCCGATAAAATTGGAACGATACAGAGAAGATTAGCATGGCCCCTGCGCAAGGATGACACGCACAAATCGAGAAATGGTCTAAATTTTTTTTTATGTCGGTTTCCTAGTTCATTATGACTGCACATTTTTTGCTCATGTTGGGGGGATTTGAAGGTGCTCTTACAATAATATATCTTAATTGCGTGTCCTGCTTATCACCTGTTATCATTTAAGAATTTAAAACTCGGGATGCTTCTTCTTCCGCAGTATAAAACTTGTTGACATATTGCAACGTTTATATTGTTGTTTGCTGTTTCAAGGGGGCTATTTCGAGAAGTCGCAACTTTTGTTTACGTTTGATTAATTCTCTAGAATATACATCGTCCCTTCGTATGGTTTATAATATATTCATCATTTTTATCTGCATTACGGAGACGTTTTGGACTAATCGTAGCAGAACCAAGCTCAAGCCGAGCTTTAGTTCGTTAAGCGCTTCAGAAAAAAGCGAGCTTGATCCTTTTTCATGATTAGGTCGATTTCTTTGAGACGTAGTTGGTTTTCTGGAGTGTTCTAGTTGATCTGATGATTATAAAAAATAGAATTGCTTTTCATTTAAGTTAGGTTATTGTTATTATATCTTATGTTTTATTTTTTGGTGAATTAGGGCCTGGGTTCGGGCCACACCCAAGTGAAGACCGAGGGTAGAAACGCTAAACGTCAAGAATTGGATCTGAAATTTGACCCAAATCACAACGCTGTGGTGTCAACTCTCCCAACCCATAATCACAACGCTGACCAGTTACAGTTTCATGCTGACCCATAATCACAACGCAAATCGTTAGCAGCAGGGGCGCAGCTTCCTTGGGGCAATCTCTCCAAATACAAACAAGATAATCAAATTTTCTGAATGAAAAATACAAAAGAAACAAATGCCTGCTAATAACGTATGCGATCCCCTAACTGCTCCTGGAAGCTGGATCGTGGATTACACCCAACCACTCCACTAATTCGCTGCTGGGTTGACCCATTGGATCCATCAAATACCCGAATACGACTTTAAGTTCTGTCCCAACCTGAAGCGGATCTGTGTTCCCAGCGTGTAGCGTATCTGAAGTGTTCGCATTCTGTAGCGCATCTGAATCCTTGAGCCGCTTCTTCTTCCTGGTATAAACAAGCTGGAGTCTATCAAATACATTGGGTTTTCTTTCCTCCTTTTCTTGCTTCTACATGTGTTTGAAGTGTAGTTGGGGTACCACTGTGGGCTTGTGGCTATGAGGATTAATATATATGGATACAAGCCGAATTGTTCGAAAGGCAAGGTTTGGTCTGGTAACCTAACCCAAGTCTCTGTTGAGTAATGACTTGTGTATTTTGTTGGACCGGATTTTGGACAGTCCTAATAAACGATTAGATGTATAGTCATCTTAGATTCTTAATCAGTTAAAGATGTATAATGAAGCCAAGAAGTGGATCAGAACTCCAATTTGTGGCTGAAATCTCTAATCGCTCGGTGCAAAGATCGAAAATAAGTGGCTCACATCACAAACGAGTATTTATCATCTATAACACATAGAATGAAATATTATGTATGTGTTATCTTGTGCTACATTCGCCTAAAGTGTTTCCATAACACAAATCATCGCTAACCTCATTACGGTATGTGTCATATGACCCAACTACGACGTGAAAGCAAGCGTAGCATTTAGACAAGAGGTGAGCAATGAATAATAATAACCGTTAGCATTGAATGAACCTACAAGCCAAGAGGGTCGTTCTTGTTAAAGGCTTGGTTAGAGCATCAAATACAAGTTTGATTTGGCTGAATCAGTCATGCCATATAACAATAACAGAAGATATTGTAGCTACTACAGATTCAGACCGTTATCCCTTTCGCCAGCAAGGACGTTTCGGTTTATTCAAGGATCAGAAAACACACTACAAGAAAATTCAAGAGAGAAAACTTAATCAAACGAGCTACCATCTGCTTAAACGTTGATACTAGCCTAGTAACTCGAGTTGAATTACGTGAGAGCTTTAACCGAACTAATTACAAATGAACATCCCTCTACCCACAGATGGAAAAATGTATCATATCATAGCATTTCGAATCGTAGCAAAAACACTTACCCTATCAATTCAACAAAAATTCCCAGAAAATAACGATACAAACATGAATGATTACCACATAAACGAACCTGAACTTGATCTTTCACGGGCAATGCTTTTTTTTTTCTTGAAATTCATACAAAAAAAACAGTGAAAAGCATAGGAATTCGGATCAAATATAATCATCTTCCCAACGTCTATAAAGAATAGCTCGGAATCATCTGTAAAAACTTCGATCTCGCTAACGGGTCGTTTGAAAACCGACCCAAAACTGCAATCGTAGCGGTATTACTCCCGAATTTTTCAATCCCTCTAGAGATCATACAAGTGTGATTCGCTTCCACAACGACCATTATATCTCCACCCAACAACGGCAAAACGGTTTCCGCAATCTGTCGCGTGAGTCGTTCTTGAACTTGAAGTTTAAAACCATGAAAATGCACAATCGACTGCAGTAACGATTTCCCAACAGGGTTTATCTCTTCACCGGATATGTAACCGATATGAACTAACCCGTAAAACGGAAGTAAATGGTGTTCACAAAGTGACCATAAAGATAGATTAACCTCTGATCTAATGTTATCTTTATAATTAGCGACCCCAACGGTTTTCAACGGCATGGTGGTGAACCCGTTTAGTTTCATCTCCATGTTTGAATCTTTAAAGTTCATGAGCCATTTTACAAACCGCTTAGGCGTACCCACAAGTTCTTTTCTACACAGGTCTTGACCCAATGACCGTACGATCGTCGCAACGGCTGTCTCCATGTCGGGATTACCACTGAGGTCCACTTTCTGGGACCGTGACGGGCACCAAGAATCTTTAAACGAGTTTCTTGAACGCATATTATCTAAACTTATGTCTCGGCATCTTAAAAGACCGAAAAAGTCAACCCAATTTGCTGAATCATGATTTTCGAAAGTTCCCAAACCGGATCCGACTGTAACGTTACTCAATCGTTTGTGGTTTGAATCAAGAAAAGCGGATTGGAAATTGGGGAAATGAATGTGTGAGCACTGAAGAACTACGGCAACACCGGTTGGGTTGATTCCGTGATGTAAACCGAAACAAATATCGTCTGCTAGTTTTTGTGGATCTTGGAGACGTTTAGCGAAAATATCAGCGACTCGAGAGAGTTTGCTAAGGCCCACAACGCGTTGGCCAGATGGAATATAGCCTACGTGGCATTTGACCTGGAATGGGAGTAAACAAGACTCACAGTAGGAGAAGAGATCGATATCCCTAACAAGAACCAGCCCGCCCGATCCTCCAGCAAGCCCGGTTCCATTTTCTACACCCACTTCCGGGAATAATGCACCTTGAACTATATCTTTTACGTTCTGTTTGTACCCTGGATAAGACGAAATAACACAATAAATTATTAGATTAGAGGCGGTGATACTAAGTTTACTAGGTTCAGATAGACAGATTGTGTAAAAAGTTCTGATCAAAATGGGTATTTCTGCACTTTTTGTCCATAAATTTTGAATCTTTTTACAAACAATTAATTTGATGACAAATTACAAAGGTTAAAACATTTGAATAAAAATCGAAAATTTGATAAAATGAGGCTTTTTAAAAACACACTTTAGATGACTTTCGACCCGTTTGGCTAGTTTCCTATTTAGCAGTTTACTTATATTACCACTTTGACCCGTTGGATATGAAGCATCCACAATCAACTCATTTATAGGTAAATGGGTCAAAATCCCACCTCCAGATCAATATCCAAAGAAACTCAAACAGATCAAGATGGTTACTTTAAGCATGCACGGGTTGAAACAGGACAGATCAGGCTGGATTGGTTGAAAACATTTTTGTTTTTACCAACAATTAAAAAGATAAATGATTACAAAGACTATATAATATGATTTAGGAGCCTTTTAAACATTCAAAATACAGTTCGAATGACTTTCGACCCATTTAACCAATTTCCTATTCAGCTATTTATTTACTTTACGACCTAGACCCGTTGGCAATAAAGCATACCCCGATCAACCCAATCATAAGTAAACGGGTCAAATCCCCACCCCTAAATCAACATCTAAGTAAAGGGGTGTTTGGCAGGGCACTTTTAACATCCACCTGACTTGCAAGTACATATCCCAACTACCCCTACCTATAATCAACAAACTATAGCACAACCCTTTTTCAAGCAATCCCTTGTCAGACTATCATATCCTAACTGAAAATTCAAACTCATTTACCTAACAAATAAAATAAAAAAACGCATAACAGCCCAAGTAAAACGTGCCAAAATATTTCAGTTTCGCCGTCCATCCAGGAACTTACGGTTTTGTTTTCACCGAGCACAAACAAACATAAATCTTAGAAGAAAGTACTAAAACAATACCTCTAGTTCCTTCACGAAGGGCTTTAGCAACACGAAGAGGGGTCTTCCTAAGCCCTTCTCTATTAACATCTTCACCCAAACCCTGCAACAAAACCTTCACAGCATCTTCAATAGCCACAGTTTCTGGTTCATGCTCAAACCCCCCATCAAGCAACTTCACACCATTTTCAAGCACCACACAATAGTGCCCCTCATCTAAAGCTCCCATTGAAAGAAGCCCACACAAAACTAGATCTTCTAAATCACACCCTTTGATTAAAGATTGAAACTTTAACACAAAAACCCCCAAAAGAATGAATTTTTTTTATGAAAAAGATAAAAGAAAAGTGGCCACTGGTTAGAGATATGGGAGATGGGGCTGCAACAATGTAAGCAAATTGTGTGAATTATATAGAGATGGAGGGTATGGATTATTATTAAATTGAAAATAATAATAATAAAATGAAGAAAATAATAATAGATCCAATCCCAACCTTGGATCTTTAAGGTCGTTGGTGGTAATTAGGGTTATCGGCGGCTGTGTCTTTTTCTGTGGGACCGGGTGGCAAGATCTGGGTAGGAAAGCTATCGTTTTCGCACCAACGGGATGTATAGATACACGAGTGTGTATGTATTGGTGTTGGTGTTGGTGGTGGTGGGGGTGGTCAAGTAGGGTTTTAGACTTTAGGACTCACCAACCGCATGTTGGGATCCGTATGCGTAAACGGGTCGGGTCAAAAATATGACATGATGAGATGATGATGATGCTACCAACCCACCATGAAAAAGGACTTGATTGAAATTTGGAATATTTTTTTATCCCTAAAGATTTCAGATCTCAAAAATGCTCGCCTATAAGACCATATGTAGTGGGGCGTGATTTTTAAAAAAAATTGAAAAAAAACGCCTCATAACGCCCCCCACCCCATTACACTAGGCGTTATGGGGCGTTATAATTGAAAAAATTGCATCCGGGCGTTTAAATTAAAACGCTGAAGTTTGCAAATGGTCTCTGACATGCCACATGCCTTTTCCTTGTCCACCAATGAGGAAGAGATACCCACATGCCTTTTCCTTTTCAACTGACATGCCATTTTCCTTTTTTTTTTATTAAAAATAATATGGGCGTTATTGGCATAATGCCCCACTACGCTACTTTTGCTATAATGCCCCATCGCTGACTAGGACGCCACGTGTCGGATAATGCCCCATTGTGGGGGCATTATAACCCACTACCACTACACATGGTCTAAGACCACTGGTGAACAAAAATAATGCCCCACCATGGGGCATTATCCGACACGTGGCATCCTAGTCAGCGTTGGACATTATAGCAAAAGAGGTGTAGTGGGACATTATTCCAATAACGCCCATGCAATCATTTGACAATTTTTTTTAATTTTTTTTTAACTCTAATTGAAGTAATATTATTCCAAATTAGCAAATTACAAACAAGTGGCAGGTAAACGGGCAACAAGCTGCGCCGCAACCCCCTTTTGAATTGCAAAACCAATCCTACTAAAGACGAAACGACCCTTAAAGGTTGAGAGATTACTATTCACAACCTGTTGGACCCTGTTTAGAAATTCCACAGCCTCTGGGGCTAGGGAACCAAATGTATCAAAAGCGAAAGGGATAAACACATGTTGATTCTCTAAACAAGCCTTCTCGTATTTTTTTAATTTAAAACATAAAAATATTCATTAATTTAAAATAAAAATTACACTACTTGAAATAAAAAAAACAGAAAAAAAATAGGAGAAAGTGGGTTTTTTGGTATAAAAAATAGGAGAAAGTAGTAGAGAAAGTGAGAGGTTTTTTTATAAAAAATAAGAGAAAGTGGGTGATATATATATAGTGGGTAAATTTTTGAATTAAAAAAAAATATATACACAATTGATCGTTGCCAACGTTCAAGTCTCGCCCCCCTATGCAAGTCCAACGTTTTAATTAAAACGCCAACGGCATTTTTTTCAAAAATAACCCCGGAAAACGCCGGCCGTAGTGGGGCTCGGGGCGTTTCCGGGCGTTTTTTTTCATTTTTTTTTTAAAAAGACGCCCCAGTACGGGTGGTCTAAACATCTAATGAGTGTAGTTTGTCATATAATAATAAAAATTGTTGTATAAAAAGTCAAACCTTTTGTGTATAATTATAAGGGTTAATGGATTTAAACATCCCCAACTATCGCCATTTGGCCGATGACACTCTCAACTTTCACTTTGGCTCAGACCACTCCCAACTTAACACTTGGGTTGCTGTGTCACCCCGTCGTTAAATAAACACTAACTGGGTTAGTTCTTTTTGCTGACTTGGCCATTTTGTCCAACGTGGCATGGTGACATGGCCTGTTTTTATCCAACGTGACTATTTTTGATGACGTGTCCATTTTGTGGCCAATGGTTGTTGAACAAGTCACAATTTCACGATTAGGATTTTAAAACCAAAAAAACTTGTCTCTTTCTTTTGATTAAATCCAACAGCAAACAGATTTCACCACCACCAACATCAGATTTCGTCATCTCCAACATCAGATTTCACCTCCTTTCTCACCACCGCCACAATCAACCCAACCACTATCTCCTTCTCCTTTTCTCACCACCGCCACAATCAACCCGACACCAACACACCCCCAACCACCCTTCAACTCCACCTTCACGTTGCAGATCGGAAGAAAGGGAGCCGCCGCATACGGCGGCGGCGTAACGACAGAGAGACAGAGAACGAGATCAGAAAGAGAAGAGAGAGAAAGTGAAGCAGAGAGAGATAGTTTGAAACAAATCTGACCGGTGACCCTGTCGGAATGAAATGAAGACCGCCACCATCGTCGGCGTCGGTTTGTCTGACCGGTGCCGTCGACGTCCACCGTTGAGACCATCAGCAACATCATCATCGATAATCTCAGAAATAACAGAAAAATGGAGAAGGGGGTTTTTACCCTGATGCTTCGTCAGTCAGAATACCGGTGCCGCCGCCATGGCTCCTCATTCTCTCTTTCTTATCCGTTACGAGACAGTGATGGTGGTGGTGGTGGTCGGCCGTCTCATTGACCGAAAGGGGAGGAGGGTGGTTTAGGTACAGGGGAGTGGTTGTTTGTGGGTTTTTGGTGAAGAGGATGAGGGGTGCGAGTGGCCGGTCGTGTTACCGACGCAGGCAGCCGGTCGATGTAGTGACGGTCAGACATCGAGAAGGAGCCCATCGAGATGTAGGTGTTGTTTGATTGTGTTATTTGGAGTTATAAAGATGGTGAAACAGGTTTACATTACACGTCACATTGCCATGTTGGATTATATTGACACGTAGGCTAATTTTTCTAACCCAGTTAGTGTTTATTTAACGACGGGGTGTCATGACAAACAATGTGTTAAGTTTGGAGTGGTCTGAGGCAAAGTGAAAGTTGAGAGTGTCATCGGCCAAATGACAATAGTTGGGGGTGTTTAAATCCATTAACCCTAATTATAAAAGGGAAAAGTGAATACGGTACTGTCACACACCTAAACTTAGGTGCAAAACCTCTCAAAACTACGTCGTTTTGATTAAAAAACCCTAAAATAAAAACTAGAGTAAAATGCATGGATAGTCCCTGTGGTTTTGCAAAGTTTCAGCTATAGTCCCCAGATTTTGGAAATTACACTCATAGTCCCTGTGGTTTGACAGTTTGTTACGCGGATAGTCCCTGGAGTGGATGGGGGTTAGTTTTCTCAGTTAAGTTGGTGTAAAATGACTAAAATACCCTTAGGATTAAATTAAAACATTAACCCTTTAAACCCTTGTATCTCTTTCATCTCACGCACACACAAACACTCACTCACCAGTCACCACCATCTGCCGCCACCACTTACACCAGCCGTCACCACCTGCCACTCCACCACCATCAACATCTCTACCACCTTAATTCCCTCATCCATTTCAGAACTCACCGTCAACCACATTTAAAGAGAGAAACGACAAGAGAGGGAGACAAATCAATCAGGAGAGAGAGAGACAGATCAATCAGAGAGAGAGAGAGACGCATAAAAGGCCCTAGAAGATGGTTGGAGACGGTGGTAACTATAGCAGTGGTCGGATCTATCTGCAGCAGCAATGGATGGATCTGATTTGTTCATAGGGTTTTTAGTATTGGTGAACAGGAAGGTGATGATGGGTGCTAATGTTAACATAAAAGGTAAATTCAGTCGATTAACAGGTTAAGGGTTGAATCGGACAAGGGTTGATGGAGGTGAGTGGCTATGGTGAGTGGCTCTGCGTGTAATCGTGTTGCGAATCGGACAAGTTTCGATCGATTACGTACTGAATTGATTGTTTTTTCGGTGAGATCGGATCAGTTTTGGTAGATTTTCAGTTTGTTTCGAATAGAGTTTTGAACATTTTGATATGTTTCAGACTGATTTGATCAAGTTTCCAATTGTTTCAATGTATTGTTTGTGAATGTTAGACACGTTTCATTGATATTCAGTTTGTTTTGACAAGTTTCGATTTGAATCGGTAAAGTTTTGAAATTTTCTATTGATTTCGAACAAGATCAGATGGTGGTGACTGGTGAGTGAGTGTTTGTGTGTGCGTGAGATGAAAGAGATACAAGGGTTTAAAGGGTTAATGTTTTAATTTAATCCTAAGGGTATTTTAGTCATTTCACACCAACTTAACTGAGAAAACTAACCCCCATCCACTCCAGGGACTATCCGCGTAACAAACTGTCAAACCACAGGGACTATGAGTGTAATTTCCAAAATCTAGGGACTATAGCTGAAACTTTGCAAAACCACAGGGACTATCCGTGCATTTTACTCTAAAAACTATATACACATTTTACTCCTTCCTTTGTCCATTCAATTAACCAGTGTTCTATCTTTCAATTCACAAAATCAATCTGAAGAGTGCCTCTTTCGTTGATGCATCACACGCTTATCTTTCTTACTCGATGTCAATTTAATCACCACATGCATACCATCGGATAAAAACATATTAGATTTGGAATTGAATTATAACTATTATAAATACTTTATGTAAATCATTACGTGAGGATTAGCTTTGCGATGACCTATCTACTGATCTACAAGATTGAATTTAATTATAGATTCGTAAATTGAAATAGAGCTATTAAATCATCGGTAAAAAAAATCATTCCTAAGCGAAATCGAAAACGACAGAGTTTTGGCTAAAGATTGAGTGAGAATAAATGACAAAAATACAAAGGATTTAATTTTGTAGTGTTCTGCATCAAAGAAAGAGCAACCATTTAGATTGATCTCGTGAAAAAACGAAACACTGGCTACAGCAATCGAAAAGGAAGAGTAAAACAAGTGTGTTTTGTTTTAATTTTTATTGATCTTAAGGCTACAGCAATCGAAAAGGAAGAGTAAAAAAAGTGTGTTTTGTTTTAATTTTTATTGACCTTAATCAAAACGACGTAGTTTTGAGGGGTTTCGCATCTAAGCTTAGGTGTGTGACAGCACCGTATTCACTTTCCCCATTATAAAAAGCAGGGGTGTATTGTCACCGGTATGCAAGAAGTGGAATCAAGTGATAGTCACAATTGAAAAGAGAGAGGGGGGTTGCGTTTGTGTGTTGAGATGAGAGAGAAAGAGAGAGTTGCAGGTAGGCGGAAACACCGTTGCCAATGGGAGCGGGTTCCAATGCGTAGTTGCCAAATTACAATGTGGCACTCGGGTTGTGGCGTTTACATAGGTTATTCTCCGTCCACCCTAAAAAACAAAATTTAGAGTAGGGTAATGTAGCTGTCGTGAGCTAATAAAAAACAAGTATTTTTATTTAAATACGTATACAAGTACGGGTAAGTAAGGTTGTATCCATAGAGAATTTGTGGTTAGTGTTTAGTTTAGTGAATTAACTAATTTACTACTATTGCCTAGATTGGGGATTTGTTTGATTGATTAGAGAAAACTTGCAAATTGTTGAAGGAAGTGTTATCAGATTGAGAAGAAGTAACCCCTACCAGGATTCCTGATTATAAATATAACACAAAAGAAACCCATTTACTGATTCAAACACCACATAGACATGGTCTTGGAATTAATGCGTTGATTAACGATTAGGGACAATTTTTAATAATAACCATACAACCTAACAATCTCTTAAAGTATACCAACTACCCACCAAACTACCAACCCGCTAACGATGCAAGAAAATCGCCAATACGCTTGATAATAGAAGAATAGTTCAAATATAAATAACATTTACCAAAATTAACACAAGTGATCAAGACGTATCACTTATAAGAATCAGAAAAACAAGTTAATTGTGCAAAACCTAGCAATCGTTCATCCGAGGGAAGTCACAGGGGTTTTAGCCTCGCATGCTCCTCATCATAGCTTCAGATATTGATTCGAATTGAACAAACATGAAGAAACGAGAAGATTTTGGTGAAAAATACCTGAAAATCGCCTTTTCTCTGCTATGGATTCGTAGGAAGAAGAATGAAGCCTAATGTGTTATCTATTAGGTTAAATTAGGTCAAAACTCAATTTTCCTTTTCAGGGTGCTCACGCAACACGCACACCACACCCATTACCCCATTGCATGCCCCTGGACACGCGCGCGGTCCCCTGTATTCCCGCGCGTGGCTCGGGGGAGACCTGTTTCCAGAACTTTGTTTTTTGGTCATCGTTTGACCTGCGCGCTTCAAATTTTTTCGTTTATGTTCATTTCTCATCATTTAGCACACGTCAAACCTATAAACCCGACACATCATGTGTACAACAAATCGATACAAAATGACGGGTTTAAACTACGAAAACGTGTACAAAACTTATGCAAATACAATGTGTTTTTACGAACACATCATAGGGTTGCTTAACGAGCAAGCCCGACTTGAGCTTCGAAAGTTAATGAGTTATCTTGGCTCGACTTAGCCCATAACCTAGTAGTTTAGTGGAAATCATGATATTGTAAAAGTGGTGGTGGTTTAAATTACTGCAAGTGCAATTGATTAGGTTAATATTTGGAAGTAAAAAATTGTTTGTTATATTAGATCTCGACTCGGTCTGAAATTTGAAATTTACTTTCGAGCTCGGTTTAGATCCAACTCGAGTCAGCTTATTTATCCATTTAAATTTTAAAAGTTTTGTATCACTTATACATACGGATACATGTAAAAACAAAAAATAATATTTATTAAACTTAGAAGAATATAACAGAAATGAAGACTTGACAAGTTTTTTTCCTATAAGAATGTACTTCTTAAATGGCCTACTTAATTTGTCCGAGTCAAACAGATAAGCTAACGAGCAAGCTCGTCTTAGCTTGAGCTGGACTCGGAGCAAGCTCATCTTAGCTTGAGCTGGACTCGAAAGCTAAACGAGTCAACTCAGCTCGACTTGTTTATTGACGAGGAAAATTCGTGCGAGCTTTATCTAGATTATTATATTCATTTGACCCGACAAAACACCTCCTTTAGGACCTGCTTTTGGCCTACCACCACCAGGTTCAATAAAGTTGCCCACTTCCTCTTGTAACCAATTCACTCCCAACCCACCCATGGCCAAGTTCTGTTCACACACATGGCACATCCCTAAAAATTATTGTATCCCTGTACAGATTACTGTTTTGTGGTTAGATTCAAACTTATTTGAGAATTTAGTTAGGAAAATAGTCAATTTTTATTTATATATTTTAAAGACAATTTAGTTATTAATGACCCAGGTTCGATTCATGCCCTTCCTATTAGTTTCTACGGCACCTGGTGATGATAGGAGACTAGGAGTGATCGCTAGTTCGATCCTTGAACCGAGTGGCTTTTACCCTAGTGCACGTGCCTTCGGGCGAGTGTATTCCGATATGGTGAATTTCGCCAGTAACCTATTTGGAGGATTCATTGGCCGTTAAAGAAAAACTATATCCGAAATTAGCCTCTTTATATTAATGATGAAATCTAGTATGTTTCAGGCTTTCAGCATAATACATGGAAAATGTAATAGAGCCGACTAAGATGGTCATATGGTAAGGTGAATTTAAGTATCTTTGCCGAGAAATCTTTTGTATTTTTTCAACCACCCTCCTCTTTTTAAAATAACTAAATTAGTAAATCTAACAAGATGCTACCATAAAAAATAGTAAATTACAAGTTTTATCTTTTATGCTAACATCTTTTTTCAGGCAGTGTCATTTGACGTTAAAATTAACGAGTTTTGTACTTAACGTTTCAGAATCCTACACGTTTTCATATATACTCTATAGTATTTAATCACCCACAAACCTAAACAAAGCTACAATAACTTCTCAAATTAGAATTTGACAATAATATTGTTGCAAACTAGGATTGGAGCCCACGCTTCGGAGCGGGGTCGTAGAAGGGTGCTAGTGAGGATGTATTTTTTACATGATATATTATAAACTATGCAAGCTTTAATCTACACGATGGTAAAACTAAGCAATCAACACGGTTAAGTAAACATGTCTAGAATTAAAAGATAGCTTTAACTATAATAAGGTAATGTAGACTTTAATCTAAATGATGATAACAATAAGCAAGCACACAATGAAGTAACATGTCTAGAGTTAAATGTTAACTTTAATTATATTAAGTTGAATAAATATTAATTCATATAAAAAGAATAAAACTTAAAAAATAAAAGAACGAATATTTGTAAAAAATAAGAAAAAATAACTTTATTAAACTTTAAGGGTCGTATGATAACTTTATTAAAGTTGGGAGTTGAAACGTGAATCACTTATTAGAAAAAGAATTATTATTAAACTTCTGTATACAAATATATTAGAGTTCAGGGGTATAAATGTAAATCGTTTATAAAAGAAGAAAAAAAGAATCGTTAGTGTTTAGGGGCCATATGACAAGAAAAAAAAGAATCGTTAGTGTTTAGGGGTCATATGACAACGTTATTAAATTTTCAGGGTTAGAAACGTAAATTAACTACAAAATTAATAATATGAATACCGGTGCCGAGCCGGTACCGAAAATACACCCGATTTGATAAAAGCGGGTACCGATACCTGTACCCGATACTATTTCTTCATTGCTTAGTGATGTTACTGTTCATTTACTTCTAAATTTAATATATAGGTAATATATAGGTAATTATAGTCCTATAAGTTAAAGTAAAATTGAAAAAAAAAAAACGGAAAAAAGAAAATGAACCAATAGTGAATAAGAAATATTCACAATTGGTTTTGTTATTCTATACAATTCAACACGATTTTCTACTAAAAGTAAAAAAGTGTCTTCTAAATAACTTTAAAACGACTCATTTTCTAGTGCATATGGATCTGGCAGGGTCCGCCTTTTATTGATATTCCCTATCTGTTAAAAATATAATGAGAATAATAAGTTTCAATTTAATATCTTTGTTACAATTTAATATCTTATATTTTGTTTTTTTGTTGTTATCTATACTATATTATAATGCATGAGGGAGGAGTATTTTAAGATACCCAAAAAATAAGAAATTTTCCCTCCTTTATTTATAGAAAAACCCCTAAAATGAGGGTAGTTTGGTCTTTTAAACATTATTTATTTTTTAGCCCCTAATCTTATTACACTTAAATCCCTAAGGTTTTAAAAAAATTATAGATAATTAGTTACAATTCACCCCTACACAACAAACTTATAATTTATTTTCGTATTCTTGACATATCTTATAAACTATACTGTTTAAAAAAAATATCCAAAGATAGCATAACGACCTACACATTTTTGTCGACGTTTCGGTAGTTGTCTTGTTCAATATCGACGCACGGATTAAAAGATACAAGTCGATAATGCTTTAATGTACAAGTGATTAAAGAAGAAAATCAATACTTCTATACTATAAGATAATGCATGATTGAAAGACATTTTAAGATACCAAAAAAATAAGAATTTCTTTTACACTCTAATTACACTTTAATCCTGTAACGCCCCAAAGACCCCTTTTTATTAATTGGTGTGTTTTATCATCTTGGCTCAAGAAATAAAAACATAAATAACTAGGTTAGCATGTAAACTAAATATGAAGGGATGAAGTTTTGAACAAAAGGGGTAGCAAGCATACACGAGGGACTGAAATTGCCATAATAGAAAGATGATTTATACAAAAGAAAATAAAAACTCCATGTACAGTGTTTTTGAGATGAGTGTGTCGACACACACTAGAAGGAGAAAAAGGGGAGGCTCAACATTGATGAAATTAGTCCAAATTGAAGAAGGATTTCAGCCTAAACTAATGCATGAACTCGTTTTCTTGATGATCTAGCCCTAGAAAACATGTGGTAAGTTGTAATTTATGATTTGATGATCTTGCTATGAAGTGGGTTATGACCAATCCATTAATTTGTATGAAATTGATCATGTATATGTGTTAGAATCACCATATAGAACATGAACTATGCAAGATTCTAAGTAATTTTATGATTTTGGATGAAACCCACTTGTAATAGTGAAGATGATGATATGGATAATCATATATGTTCAATAGTTGTGTAAAATTGATGTATAATGTTGTATGTAATGAGTAATTGTTAGTTAATTTGGGTATAGTATGAAAATTATTTGATTCTAGTTGGATTTGATGATATATGTTATGAACTAGGGAGATTATGTAATAAATACTTGTACATTATGCTTAGAAAGTTGTATGCACACCAAGTGTTTGATGAAATGCATAGATGAGATTTTGGAAGAGATTTGATGAAAAAGAATCTGTCCAGAAAGTTACAGCCGAATTTAATCGGCTGTAACCGGGTCAAATCTGGTCAAAAACTGATGTTTATTGAGTTTGTGATGAACTTCCAGGAAAAAACTTTCAAACCCAACTGGAATTGTATTTTTTCGACGAAAAATGAACGTTTTATGAATTTTTCCGTATCGAAGGTTTATGTTGCGTTTTCTGGCAGAATATGCAGCCCATTACGAATGTCATAACTCAATTTAGGAATTGAGTTATGATCTCAAATTTTTACTGCAGGTAGCTTCAGGTGATTCAAAAAATCTCCAAGTGGAATTTCGTCAATCGGATAAACAAGGAATTTTAAATGAATTTTTCCGTAAGCTGCAGTCAGAAGTGACGAATCTGATTGCAGCTTAGTAAATGAATTTTTATAAATTTTTTGTAGAGAGATTCTAAAAATTTAACACAAGGATAAACCCTCCGAGGGTCACGTCAAATAAAAAGATCGTAATTTTTAAAAGCTCATAAGTACAGTAAACGAACGTCCCAAAACAGCATATTTTCAGTGAATTGAGTTATGCATATTAGTGAATGATTGATTGACTAATGAAAGTAATGCAACTAAGAATTTGAAATGATTATCGATATGGATGAACATGCAAACTAACAAGTTATGAAAATGATGGTATGAAAGAATAGGAATTTACATTGGCAAGGACTCAAGCACGGATGGCTAACGAGTCAAAGGGAGGCAAGAAGACGAGCTCGAACATGGACGCATAAGGTAAGTGATTTCCGGAATCACTTCGTATTTAGTTACATGAGTATATAGAACATATTTATTTGAATATTTGATTTCAAGATGGAACGTATAAATAAATGAGAAATGCTAAGTAAGAATTGTTGAAATGGTTGGTATGATGTTAAATCGGTAAAACCTCAATATAAGGGTAAATGGGTCAAAACTTTTAGTCGGAAGATTTTAAGACGGAGAATATGTGGATGTGGTGATGTCAAGGGAAGGTTTGGATAGAAGGAATATCGGGTAAGGTATTAGCTAAATGCGTGTTCGGACGTCTCGGGGCCGGCTTAATCGAAAAATGTTTGAAACAGGTCAAAAGAGCCGCAAATGAAGGAAATCAGATAGATGGTACTGGGCTCTACTGTAGCTTACGACAGCTACCATAAGAGACGGTAGGTATGAATAACACATGTTCACCGTAAGTCAGTTAGAAGTCACCGTGACCTTTTTAATGCCAGTGGAGGCCAGATGCAAAATGTTGGCCTTGAGTATTTTGTTGCGTTCCGAATTTTCGTATTCCCTAAGGAGTAAAGTACACGGTTAGTCCCTGTGGTTTCCTCAAATTTTGGATTTAGTCCCCAGGTTTTCAAAACTACACTCATAGTCCAAACTTTTGCATCCGGGTTGCACGTTTAGTCCCCAGCGCTGACAGCTGTATGTTTACACCTTTGACTCTCCCACGTGCCTCCCACGTGGGGGTATATCCGTCATTTCAAGCCTAGATATTTTAAAAAATATGCACACATATAGCAAAGATCACTCAATCGTCATTTAGAAAGTTGTGACTTCCCCCCATAATTATCATCTTCCTCATCACATAAACCCTAAATCAATCAAAAAAACTGTTCAAATCCGTCATAAATGGCTTTCTTTTAACCCATCCAAATTGTGCAAAGTGTGTGAATCATCGTCAATCGAAAATGGTGTGGGTTATCAGAGACCCAAACGTTGAAGTTAATCTCGAAGAATCATATGGTACGTCTTCAAATACTTAAAGTTTGTTTTTTTTCCTTTTACCCTAATTACAACATATATATTTATGCATCTGCATTTCTTTGTTGTGTTTTGTTGGTTTGATTAACAGCTGGTCTACCAAACATGTTTTCCTTGAGGATTCATCATGGTGGTACATTCAGAAACTTCCCTGGAAGGAGATATGCATATGGAAGGATTTCTTTCGTTGATTTATGTGACATTGATGAGTTCTCAGTTCTCGAAATAGACTTAATGATGAGAGAATTACACTTGGTTGAAGGTAACAGAAATTTGTATTATCATTTTATGGTCCCTGGGACAGACTTGGATTTTGGTTTAGTAGCATTACGAAATGACAATGATGTTAGGGAGATGGCTAGATATGTAACTGAGCACAAAATTATAGATCTCTACGTTGAACACGGTGTTACTAGGTTGACAACGTATTTCACATCACCAGAAAGACCTAGAGTTGTGATAGAAGAACTGGAAGACATTGGTGCCCACAACTTTAGGCCAAACAACTTGAGGTCAAATAGTTTGCTCATAGAATGGCATCAAGAGCCGGTTGTTAGGGTTAATGTAGTAGACGCGGGTCAAGTGAATGAAGTAGACGCGGGTCAAGTGAATGAAGTAGACGCGAGTCAAGTGAATGAAGTAGACGCGGGTTAAGTGAATGATCAACCTATGGCTGCTGATAAAGTTATGCCTACTGAGCAACGTTTGAGTGACGTTGCTGACTTTAACTATGATTTTGAAGGGGGTGACTTTACCAAAGACTTCCCATTGTCTGATAATAATGAGGATAGCGATAGTGACTACATAGTTGACAATGAAAATGAGATATTTGAACCAGAAGTTGACATGCAGGATTTTCGTGACTTTGTTGACGAAGGAGTGGAGTTTGTTGGTGGATTTAGGACTGCTGAACAATCGTTAGTAAACAATGAGTCTGATTCTGATTTAGATGTTTTGAGTGAAGGGTCTTTACATAGTGGCACAGATGAGTCCTCTGATGATTTTGAATCTCTTAGAAGCAAAAAAATGAGGGAATTAAGGAGGAAAAATATGAAGGAGAGGGTTGGGGTTGAGGCTGTGAGGTTCTATGTAGGGCAAGCATTTGGTAGTTCAAAGGAAGTAAAGGACATGATCAATAGGCATGCTATTGAGACAAAAAGACAACTGAAATTTCTTAGAAATGACAAGGTTAGAATAAGGGTTGTATGCAAAGGAATTGTGCAGAAGCACTTTGGGCCAACAAATAAAGGTGATGGGCCAAGTAAAAATGTTGATGGGTCCAGTCCAACTGTTGATGGGTCTGGTCAAAATGTAAATGGGGCTGGTCCAAGTGTGGTGATAAAAGACAAACTAAAAAGTAAAGAAGATTCTTCTGCACAGTATCCTTGGGTTCTGCATGTTTCAAAAAGAAAATCTGATGGAGAGAACTGGGTCATAAAGACCTACAAACCACAACACACATGTCTTCAATCAAGGAAGATACATGCTTTCACAGCTGGGTTCATGGCAAAGGAAGGATGGGTTCTTAATCAACTAGAGGCAAATCCAAAGATCACTGTAACAGCCATTCAAGAGCAACTTCAACGACAATATGCACTTGGAGTATCAAAGATGAAGGCTTTTAGGGCAAAGAAACATGCTACACTGCAATTGAAGGGTGACTATACAGAGAAATATGCAAGGTTAAGGGACTACATTCTGGAGGTAAAAAACAACAATCCAAACACAACAGTCAAGTTCATGGTAGAAAATGAAAGAAATCCTGATTCACCTACTAGGATTTTCAAGAGAGTTTACATGTGCTTGGGACCTTTGAAAGATGGATTTAAAGCATGTAAGAGAGAGTTGTTGGGGTTAGATGGGGCATTTATGAAGGGCCCTCATCCTGGTCAACTATTGACAGCAGTAGGGATTGACCCAAACAATGGGATTTATCCACTTGCTTATGGTATAGTGGAGGCTGAAAACAAAGATTCTTGGATCTGGTTTCTTCAGTGCCTGGCAGATGACTTGGATCTCTATAACAATAGTAACTTTACCTTCATTTCAGATAGGCAAAAGGTGCGTTTTCTGCCTTTTAACACTTATTTACATATTGTGTTTGCTAATTTATTTACAATATGTTTATTAGGGAATCATTCCTGCAATATCCCAAGTTTTTCCTGCAGCCGAGCACCGGTTTTGTCTGAGACATATTCATCAGAACATGAAACAACGATGGAGAGGCAAAGCATTCAAGGATATGTTATGGTCATGTGCAACTGCTACCACTGTGGAAGAATTCCAAAAAAAAATGGCTGAACTGAGGTCATTCAATGCTGAGGCCTATGATTGGTTGGTTGAAATTCCACCACAACATTGGGCAAGATCACATTTTACTGGTATTACTAATGTGTATTTTATTTGAAAATAAATGAGCTCTAAACACTAACAAACCATGATTGTTGTTTGTGTAGGGAGAGCAAACACAGATGTCCTATTAAACAACATGTGCGAGGTATTTAATGGTAAGTTAGTGGAAGGGAGAGACAAGCCTATAATTTCAGCTTTAGATTATGTCAGGCAATACATCATGAAGAGAATTGGAAGTGTGATCAAAGTGATGAACAAATGCAATGGACCTCTTACACCAAATGCAACAAAACTACTAGATGAAATCAAGTCAAAGGCACTAGACTACCGTGTCAAATGGACTGGTGAAAAATACGAAGGCTCAGGTCCTTTTCATGACCAATGTGTTGTCTCTGATGTGGATAGAACCTGCACTTGCAGAAAATGGGAGCTAACCGGTCTGCCGTGTTGCCATGCTGTGGCTGTTAACTGGAACATGGCACTTCATGGTCAGGATGCAGGTCCACCAGAAAGTTGGGCACATCCTTGTCACCACTTACAAACATGGAAAGAGGTATACTCCTTCAAAGTTGGCGCAATCAATGGTAGAAACATGTGGCCAAAAGACCCATGCCCAACCATCCTCAATCCACCCTTGTACAAGAAACCCATTGGCAGGCCCAGGAAAAAGAGGAGAAGGAGCAAAGATGAGGATGATGATGAAATGGAAAAAGGGGGCAGACTAACCAGGAAGTTCAAAACCGTGTCATGTTCAAAATGTAAACAGTTTGGTCACAATTCTAGGACCTGCAAAGGCCAGAGAGTTGAACCTTCTGGTGGGAGTAGAGCTAATCAAGGTCGTAGTGCAAATGCATCCGGTGGAAGCAAAACTGGTGGAAGCAAACCTGGTGGTAGAAAGGCCAGTAGAAACAAACCTGGTAAAGCTCAAGCTAGTGGAACTGAATGTGGTGGAAGTCAAGTTACTGGAAATTGAATGTCTTTCTTTAGTTTAAGTATTATGGGTACTAGTTAATGTATGTTTGTCTAAGTTAATGGGCTAAAAACCTATGTTTTTGTGGATTTAAGTGATTATTGCAACTTATGTATGCAACTTTTGTAATAGACTATGTTTTATGAGGATAGGTTTTAGTCTATGTTCAACAATGTTGCTGTAACCCGGATTCGTCAACCGAGTAGTACAGTTGAACTGGCATGCCTCTCGGTTGAGTTGGAAGTGGTTTCGCTTGGGCCGGGTAACGACAGTTAGCCTAGTTCTTATTGAATAAATTTGTTTGCCTTAAAAAAACACAATAAACCCACTGCCATTACAAAAAAAAAAGACATTGCATCAGCCATTGCCATTTTCATTACACCAGCAATTGTCATTACATAAACCCACTGACATTACAAAATACACATTGCCATTACATAATGCTAACACCAAGCACCAAATCATTTTCATTAGATAACAGATACAAGAACCATGAGCCCTAATAATAACGCCAAACACCAGATCATTATGTTCTTCTTGCGAATTTGTCCTTCCAAACTCTCAACTTGTGTTTCAAGTCTATTCCTAGCCCTTAAAAGACCTGGAATGATCACCAATGAGCGTTGACACATAGGTGGGTCAACCCATCCAACAAATCGACATCTAGACTTCTGCAAAAAGGTTAAACAACAAAAAAATCATAAAGAAGATGGATAAACATGAAAAACTTGATTACAAACAAACTATTGAAGCACACCTCCAAATGACACGAGTAGAATCTTCGTCCAGGGTTTAGATCTGTCCATGAAGTTCGTATGATCGCTAAATTTCCACAGTAGCAAAGCACCATTATTAGGGTTTTTTATGGATGTTCAAATGAAGGAGAAGAAGAAGAGTAACGAGTTTAAGGGGCATGGTTTAACTTTTTTAAAAGATCTAGGCTTGAAATGACGGATATACCCTCACGTGGGAGGCACGTGGGGAGAGTCAAAGGTGTAAACATACAGCTGTCAGCGCTGGGGACTAAACGTGCAACCCAGATGCAAAAGTTTGGACTATGAGTGTAGTTTTGAAAACCTGGGGACTAAATCCAAAATTTGAGGAAACCACAGGGACTAACCGTGTACTTTACTCTTCCCTAAGGCTTATGTAATGGCCCGATAAACTTCTGGAAGATAGTATAACCTACGAAATAAACATAAAAGTTTAATTATGTAGTACAAATACAAATAATGATTTTTGGGCTCGTAGGAGATAAAAATATATATGTATGTATATATGTGTGTGATTCGAAACTTGTGGGAACGAATGTGTTAGAATATATTACACGGATGGGAAGATGAAACTTGTTCATTAGTATGCTTATAGGTGAATTATTATGCGTGATTAAAGTACAATGATTTAATGTGGACAAGTGAATATAACTTGAATGCACATATGAAAGTATATAGTTGCACAGTGTAAGAGTTAGGCGTCAGTTTTATGTATGCATGTATGTATGTATGAGTGTGTATAAATATATGTATGTATCTATGACGCATGTATAAAGTGGGATTGAATGTATACAAAATAATAGGCTTGTATATATGTATACATAGCTTCATTACGTTTGAAGGTTAACGTTACTAATCATGTGTCTTGAGAATGAAATGAAAGTGCAGGTACGCTAATGTTGACCTTACGAAGATTTGACGTTGGGATGCAAGACTTCACTTAGGATGTTAATTCGAAAGGATTAGCGTGAATAGAAAAAAATCTGGCGTGGTTATCTAATTACACATGTTTTGCTTATAGATGACATTACCAAGTATTAATGATATGTATGTATGTAGTGGTTGCAGGTTGTAAGGAATTATGGATCATCAGCATGAAGGACAAGTGATTGAAGATCGAGTTAGAGAGACATGGATTGTACGAAATGGGTGGTCATCTAACTTGTATTAGTATGTTATATTTGATTTACAAAATGAAGGATGAATGATGTAATTCTTCTAAAGAAGTTGTTTTAAATGGTTTTCAAGTATGAGAGAAAATTTATAAAGAAAAAAATTTACGGTACGAAATTCCGCTGCGTCTTTTCAACTAAAACGTGTTAGGGTGTTTCATCCCCTCATCTATTAAAAGTTTTACTAAAATACAACCTATCAAGCTTAGTGTACAAGTTCCCAATGCATACCATGATGGAGCGGGTGTAACACCCTAGTTTCTATTTAACGGTTTTACATGTAAATACCAACAATTAGATGTGTAGTTAAGACTACACATACTATGAAAATATGGATTTATTAAAACTTTTACAAATCATAAGTTATTCGACATAATGTGATCAGATTCGTCGTTTAATATTTATGACGAGGCAACGTGCGGAAGCATGTATCTTTATCGTGTTCGGTTCTTCTTTGAGCTTGATCGTCTTTCGGCATCCAAAATGTACCTACATTTCATAAACATGAAATGCTTTAGTCATACGGGGAAACTAAAATGTGTCTAAACAAATCCGGTAATGATAATGGAAGGAAAAAGAATTCCAACGTTAAACTCTTGATCTCAAAACAAAGATTTCCAGCTGGCCTCCACCGTAACTTACGGTGACACCGTAAGTTACGGTGGCCCCTGATTAACATGTTCCCACCGTAACACAGTAGGGATCTATCGTAACCATTTCAGCTCCACCGTAACTTACGGTGGACACCGTAAGTTACGGTGGTCCCTGGATTCAACCTTTGCATTTTGCCGTTTATTGACACGAAAACTTTCGTGTCTTTCAATCCGCTTATCCGTTTGACCTACCGTTTCTTCCTACGTGTTTGTAATTTGATTCCCCATCATATGGAGTTAAAATCCAAC
Organism: Helianthus tuberosus; assembly: GCA_030545235.1. NCBI lineage: Eukaryota > Viridiplantae > Streptophyta > Magnoliopsida > Asterales > Asteraceae > Helianthus > Helianthus tuberosus. Next base: position 180,110,134 of record CM060351.1, read on the forward strand.
GTCCGGATTAACAAAATTTCTGACTTTTAAGTCTTCAACTTATTATTCTTTCTCAAAGTTTTGACCCGTTCATGTTTTTATCAAACAAAACATGTTTGTTTGATCCCTGTTCTCGTGATATTAATAATTTCCATAATTCCTATCATATTAGGTTCAAGTCACGGGTTTCTTACGTATCTTAAACCCGTTTACACTCATATGCGTATTTTGACCCGTTAAGGGTATTTAAGCGTATTTTGAGCATGAAACACTTTCATTTGATTCTAACATTATAATACGACATTTCTTATCAAGAAATCTTCCACCACAACTATATTTGTGGTGGACTTAAAGAGGTGATCTATATAATCCGAGTTTTTCCCGTCGGATTGCGAACTTACGACAAAGACTCTTATAGAGACATTTGACCAAAGGTTTACATCTTTCTCTTCACATACTTATTCTAATTATTAATTTGATCATAAAACTCGTTTCAAAACTACCCTTAAAGATCGTTTGTCCAATATAGCTTATAAGGGCGTTTTAGTCCATTTTAACCAATCATTTAAAATGAAGGACTTTTGAAAGCATATTTGACCCATAATCTTTTTTTTTTAACTTATGATTTTGTTTGAAAAGTCATTAAGCTTTCCAAACGCAATGTCCATTATTTGAAACATTCGGTTTACTTATCAAATAGCAAATTGTCTAATTTGACTTCTTTTAACACTCATTGAACCTTACGTTCTAAATGAGTGTTACCCTTTTTCAAATACCTGGCACGGATCAATATATTGACCCGTTTTTAATACATTGCTTTTATAACCGCTAATTCATAGCGTTGCTAATGCCCATTTGACGTTTACTCCTGGAATAATATAACTCGACAATAATCATTAGTCGTTGTTGTCAAAAGGTGATATCTTCACCTTTTGACCCATTTGGTCTAAGTGACCGATTATATTGGCGAGTTGAAATTTATTACCATCTCATTTACATGACTCGCTACGGTTTACACCGTGCGGTCATTTCACTTATTAATCGTTTCTTAACGCTTTTTAGCCTATTATGGTTTACGTCGTATCGTGTCTTTCAAAACCAATAGTTATGGTCAATGCGTGACCAATTTACCATTTTACTCTTATTGTTTGTTTTGGTTTACCATACAAGGTAACCATTTAAAAGTTCATTTTTCCATTTGTCATAAAATGATCGAATTACCAATTTAACTCCTTTTAAACCATCAACATGGTTACTTGTCATGCTCGACTATCTTGTTCCGTGTGTCTACACGCCGGAACATCATACCTCAATTATGGATTTGTCTTATCCGTAACTAATACAATAAGAGGATATTCTAAAATATAAGACTAGTGTAAGCTATACTTACCTTGCATCCGAATTACGCTTTTCCTTAATTCTTACTTCATTTGACCCGCTTCCTTTCCAAGCCTCCACCTAGCTTGTCAAGCGTGAAACTATCATCATAATTCGTAAGACGGTTAGATTAGCCATCATTAATTATGACTATTCCATCTTACGGGTTTTACATCAAAATTCACAATTTGATTTCATTTTGGTCAGTTTGACTTTTAGAAGTCAACTACCTTTAATCATACCGTAGGCATAATTAAGTTAAATCATTGTTATGATTAGAATCCGTTTTAACCCATATTTCACGTAATTAGTCAAACAAAGCAATTACGCGTTTCATTCGTAATTTCAACATATAAACATTCACTTAGGCATTTTAACAAACACCTTGCGGGCATAATTTCTCATATTTACTAACTAGCTCATAACTAGTTATCTTTACCAAGATTTACATCAACACATTCAAACCTCAAAGTCTAGTGTTCATGAACTACATCTAGAACTTATATCATAACCTCAATATTCATCAATCTTACATTCTAATCTGAGTGTTCATCATATTAACATAAAACCCACTTAGCACATAATAGGGTAATTACCAGATCCCTAGTTTTGACAACAATTCATCAAATTTTCTACTAGGGTTTGTTTCTAAACCAAGATATAATCACAATAACACTCATAGATTCAACATTCATTCCAGAATTTTGATTATGATTGTTCATCATAATCTCAAAGTATCACCAAATCATAAAATTCAACATACCTTGTAATCCCCATGACTAGGTGATCACGAATTTGTAAACATGCAAACGATTTGGGTTTGATTTGAGCTTCAATTTGAGAGATTTGTTGGATTTAGGGCTAGAGCTCCATGGGAGCTTTCTCCTGGCCATCCCACGCACGCACACACACACTTTTAATGTGTGTTGTGTTTTTTTTTTTTTATAAAACAAGTTTCCCACTTGTCCATATTAGTCCCTCATGTTTTATTTTGATCAAATGAAGCTATATCTCACCATTAGTTACTTAATCACATGCTACTAACTAGGTTAATTACTCCTAGTTACTTTAACGGGTTCGGGAAGTTATAACCCGTTATGTTTTAAGTCCCGTTAATTAGGCCTTTTTGTATACTTTGTTTTCTCAAAGTATTTATTCCCCTTTTTAATTAATATTAGGCTTATTTATTTGAGTCCTAATATTTACCGGGTTAATTTTTACCACTAACGGTATTTTACCCGTCTTTACTATTAACGTGGTTTGATTACCAAACCCGTTTTTGGGATGTTACAGCGGGAGAACACAATTTAAAACTTTTTGAATCCTGACACTATGATTTCAGTTTCCTCATCCCTAACTATCTTCCCATCCCTCATTTCACACAACCACACTTCAAATCTAGAGATAGAAAGAGATGTATCTCCCCCATGGCGTGTCTCTCTGCTTCGCCTCTGACTCGGATCATCACCAAGTAAATAAGGTAAACATCGTTCCCGGTTTTGATTGGTAATTGCGACTTGATTTGGGGATCCGAGATCGAAATCAATTGCATTTCTAGGGCTTCAATCATGGTTTTGTTAAATTTTAAACCTATTCAAAAATCAATTGCATTTCTAGGGCTTCACAATCTTTCTTAGTCGCATCCTTAATTGGTCTTTTGATGTTCGAAAATCAGTTTACATACGCATCTGGTCCTCCGGTGACCTACGGGTGCTCCTAATTGGTTTATGTTGTCTTTTTGGTAAATTATAACCCCAATTTATTGGTTTATGTGCTTGCAGAGAAATTATGCATACAGTTGGTTGATTTTTAATTGTATTTAATGCTCAAAGGATTAGTTTGTCTGAAAATTTGCTTATTGTGATTATGCAATTTTCTATGAAACCATCATATGTTACTGATGAACTACTTTTCTATACATACAAAGGCCTAAAAAGTCTTAATCGTGCCTTTCACTTGCTAGAGGGGTTTGAGTTATTTTTTTTCTAGCAAAGAAGGGGAATTGAAGCCAAGCTATTTCTAGCTTACAAGTACTACCTGCTGCTATATGCATTACCCAAGCATAAATGAATAAAGCTGACTAAATCTATATGAAATTAATTAAATCTCTTATGCATTATTTGCGAAAGTAATGTGCTTACATGTTCAATTGTCGATTCGTAGTATAGCTAGCCCTAAATATATTTAATTGTACAAAGCAGGTTTGTGTTATGGACTAGACAAATGGATTTTATTATACAAAACTGGTTGCTCTTTTCTTTCAATTGTTGATTCATGATTTTGTCCTAAATATATGTAACTAATTTAGTGGTAAGTTACTTTCAATGTTTATTTTGCTATATATGTATGTCTAGGGTGTGCTTTGCATCTGTAATATGATTTCGTATTCCTATTTTTTATACTGATAATCTTATAATAAGTTATCTTATTATTGCATATTGGTCAGTATATTGGAACAAATGGTGGTTTTGTTACATCAGGAGAACTTGCTCTATATCTTGATGTACAAACGGCAGGAAATACAGTATGTTCTCTATACGTGACAGGAATAATATAAAAAAGAAGCTTAATCATAATGATGGAGGAACCCATTTAAAAAAATAAAAAAATTACAGCATAATCATAACATTTATATAAAGCAATTGCATATTTGTGTTGTTTTTTTTGTGACAGGACAATGACTCACACATATTACATGTACTTTGTTTCGTTGGGCAAACAGGATTGGATGCATAGGTATTTACTAGATTAATGATTATTTAACAGTGTGCATATGAAAGTTATAAACATAATTTCATGTACACTTGGATAAATAGGGGTTTGGAATTTTTTTGCTGTTAAACTGTGGTTAGCAAATTCTAAGTATACATATGTGGTGAATAAAAACACATTATGCAACTGATCTTATAGATGGATGCTGGGGAGACACTATGTTGGATACGACAAGACAGCGGACTTGAGGTATGCCTTAAAAACTGTATCTATGGTTCTTATAATTTAAACCCAAAATTTAAACTTATCATACTTAGCTCATGTTTTCTAATTTATAAAGTAGCCAACAACAGTCCCTGCTTCCAGTTATTTGGAACTTTCTTTTGCAGGCTTGAATCTATCCCAAGTGAGTTGTTGGTAATTCACTTTTCATCTCTATCTGTATTTGAAAATTATTAACAAGTTATTCACTTTCAGTGATACACCCCTTAATGGTTGTTGCCACTGCTGATAGAAATCTTATATTCAACTTACAAAACCCCCCATGTATTACTGTTTTATGTCATCCATGTCCATATATATTTCAATTTTTAGAGAGTTGGTTGCCGTTTATAACAAGTGCTTGTTGGACGGTTGTTGACCCGTTTGATCATTTGACCCATCTTTTTTAAAGCAATTTTATTTGAATATTACATGTTAGAAATACGACATAACCTATAATAAACGTGGTAAAGGGGCACTTCTTTTTTGGATTTCAGGCAAGAAATTGATGAAAGTTTAGGTTTTCTTCTAGCAGTTGTGTCACCAATTCTTTTCTTCTTGTGTGATTCTTGACTTCTATATTTGTCCACTAGATATTTTTTTGGTGCTAAGTTTTCCCTAAGTTAGCTTATTGTGGCTGGACCGACATACGTCTTGTGTTGATTTGCACATGGGTCTCCTATATTGGGTCCATTTGAGATTGTGAGTGTCGAGAATGAAGCAACTTAAAACCGTGTAAGTCTTTGTATCATCGTGTATTTGTATAATTAAGACGCAACTTAAATGGATAAATCATGTGCCCCTTCCCTCACCTCATCGCGCCTTGTTCATGTGAAATAGAAAAAGTATGTTTTGTAACTATTAAAATGACACATGGACCCCTTTATAGCCTTGTTAATCAATATATAAAAAAGTTTATAAATACTAACCAAACCATTGTTAAACAGGATTTTGTCAAGTTGCTTGGTATTTCAAAAGAATAACTGCAATAAAAGTTGCTTGGTATTTGGAGTTGCGCTGACTGGGTTAACCCTTATCTCACTATTTATCCATAATATAAGGTTTCTTAGGTAATTAATCTAAGTTAGTTTATTAGTCTCCTTGAAACATATATCGAAGTTCCCATGTAGTAACAAAACTCTATTGAATAGGTACGCAATTATGCATACTATTACAGTATAGATTAAGATTTATGAAAAGAGAGTTGTATCAAAATTTCTATTCATATTCTTGTTTGCTTTCTTGTAATACAATGGTTCGTACACTTAACGAACACCGATCCTATTGTACTGCTCATGAATCTCATCCTTTTGGTGATTTTTTGCACCAGTTCCATGGACACTAATCTAAAGCTCTGGGATATTATAAAAAAAAAGGATGATTTCACACAAAGGGGGGACATGATAATGTTGTAAAGGTATGAGTTGTTAGCTTATGTCGGCATATCCAGAATCATCATGCTTGTTAAGTTTTAACTTGTGCTTTCTTGGACAAATATGGGACTTAATGGCCGGAAAGCTTTTACATGAGTATTAGTTTCTGGAAGGGCATATTCAATCAATAGATTTTCATCCTTTTGAGTTTCTTCTAGCAACATGTATATTTTATTTTATTTGTTTTTCTGTCTGTTAATACTTTGAGTGTGAACCTTGTTTCTATAACAAATAAAGAAGCGAGAAAAACCACAATGAGTACTTTTCTTAAGTAATCCATATTTTGTTCAGTTGTTTTATGTTCTTCAAATAAAAGTGTTAAATCTTGGGACTTGGATACGTTTGAATTGATTGGATCAACTCGATCAAAGGTGCCAGTTATTTCATTCTCTCCTTGTATTTGTTCATTAACGACTTTTATATATGCCATCCTTTGGAAGGTAAGTTCCCATTATTTATTCTAAGTATTCTAGATTTTTGTGTTTTCTCTTCTAATATTTTAGGAACTGGCGTACGAACAATTACCTTTCCTCCGTATGAAAGGACTCTCTTTTGTGGCTTAGATGGCAGTTTAAAGGTATTAAACTTTTCCATTAAATTTATGAACATCCTAAACTTTTTAAATTAATTTTTTGTTATTCTTTCTAGAACGATATGATACACTTATATGTCTTCCATTAAAAGATGTGTTTGACCATTGGGTCAAACCTGCCTGAATAAACCAAATGACACATTTAAATTGCTGATTGCCCATCTCGACTTGAATCTGTCTTGACGCATTTCCTGGCTTGCCTTTTTTTCTTTGACAATTAGGATATATGAAACATGGAACTGATAATATTCCTAAAAAGGGATAGTCCGCAACCTTCATTACTCATCCCAAAAAATGAAAAATGTTCCAATTCTTCTATTAAATGACATAACACACACTTGATTAATAGTCAAAACATTTCAAGTGAACTATGTTATTACTTTATGATTTGTGTTTTTATAGCATATTTGTGAGAGGCATGGAGGGGTCTAAAGTACAACCAAATCTTCCATGGGTGGTGGAAGCAAGTGGGTGTGTAATGATCTTTTGTTCTGGAGTAGGATCAGTTGGAGTTATGATTTGTATTTGGAATTTGATAAAAGTGTGTTTTTAATGTTAGTATGCAACTATCACTATACTACTTTTGTATGTTTGTTTGCTCGAGTTATCTTAGTTATGTTTTATGTTTGAAAAAAAATTGACAACTTTGACCTTTAAGAAAGTCAAAGCCATTGTCAATATTAGTTTAACCAAGCCGTATGAAACCGATCATCACAATCATAATCTATTTGCATGCCCTTTAGCAATGCTACTAAAGGAAGGACCATACCATTGGGCTTCGTGAACTTCTTGGTCCATTGACAAGCCGCGTATCTAAATCCCTTGCCATGCTTCTCCCGTCGAAAATCAATTACAGTGTCAACTTCGTTCAGATTTTCAACTGTCATCTTCAATGAACTATGAATCCTTGATAAAGATGCTACTTTCACATTCAGACTCTTAAAAATAAATATAAAATACCAATAATTAATAAGAAATAAATAATGTATTTAAGGAAAGTAATAAATGTCACACCCTGGCTTTGCGGAAGCATGGTTAATTTTGGTGTGACTTCTTAATACCATAGCTTAACCATAACAAAGCTATATGAAATAAAATCATGCAAGATCATCCGTTTGATTAAGTTTTAAAACCAGTGTAACATACCAATGTCTTAGAGACTTACAACATTATAACATAACACATTGTCTTGAAAAACATAAACATCAACATGAGATAAACGCAGTTTAAGATTTGTGACTTGTCCAGGAAAGAGTCACATTTCCTAAACTGGGATGACCTTGGAACCCTTATGCAGCGGGAAAACATAACATACCGCGCCAGATCTTTAGTTTCCTGAAATACATGTAAGTTGAAAAATCAACAATAATGTTGAGCGAGTTCATGTGTAAGTGAGTAAGTAAACCTTTGTTTGTATAAAAATCCTGGTATGTAGCAAATAAGGGAATTGAGATCACCAATGGTTTGCAAGGCCACTGATATATGTGAAGTGCAAATAGGGAGACTCAAACCTAGCAGATTTCGCCACGGCATTAGTATGTGGACAAAGTCACCCCAAGGTCCGTTTCTAGTTTGGCCTGGGGCTGGGCTCGCTACACCCAGATAGATCTACCGCTCTTGTCCCTCGGTCCCGACATGAGGACTAATGGCCTCATATTGCTCCTACCCACTCACATGATCTAAGTAGTAAACCTCCTTACGCTAACCATACCGTGTATAATGTACTTGTATTCAAAGTAACATGTATTTCACCCCCGCAGTTAAGAAAACTGAAAACAGTTAGAGAAAAGGGGGACATGAACTCACAGTGGTGCGTCTCTACCAAGTATGCCTCCAAATCAATCAGCCGTATGACGACCTACACGTGCTAAATCTATTAGACATACGGCCGTGCCTTAGCTTTATAGTTTAAGTCTTTGGGAAATAGTTAGACAACTATTTCGTGTTTACATTCAGTATATACTTGGTAGTTAATTTCCTTCCCAAGGATGGGGGATTCAATACATGTGCGTTCAAATTAAATCATTAAGTCTCACTTAATATATATACATATTTCCAATTCCAAAATATAAGTATTTTCTCAAAAATATTATATTTTCATTTCACATATTTTTTCTCCAATAATACGTTGTTAGAATACGCGTTCAAAAATATTTCCGTAAGTGCGTAAGTTACGTTTTAACAATCGAGTGGTAATATAATTACCGATGTAACTTATATATTTATGGTGAAAGCGTTCGTATTAATTTGGATTCGTTAACGTTCGTAAATATTATTTTTACTCTAGAAATAATATTTATGTATTTTCACAAAATAATCATAAACAGTGTGTGAAAAATATATATTTATCACGTTAAATTTTGTGAAAATCCCACCTCTGAATATTTAGTAAATAAAGTCATGGCGAAATTTATATTTCGAAAACATGTCAAAATAATTCTAACACTTGTAGTGTAAATAGTTCTAAGTGTTAGGTTTTTAGAAAAATTTCGCCAGAGTTTCCTCTGTAACTGGAGGTGGCCACGCTTTCAAGCGTATCATTTTCTTTAACAAACCAACTCAACAATTTTCTTTATTTGATCAGAACAACTTTCATCACAACAACAAATCAACATACGTGTAAATTGCCAAAAATTTCATGAACTTGCAGTTTTCCCAAAACTGTGGTGTAAATCCCCTTAAATTTAGTAGATCTTTATATATGGTAATTTGATCTTGTAAAAACCTCGTTTTAGAGAAAATCCATTCTTACAACTTTCCGTCATCTTTTACAAAAACTGTTATTTTGTCGGATCTTTTCATTTCACAAGTGTTTACACACTTGTGGTTTATAAAAATCATGCTTGTTAGTGTAAAATCCATCTTTTAAAATACATGATTTCTTTGATACGTGGTTCTTTGAAGATACCACTTGCAGATGCGTAGATCTGCTAGTTTTAAACACAATTTCACAAGTAAAACTCTTTTACACAAGTTCATGATTCGCGTGTGGTAGAGTTTCACCCTTTAACCCTTGTTCTATTCAAAACAACTTTATGTCACGATTCGTGATCATGACCAAACCGGGTTAAGTGGTGATCCGAGCTACCACAACATAGGTCGGGTCTAAATAATCACAAATTTTAATTACTACAACATTTACACAACATATGAGCTTTTATCCAACATTTTTCATGTTTTTAGTAGACTTTAATGTATCATCTTGTAAGATTACTAGTTTTAACCATTACAAATCGTTTTAACCACTTTAGATTAGTTCAAGAAGGTGTTTTAAGTGACATACCACTAGCTCGAGGCTAGGGAAGAATCTAAGCGTGAATGAGGTGGATAAAAGCAAGATAAAGAGGTCCTTCGCCTTCCGGTCGCACCAAGCTTCCTAATATGCGACCCTTGAAGCTTGTATGTTCTTGAAATGTGAAGAACAAAATCGAAAATGGATGGTGTATATGGGGGGTGCTTGGCCATAAGTTGTAGAGCAAGAGAGAGAGATGTGTGTTCTTGTGTTGTTGTGACAAATGAACTAATGTGCATACTCAAGTTACTTATAGACAATTAACAAGTTAATTACCCAATGGTCCATATGTCCCCTAGATATTAGACATGGAAGATTATGATAATCTTACAAGTACATGAGGTGTCACCCTCTAATGGGGACGGTTAGAGAGGGGGGGGGGTACTAGTCCAATTCTAACCAATAGTTAGGTTTATTAGTTGGGTTAAGTAAGGTAGTTAAGTGCTTAACCCGGTTAGTGGTGTGTCACGCGTTACAAAGGGTGTTAGGGTAATCAGGGACCCTAACTGGCTCAGAAAAAGATAAATAATGAAAATAACAATATTTTCATGTTCCGGGTATAGTCCGGTTGTTCGGTTGGATAGTAATCCGTTAAAGTGCTTAACAAAGCTTAAAGTGTCGTTAATACCCTTTTTAGTGACACAACTCATTTCTGACACTTTGGAAAGTGTCTAGTAATATTTTTTTCTCATGTTTTGGCACTTTATTAGTTAGCTAAAAGCTGAGTTGTTATGTAAAGTGCTGAGTTTTGTACTTAGAGTACGTTTTAGGCACATCCAGTCATTGTGACTTATCCCTAGAGACGCAGTTCTACAACCCTTGTATCCCTACACTCACCACTAGTGTAGCAAAATATTTCTGGCTCATACAGGCCTTAGAGGCAGTGTCTGCCTGATGCTGGCTTTATCAGCATGTTCAATAGGTTATCCGTGTATTGTGCTACTGTGCTTTTTGTGCATCATGTTTGTCACTAAGGTTCAGCATGTAAATAATGTAGTGACGGTAAGTAAAGTATGATGCAAGTAAGTACATGTATCAGATATCAAGTAGCAGTTCGTCAGTAATTTCAAACAAGCACAGTGATTAAGCAGTAATTAATTATTAATTAAGTTGTACGGATACCTGGTTTAGTGAGGGTTGTCACAATAAATTTTTTAATTGTAACAAACTTTTAACATCCAAAGAATGAGGCATAATATATTAACAGAACAAACTTACAAAATGTTTGTTGCAGTACCATACGAATTCTAAGGGGTATACATCAAGATCAGCTTCATAATCTGAGATAGCGGCATCAAAACCTGCGTCGTCGCCATCATCGGATGATTCATCCGATGCAATATAATCACTATCAGAATCTGCGTCATTGGATTCTTCAACATCCGACTGGTGATCCAAATCTTCGGTAATTGGAGCAACTTCTAATTTGGGTGATGAAGTATCGTCTTTCGGACTGTCATTGGCTTTGGGTGCAACAATCTCACATCCATTCAAATCAAAGACAGTAAGCAGAAAGATGTAATCCGCTACGTATCTTAAAACAAGTACAACTTCTGTTCGCAGACCCATGTAGTGTACAACCTTTTCCCATCCACCAGTTATAAAGTAACAATTCCGAAGAGAATCATGTTGAAGTACCACATCAAAAGAGTCCCACTGATTCACATAGATCTTAAATGTCTCTTTAAGTTTACCAACTCCAATACTGATGTTAACCAAGTCCTTGGGTATTAGCTGAACAAAAAGATATAAAATGATGAAATCAACAAAGGTACAGTAAATTAACAACTATATCACTAATTACTATAGTAACATTTAAGTATTGGATTAAAATACCAGAACTTACCAACACGTCCTTACAAACATCAGTAAAACTATGGGAGAATGAATCCATACATCCAAAGTTCCTCTCAAACAATATTGATATGAACATAGAAATCATTGGGAGTTTTGTTGGATAACGATGAACTTTTTCAAAAGGTGTTAGCAGATATGTATATGGTGCAGTTTTTTTAAATACCAACAGACATCCTTCTTTCAATGAAAGGTCAGAGACAACCGAGGACCATCCTTCTTTTAGAGCAAAACTTCCACTATGTTTTAAGAATCGGTAATCCCATCTCATACCGTTTACACACTCTATAACACCAAAATTACCAGGAACGTCATTGAGTAAATGATTGTTTGCAAAGTTTTGTGGTATTATCAGTTGAGTTCATGTATTTAAGTATTGGTAAGTGTTATATGTGAATTAATTGTTAACAATAAAATTGTAGAAAATGGTTTTAATGTAATAATCTTACCAAGATTTTGGAATTAAGAGAGTCCAAATATTTATAAAAAGACATCTTCCAAGATATGATGTTTCTGGTTAAAAATCAAAGAAACAATGAAATAATGTATTTTATTAGATACTTCATTATTTATAAAGACTGTGATAACAAATATGAACCAACAATGTTTAACATATCTATGTCATTCAGATAACGCATTTAATATTTATTGATTTATTTAGAGCATATCAATAAATAAAGATTCCTCTAAAAACTGTAGAATCGAGTAGCAAGGAAATAACATTTTTTTGAAGTCTATAAATAAAAGATCGGTCATTTAATCATATTATTTAATATCAAGTAAGAAAAACAACAAAATATACCTTATCAATTGCTTTCAAGAAACCAAATGTAGCACCATATCAAAGAAAACTTCAAATCGGAAACATTATAAAAAATATAAAAAATTGTAAAATTAAATTGATACATCATCTAAAACATGCAATATATGATCACAGTCTTCATAACAGTTGTTAATCATGTGCATATGAAACTCATGTGCATACAAATTTTAATAAATATTATTATACCTTGATTGAAGTTGTTGATGATGTCAAAAGTAAGAAGTATTCAAGTGGAGTGATTCAATATTGAAATGGACATCGGTGATTAAAACTTGAAGCACTTTTTATGAGATCAGACAAACAATTTTGTAAAGGGATGTGTAGAGTCGTTAAAAAGGTAAAGTATGTTTCTATCTGCCTCTATGTAAAAAGGTAAACCGCCATTGGAATAATAAATTACATTTTACCGCCATTAAGATAAGGAAGTTACATTTTACCCCCTAATACAGCTGTCATTTTCAAATAAGTCAAATCATTTTCAAAATACTTTGAAAGTCTTTTTCTTGAGTGCTCAACAATCTTCTTCATTCAGGTATTTGAAATTATGGATACAGATAATAGAATTTCAAGTAAGTATGAACTGTTCCTTCAACCAAGTCAAAGTCAAGTCTATGCTGAAGCAAGGAAAAAAAGGAAGCGTGTTCTGCAACAAAAGAGAAACAACAGTGGTTTTCATCGTACATCAACATCCGATTCTGTTAAAAGGATTCCATTATTAAATACTCCAAGTGGTATGTCTTATAGGTTTGCAAACAAAATTTTACAACAAATATATATTTATATGTTATGTTTTGGGAGTCCTTACATATGTCGTATTTTTCAAGTTTCAACCACCAATGTTGAAAGAAGGAATGTGTATCATCTTCCTTCTTATGCTACTCCAAATATTAGTAGTAATTTGTTTCACTCATCTACAAAAGTAAAAGGTGTACTTACTGCAGATATTTTTGGTAATTTCAAATCTTTTTCACAATACTTTTAAAGTTCTTTTCTCAAGTGGTCAACGATCTTCTTCATTCAGGTATTTTAAATTATGAAGTGCTCCTTCAAGCAAGTCAACGTCAAAGCTGTGCTGAAGAAAGAGAAAAAAAGAAGTATGTTCTTCAACAAAAGAGAAACAACAGAGGTTGTCATCCTACATCAACATCTGATTCTGTTGAAAGGATTCCATTTTCAAATACTTCAAGTGGTATGTGTTATAGTTTTGCAAACAAAATTTAAAAGAAATATATATGTATATGTTTTGGGAATCCTTACATATGTTCTATTTAACAAGTTTCAACCACCAATGTCGAAAGAAGGAATGTGTATCACCTTCCTACTTATGCTACCCCAGATATTAGTAGTAATGTGTGTCACTCATCTACAAAAGAAAAAAAGGTAAACTTACTGCAGCTATTTTTTTTGTAATTTAATTATGAATTGTAGTTTTGTTCATTTGTTTTATATACTTTTGTCTTATAAGATTCATCAAGAAAAATCTCATCAATGAATGTACATCACACTCCTTTTGGAAGTACTAAGCAAACATCCGATTTTGTTGAGAGGACTCCATTATCAGATATTACAAATTGTATGTTTTAAATTTTTGGAAACAAAATATTTGTTTAATCTTAGGTTTTATGAATTGTTATATATGTCTTATTTTACAAGCTTCGATATAGGTGGAATACCTAAAATTGAATTATCAATGAGTGATGAGATGTTAGCAGCTTCTGGGGTTAAGAAGATTTATGGAATTTCTAAAGGTATAAGATACGAATGTAAATTCCTGTTAAGTTTTCAATATGTAGATAACTTATGTTGACTTATAAATTTGCTAAGCCTGTAGATTATATTGATCATGGAGATGCCATCTTTGTGTGTTCTAAATGTGATGCAATGTTATGGGAAGATGAAATGCTTAGGGGAAATCAAAAACATAAGAAAACATCCTATTCTCTTTGTTGTTCAAATGGAGATGTTGAGCTACCACCACCACCTACACCTCCTCCATTACTACGTCATTTATATATAAAAGTCATACCTCACAGTCTCACAATTTCATGAATAATATTCGAGCATATAACATGATGTTTTCCTTCACATCTCTTGGTGGGAAGGGTGACAAAAGTTTTTAGAGAGGCAAAGGTCCTTATGTATTTAGACTACAAGGTCAGAATTATCATAGAATGGATAGTCTACTTCCGGATGATGGGGAAGAACCCAAATTCTCATAGCTTTACATATATGATTCACAAAACGAGGTGGTAAATCGTCAAAAAGCAGTAAGGTAATTTCTATATGAAATTGTGGCATTTATGAATATATATTTTGCTTTTCAGTATATTTACATCCATTATCATTTGAAATAAATGTAAATTTTAACATTTTATATTTCTTACAGTTCTCAAATAGAATCCAAAACTACAAGAAACAACCAGCTTGATAGTACAACCATTAAAAGTCTTAAAGATATGTTGGATTCTTGCAATCCTCTTATCCAGTCCTTCAGAATGGTAAGAGATTGTTTTCAAGAAAATGAGTGGCAAGATGTAAGCTTGAAGCTTATTGGAACAAGAGATAAGGATGGAAGACTTCACAATTTGCCAACAGCATCAAAAATTGCTGCGTTAATAATTGGTCATTTTGATGATTTGATAAACGAGACATTGTTGTTAGAAAGAAGTCTGGTGGTCTTCAAAGAATTAATGAGCTTCATCCCTCTTACCTTGCTTTGCAATATCCACTTATTTTCCCATATGCAGAAGATGGTTATAGAGTTGGTATTAAACCTAGAGGGATTGAGGTTGATAATGAGGTACTTAGAACCAACCTTACAATTAGATAATTCTTTTGTTACAAAATTCAAGATAGACAGAATCAGTTTTCATTGTTAGTTAATGCGAAAAAACTATTTCATCAGTTTTTGGTTGATGGATACACGATGATAGAATCTGCCAGGTTGAATTATATAAGGTCACAATAACCTAAACTTAGAACGCAAAGTCTTAAGAACTTGAATGCTACTGTTGAAAGTGGAGAGAATAATGCCTCAAGTTGTGGTAAACCTATACTTTTACCTTCATCATTTACTGGTGGTTCTAGATATATGATGCAAAAGTACTTGGATGCTATGACAATTTGCAAGTCTGTTGGATATCCTGATTTATTCATAACAGTGACTTGTAATCCAAACTGGCCTGAGATTTACAGGTGTTTGCACGATAAAGCTCTTAATGCTGAAAATAGACCGGATATTATCTCTAGATTATTCAAGTGTAAATTGGATCATCTTATAAAAGATTTCAAGAAAGATAAATTATTTGGTGATATACAAGCAGGTACCTTTTAGTTATATTTTTACTTTGAACATCTAATTATATTTATCTAACAGCTCACTGTTGCAAAATTTCAGTTATGTATACAGTAGAATTTCAGAAGCGTGGACTCCCACATGCTCACGTATGTTTGTTCTTGGGTGCTGAAAGCAAATTTCCAACTGCATCTGATATTGATCGTGTTATTAGTGCTGAGATACCAGATAAAGAAAGAGATCCTGAATTATATGAGCTTGTCAAGAAATTTATGATTCATGGACCATGTAGTACAGACAACCCACTTTGTCTATGTATGGTTCAGTAAAAATGTTCTTAAAAGTTTCCCAAAAAATATGTAGATGAGACTTGTGTTGATTCTGAAGGATATCCTGTCTATCGTCGTCGTCAAACAAGTAATACAGTAGTTAAGAATGGTGTGGCACTTGATAATAGATTTGTAGTTCCTTAAAACGCTCTCCTGCTCAGAAAGTATCAGTGCCACGTTAATGTTGAATGGTGCAACCAGTCAGGTTCTATCAAATATTTGTTTAAATATATTAATAAGGGGCCTGAAAAAGTCACAGCTTCTGTTTTTCAATCCAATAGCACCAATAATGATACGGAACAGAATGTAGCTGTAGATGAGATAAAAGCATACCTTGATTGTAGATATATCTCTGCTTGTGAAGCTGCTTGGAGAATATTCATGTATGATATACATTATAGATATCCAGCTGTGGAAGTATTGTCTTTTCATTGTGAAGATGGTCAGAGTATTGTGTATAACGATCATGATAATTTGTGTGATATTGTTACTGATACAACTATGAAAATGACAATGTTTACAGAGTGGATGAATTGTAACAAAGTTGATGAATTTGCCGGGACATTGAGGTATGTTCAGTTTCCGGGATATTATGTATGGAAAGCTAAAAATCGCAAATGGAATCGAAGAAAGCATCCGTATGGATCAATTGGGAGGATACATTATGTCCCACCATCACTTGGTGATTGTTATTACCTAAGGATTTTACTGAATCATATTAAGGGACCAACCTGTTTTGAAGATATAAAAACAGTTGATGGACAGGTTTTTGAAACATTTAAAGATGCATGTTTTGCACGTGGACTGTTGGATGACGATAAGGAATATGTTAATGTTGTCAAAGAAGCTAGCACATGGTCAACTGGAGATTTCTTGAGGACTTTTTTTGTAATGTTGTTGCTGTCAAATTCGATATCTCGTCCTGGTGTTTTTTGGTCGGAAACGAAGTCCCTGTTATGTGAAGACATTCTGTATCAGCAACGAAAGATAACTGGGATTGCAGGTAATGTGATTATTTTATTAAAGTTATATACAACTACATTAAAATTATGCAATAGCTCCGTTATTGGGGAAAAAACTAATAGTTTTTTCAACATTTATTTTAGATTTGGTTCTTCAACAAGAAGAACTTGAAAATATCTGTCTATCTGAAATTGAAAAGTTGCTACTTATTAATGGAAGTACAGTGAGAAATTTTGATGATATGCCAAGTGTTCCGGACAATTATGTTTCATAGTCGAACAATCGATTGATAATGAAACAACTATCGTATGAAAAACTAGCTCTTCAAAGGGAACATGATGGTTATGTAAAGTGTTTAACTGCCGAACAGGAAAGAATATTGTCACACCCCAACCGATGGCGGAATCATCGGGGCACGGCACTGAGCGAAACAAATTGTTCAAGAGAATCCACAACAACTATTAAATTACCGAATCTTTAATATTAATATCCCATACTACTAACGGATAAAGTAACAATAGTTATTACAGATAATTGTCTCAAAAATAAGCAAACTGTTCCGACAACTCAGATTTTATTAGGTTTGTTTATAGACTCCATCCTAGCTTGATTCCAGCAAGTAACAAGCAAAGCATCCTAAACACCTCTCACATACGTTAAAATAGAGGTCAATACACATAGTATAAATGTGAGCATACAAGTTTAATAGTATAGTAGATAGCGAAAACGAGTTTACGCATAACCAACATGTAACATGTATAATGTGAAGCAAGTAGGTTATCGACAATGAAATATGCACAAACGTGACTGCGAGTTGTAGAATGCGCAACACATATCACCACTGTGACATGTGAGAAAAGCCCTTTGTAACCTCCAACGTCCCTAAACTTTAGGACTTTGTCAAGATTAGCCCCTGAAGTTTGACTATTGTCATTTTAAACCCCTAATCTATGTGAAAGTCTATGTTATATACTTGAAATGCCTAAATCTACGTGTGGAATGTCTATATCTTGGGAATGTCTATATCTATATGCTTGGAATGCCTAATTCTATATCTGGAATGCCTAAATCTATATTGGAATGTCTAAATCTATGATGGAATGCCTAAATCTATTTGGTGCTTGACTCTTTAGACTCGTGAAACTTGATTCTTGGTTGAACGAGAAACTAGAGCCTTGTCACTGGCGGAATCTATTAATTTTGTAAACTTTTGACGTGTATATTGTAATCTAGTTATTTTATTTCTCAAATAATACGCAACGCCTAATCTAACTCGCAAAGCGGATCAGAAACGGGAACACTGAAAGATGGGATTGGCAAGAGTGGCAATCCGATTGGATTGCCATCCAATCGGATTACCACCCGACCGGATGACCACCCGACCGGATGACAATCCAATTGGATGACCATCCGATCAGACTGCCATCCGACCCGTGTGCACCTTATCTTTTCCCTCGCACTCTCACACTATAAATAGACCTGTCACATCACCATTTTCAGTGATGTGACAGCTCTGCTCGACCAGACACGCTACTTTCTCATTTCTTCATTTTCTCATCGATTTCGGTACGTTCTAGGCTAGATCTTTGTACTTTCACGCTCTACACATCATTTTCTGCGTGATTCTCACTTGAAATCACACTTTTTGCCGTGAAATCTCTCGGATCTGAGTTCTTGAGGGTGATGTCATCATGGGGGTTTGTACAAACTGCCAGGTGATGTCATTCTGAGCAAGATCTAGCTCAGATCTAAATATTTCATGCGTTTTCACACTAAATCTAAGCTAAATCTAGACTTTTTTCCTATAAAACTTGACTATCTTCATCTTTTTCTCAAACTTTTACTTTATTCGGTGGAAATCGGGTCTAAACTAACTATAGATCTGATGAATAATCTAGAGTTGGTGTTGATCAGAATTCTTACTGGAAAAGACGAGCAAAGCACGGATTCTGACATTAACTCGTTACGAACAGACGACTGATCAGAAAGGGGTGATTCCCACCCGATCAGAACGGCGGTGTGCTAATGAGTTTACTGTTGTCACCGTACGTGCCGTACCGTCACCGTTAAACTAGAAACTTAGAAATTTTTACAAAAAATGGTAAACAAGAACAAGGGTCGCCTGATCGAGTGGCAACCCGATCGAACAGCCGTCCGATTGGACAGCCACCCTATCAGGTGACACTTCCCCTTTAGGCCTGAAACATTGAAATCTTCCAACACTTGGTAACTTTTCAAAATTTGGAAGTCTTGATCGAATGGAAACCCGATCGGACAGCCATCCGATCGAGCAGCCATCCGATTGAGAGGACCCAGGGTACTAATCATTCGGATCGAGTGGCAACCCGATCAAACAGTCGTCCGATCGGGCAGCCACCCTATTTTCCAAATTGCAAGTCAAGTGGCAACCCGATCGGATGGCCATCCGATCGGGCAGCCATCCTATTCCTCTTTCACCAAGTGGCAACCCAACTGGATGGCCATCCGATCGGGCAGCCATCTGTCCTCTCACACATATATGTCACCCGACCGACTGGCAATCCGATCGGACAACCATCCGATCCAATGACAGTTTCCAACAATTTATTCAATCTCGACTATTATCCTATTGTAATCTAATCAGGCTAACTCTAAAAGAGCTCCCTTTGATCCAATAATAGTTGCGACTATTAAGCAATCACTGTGAGTATACTCGATCCCCGTTTTTTTTACTTTTAAACTTTGGGGTGTATCATGTATTCTATATAAACTTGAATCTTTGCAAACTAAACTCTATCCTATGTGTATGTGAAACTTGTGCATTCTAGTATTCTATTTTGTGCTATGTGACATTTAATCCTGGGTGTGTAGTTCTGCCTTAACAATAGTAGCGCTATAGGGGGTGCACCTCTCCCATTATTCTCAAAGGGTATTGTTTGGAGGATTCTAGTTTACCTTGAGTCTTGGGTAAACACTAAAGCATCGGGATACTTGGGCTATCACTGCGTGGACTGCGACACTAGCACGGCTGAAACTATTTTTATACTTACGTTGTGGATATGAGTTGTTTTAATCTATTATTCTATTATCAAACTTGTATACTCGCCAATACTTTTGTATTGATATTTTAATACATGTTGCAGGCTGATAGGTTGCTATGGAATATGGAAATCAAGCTAGGAGATGCTTAGAAACGTCGCCTAGCTAATCTAGTCTTTGAACAATTTGAACAATATTGTCTTGGTGATGTAATCTTGATGATACTTGCTTCTGTTATTAGACAATTTATGTTATGAAATCTACTTAAACTTTATTGAAATATCTAGCGTTATGGAATCTCATGAGCAATCTGAACGCTTAGTGCTCGCACCCCGATGTTTTCGCCATCGGTTGGGGTGTGACAGATTGGTATCAGAGCCATAACTATAGGGAATTAGGATAAGTAGGAATACTTGCCCTAGTCTATAGTTCTAGGAAGTTTGACTCTTATGTGTTGTTTAAGACTTATGCATTCTACCGTATCTGCTTCCTAGCAACATATAATCCTACTAAACTTACATGCCTTTCCTGAGGCTAACATAAAGTACACTTTATATTTGAAAACACTGTTACTCGGTGTTTGTATCTTGCACGAGATTTGCTCTCAAGTCAGGAGTGACATCCAAACCTTGACGGAAATCTCCATACTATTCTAGTAGGTCTTATCTAGGATAAGTACCAACGCTATTTAGGGCACAATGTTGTCAAGTTAGAGGTGAAACTCAGATCTTGATAACTAGTCACACTCCTTGATTTTTATGTCTCGCCAAAGTCTCGTGACTTCCGTCCAATTAGGAATGTGGAACGACTAAAAGGACGAATATCGTAGGCCTAACACCGATGAGGTATTTGTCTAAGTAAGTCAAGATACGTTACCTCAATTAGAAAGAAGTTCAAAACACTTTGGTTAGTCACCGTTCCTCTACCCGGAACAATCCTATGTTTTATAAACCTATCGTTTTATGTTATCTCGATTTTATGTATGTGGTTTTAAACTCGATTCTTCATTTAATTTGATATGATTTTACACTACTCACACGCGTGTCCGCAATCTAAAACGTTAATTCTAATCTTAGGTTGAACTAAATTTATGAAGCTTTCTTCTATGTGCAATCTATGTAATAATGTGAGTGCAAGGCACTAGTTGTAATATGGCATGGAATACGAGGGGAAAGTGACGTGTCCGAAACATGGTGGATAAGCCGCTGGTACTTCCTATATATAAGTGTTACTGGCATGTTACCCACTTTCGTACCAAGTGCCATGCGAAACTTAGTGTCTGTTGTTGAATTCTAAAACTATGGAAGGTCTATTTGTTTACTCTATGGGAAATCTATGTGTGAAATCTATCACGTACTCTAGTAAAGTCTATGTGTAAACTACGTATGTGTGGATTGAGAAACAAAATACGAAACGTAGCCTAGCACCGAAGACGAGGAAGAAAGTGGCATGTCCAAAACGTGGTGGATACGCCGCTGGTACTTCCTATATATAAGCGCTCCTGGCATACTACCAAACCTTCATACCACGCGCTAAGTAAAGTTCGTAATTTGTAGGCTCAAGTTGAAGTTGTGAAATCTAATCGGGTTAATCTATGGAGTAAATCTATTTGGTCAATCTATGTGGGGATTTTGTTTGATGAAGCATGACACCGACGATGAGACGGGGGTGGCATGATTGAAGCATGGTGGATACGCCGCTGGTACTTCCTATATATAAGTGCTTCCGTCATGTTGCCAAACTTTCTAGAACGTGCCATGTGGGAATTTGTCGTTGTGGACTGTGATGAGATTGTCAACTCTAATCTAAGTCAAACGATTGGTTAATCTATATGGATTAGTTGGGTTAATCTATGTTATTAAATCTATTTTGATTAGTCTAATGTTGTGATTGGCGAAGTATGACACCGATGACGAGGGGGAAGTGGCGTGATCGAAGCATGGTGGATACGCCGCTGGTACTTCCTATATATAAGTGCTTCTGTCATGTCACTGAACTTTCGTAATACGTGTCATACGGGATTTCATGGTTAATCTATTAAAGCCTATTGAATGTCTATTGAATTCTATTGAAATCTATTTGAAAGTCTACTGAATCCTATTAAAGTCTATGGAAAGTCTATTGAAGTCTATGGCAATCTATTAAAGTTTATCGAATCTATTGAAGTCTATTGAGTTATTGAAGACTATTTGAATTCTATCATAATCTATTGAAATCTATGTTAATCTATGATAAGTTTGGATTACGACACGTAGCATGACATTGAGTATGAGGTGGAAGTATTGTGTCCGAAGCGTGGTGGATACGCCGCTGGTACTTCCTATATATAATCGCTTCTGGCATGCTGCCAAGCTTCGTACAACATGCCATGTGAAGGTCGTGAGTTGTGGTGTTAATCTTTTGAAATCCATCAAGTTAGTCTATGTATATCGTTGAGTATACTAGTTGGCAATTGTGACACGTAACATGAAGCCGAGTACGGGGTAGAAGCGATGTGCCCGAAACGTGGTGGATACGCCGCTGGTACTTCCTATATATAAGCGTTTCTGACTTGTTGCCAAGCTTCGTACAACGCGCCATGTGAAGGTCACATGTTTTGCCTATCTATGAGAACTTTGTGTTAATCTCGAGTCTTTAGTCTATCATGTGTTAATCTATGTTAATCTATATTACTCTAGACTTATACGATCCTCTTATTGGATCTCTAGAATATCTTCTCGAAAGCTATCCGACACTCTCAGGAAATCCAGGGAGAAATCTCAGAAAAAGATGATGTCATTCATGGCCGTCCAGATCGCTAGGGTCGTGCCAAAGATCGTCACTGAGCTCCAAGGATCTAACACTCCTCCATCCTCTATGGACTCCAAGGCTGAAAAGCAGAAGCCTACAAAGTTCAGCTACAAACATTTCATCTCTTGCAACCCTAAGCCTTTCACGGGCAGTGATGGGGTGACGGCTATGCTCGAGTGGTTCGACAACATCGAAGTTACCTTCATTAACAGTGAGTGCCCAGAGCACTTGAAAACTAGGAGTGTGATTGGAATGTTCCAAGGAAGAGCGTTGGAGTGGTGGTCGAACGAGAGAAACATCCGGTCTAATGAAGAAGCCTATGCTCTTCCATGGTCCGAGGTGCGAGAACTCATGATGCTCAAGTTCTGCCCTCCTCAT
This sequence comes from Helianthus tuberosus, assembly GCA_030545235.1. Classification (NCBI taxonomy): domain Eukaryota; kingdom Viridiplantae; phylum Streptophyta; class Magnoliopsida; order Asterales; family Asteraceae; genus Helianthus; species Helianthus tuberosus. Next base: position 180,133,230 of record CM060351.1, read on the forward strand.
GAACAACTGAAGCTTGAAGAAGAGTTTTGGCATCTGAAGCAAGTTGGTGATGACAACTTGGCCTACACTACCCGGTTTAAGCAGCTAAGTCTTATCGTCCCATACTTGGTTTCGACTCCTAAGCGGATGATAACCAAGTATATCAATGGTCTACCTCCTGCCATGCGCGATTCTATTGAAGCAGCTCAGCTCGAAACTATTGAAGAAGTCTACCGTCTGGCAGCAAGTTTGAACAACAACCGTGTGCGTGACAAGCAGTTTGGTACTCCTGTTACTTGAAAGTCCGCTAACCAAGTCACCTAGCAGCCTAGCGGCAGCAAGAACAAGAAAAGGAAGTCTCAGGGTTCGGGATGTAATGTTATTACTCCTGTTGTGAACCCTGCAGCAAAACCCGCTCCTGCTACTGCTGCTGCTAACCCTGTTGCTCCTGAAGCGAAGAAGCAATACACTGGGTCTTACCCCAAGTGTACAACTTGCAATTTTCATCATCCTGCTACTTCTGCATGTCATCTGTGTACCAACTGTAATCGTTATGATCACACGACTCCTTATTGTCGTCAAGCTAACCATGTCCAGCAAGCTCAGCAAGCCCTAGCTCAGGCAGCTTTACCAGCACCTCCAGCTCCTCTGCAGAACCCTAAGCCGGTCAATGTTATTCGTGCATGCTTCCCGTGTGGAGATACTACTCATCTCCGTAATCGTTGCCCCCAGCTGAACCAAGAACAACAAGCAACCGCTCGTGGACGAGCTTTCAATCTCAATGCTAATCAGGCTCACAACAACAACGACGTGGTGAATGGTATGTTTCTCGTTAATAATCTCTATGCTTCGATTCTATTTGATACTGGTGCCGATAAGAGCTTTTTGTCCGTGGATTTCGAGTCTTTGATAAATTGTACACGCTCTAAGTTACCTGAGTCGTTCTCTGTTGAGGTCGCCAATGGTAAGTCGATTCTTGTTAATTCTATCGTACGTGATTGTTCCTTAACTCTTAACGATCACATGTTCTCAATTGATCTCATACCCATGCGTTTAGGTAGTTTTGATGTCATTATCGGTATGGATTGGTTGCGTAAGAATCATGCCGAGATTGTTTGTCATGTTAAGCTTGTTCGTCTTCCCCTTCCTTCTAGTGATATTTTGAATGTCTATGGGGACCGGCCTTCGAAAGGACTAAGGCTGATGTCATGCACACAAGCGAACAGAAGTTTACGTAAACGGAACCCTGCCTTTTTGGCCCACGTGGTGTAACAAAAGGGCAAGGGGAAGAACATAAGCGATGTTCCTGTTGTGTGTGAGTTTCCTGATGTCTTCCCGGAGGATCTACCTGGTCTTCCTCCTCCTAGATCCGTTGATTTTCGTATAGATCTCGTACCTGGTGCGACTCCTATCGCCAGGGCTCCCTATCGTCTTGCACCTTCCAAGATGCAAGAGTTATCTAGCCAACTACAAGAATTACTCGATAAGGGCTTTATTCGTCCAAGTACCTCCCCGTGGGGTGCTCCCGTTTTATTTGTCAAGAAGAAAGATGGTACGTTTCACATGTGTGTCGACTACCGTGAACTTAATAAGCTTACCATGAAGAATCGCTACCCTCTACCTCGCATTGATGATTTGTTTGACCAACTACAAGGCGTGACCTATTTTTCTAAGATCGATCTACGATCTGGATATCATCAGTTGTGTGTTCTCGAAGATGATATTCCTAAAACTGCGTTTCGTACTCGATATGGGCACTACGAGTTCGTAATCATGCCTTTTGGCTTGACCAACGCACCTGTAGTGTTCATGGACCTTATGAACCGCGTTTGTAAACCCTATCTTGATCGATTTGCTATAGTCTTTATTGATGATATTCTTATTTATTCTAAGTCTAAAGCCGATCATGCTCGCCATCTACGTCCTATGCTTAAACTTCTACGTGGTGAGCGCCTGTATGCTAAATTTTCTAAGTATGAGTTCTGGATTAATGAAGTGCAATTTCTTGGTCATATTGTTAGTAGGAAGGGTATTCATCTTGACCTTTCTAAGATCGAGGCAGTGAAGAATTGGTGTACGCCTAAATCCGTGTCCGAGATTCATTCTTTTCTAGGGTTGGCGGGTTATTACCGCCGATTCATCGTGGATTTTTCTAAAATCATTGTTCCTCTTACTACTCTAACCCAAAAGGAGAAACCTTTTATTTAGGGTCCCGAACGAGAGGAGTCCTTTCTGACTCTTAAGAATCTTCTATGTAATGCTCCTGTTTTGACTCTTCCTGATGGTAATGACGATTTTGTGGTATATTGTGATGCCTTGAACCGCGGATTGGGCTGTGTGCTCATGCAGCGGGATAAGGTTATTGCTTATGCCTCTCATTAACTCAAAGTGCATGAGAAAAACTATACTACTCACGATCTGGAGCTTGGTGCGGTTACTTTTGCGTTAAAGATTTGGCGACATTACCTGTATGGTATGAAGTGCGTGGTTTTCACTGACCACATGAGTCTTTAACATATCTTTGACCAAAAAGAACTGAAAATGCGACAGAGGCATTGGGTGGAATTACTTAATGACAACGACTGTGAAATTCGCAATCATCCTGGCAAGGCGAACGTAGTAGCCAACGCTCTTAGTCGTAAGACTCATGTCAATGCTATTCGTATCTCTAGTGATCTTCATGCTTGTATTCGTGAGGCGCAGTATTCGTCTGCTAATGAAGGAAGTCTGTTTGTGGAAGTTCTTGGTGCTAACGTGAATCAGCTCGAAACTAAATCTGATGGTCTTCAGTGCTATCTAAATCGCATCTGGGTGCCAGATCACGATAATCTGCTTGAGCTCATTATGAAAGAGGCTCACAAATCTCGTTACTCTATCCACCCAGGCGCTGATAAGATGTACCATGATTTGCGTGCAACCTACTGGTGGCCTGGTATGAAGAGGGACATTGCTATATATGTTTCAAAACGCCTCACCTGCCTGAAGGTGAAAGCTGAACATCAGCGTCCCTCTGAACTTTTAGAGCAGCCTAAAATCCCCATTTGGAAGTGGGATAGTCTTGCTATGGACTTTATCACTAAGTTACCTCGTACACCTGCCGGTCATGATAGTATTTGGGTGATTATTGACCGTTTAACTAAATCAGCCCACGTTCTTCCTATTCGTGAAGATTATAAAGTGGAGAAACTTGCTAGGATCTATACCGATGAGATTATATGCCGTCATGGCATTCCTCTTGACATAATCTCTGACCGTGATGGTCGCTTTACTTCACGTCTTTGGCAAACATTTCAGTCCGCTATGGGTTCGCACTTGAATCTTAGCACGACCTTTCATCCTCAGACGGATGGACAGACCAAGCGTACTATTCAAACCCTAGAGGACATGCTCCATTCTTGTGTCATCGACTTTGGTGGTAACTGGGATGTACATTTACCATTGATAGAATTCTCGTACAACAATAGCTATCATTCCACTATTCAGATGGCTCCTTTCGAAGCTTTGTATGGACAGAAATGCCGATCTCCTCTCAGCTGGCATGAGGTTGGGGAAAAGCAGTTCACTGGTCCTGAAATTATTCAAGAGACAACGGATAAGATTCTTCAGATCTATGATAACTTGATCAAGGCTAGGAGCAGACAAAAGAGCTACGCTGATAAGAGGCGCAAGCCTTTGGAATTCGCTGTTGGTGACCGAGTCCTACTCAAGGTATCTCCCTAGAAGGGGGTAGTTCGTTTTGGTAAGAAGGGAAAGCTCGCTCCTCGCTATGTGGGTCCTTTCGTGATACTTGAAAGGATTGGCAAGGTGGCATACCGACTCGACCTGCCACAAGAACTAAACAATGTGCACCCGGTGTTCCACGTGTCCATTCTACATAAATTCCTAGCCGACGAGGAACTTCAGGTTCCCTTTGAAGACTTACAAATAAATGAAGCTGTTCAATTTATGGAGAAACCGGTCGAAATCATGGATCAAGCTGTCAAGGGTCTAAGGCGCAGCAAAATTCCCATTGTTAAGGTTCGATGGGAAGGAAAGCATGGTGCCGAATTCACTTGGGAGTTGAAAAGTGATATGAAGGCCAAGTATCCGCAGCTCTTCGAGCAGTCTTCATCTAAGATTTCGGGGATGAAATCTCCTAAAGGAGAGGAGACATCTGTCCTCTCACACATATACGTCACCCGACCGACTGGCAATCCGATCAGATTGCCATCCGATCGGACAACCATCCGATCCAGTGACAGTTTCCAAGAATTTATTCAATCTCGACTCTTATCCTATTGTAATCTAATCAGGCTAACTCTAAAAGAGCTCCCTTTGATCCACTAACAGTTGCGACTGTTAAGCAATCACTGTGAGTATACTCGATCCCCGTTTTTTTTACTTTTAAACTTTGGGTTGTAGCATGTATTCTATATAAACTTGAATCTTTGCAAACTAAACTCTATCCTATGTGTATGTGAAACTTGTGCATTCTAGTATTCTATTTTGTGCTATGTGACGTTTAATCCAGGGTGTGTAGTTCCGCCTTAACAATAGTAGCGCTATAGGGGGTACACCTCTCCCATTATTCTCAGGGGGTATTGTTAGGAGGATTCTAGTTTACCTTGAGTCTTGGGTAAACACTAAAGCATCGGGATACTTGGGCTATCACTGCGTGGACTGCGACACTAGCACGACTGAAACTATTTTTATACTTACGTTGTGGATATGAGTTGTTTTAATCTATTATTCTATAATAAACTTGTATACGCCAATACTTTTGTATTGATATTTTAATACATGTTGCAGGCTGACAGGTTGCTATGGAATATGGAAATCAAGCTTGGAGATGCTTAGCAATGTCGCCTAGCTAATCTAGTATTTGAACAATTTGAACAATATTGTCTTGGTGATGTAATCTTGATGATACTTGCTTCTGTTATTAGAAAATTTATGTTATGAAATCTACTTAAACTTTATTGAAATATCTAGCGTTATGGAATCTCATGAGCAATTTGAACGCTTAGTGCTCACACCCCGATGTTTCCGCCATCGGTTGGGGACTGACACCCTTAACAACCCCTGTCCATGACAGGTGCTGAGTCCAAACTATAGTACTATTGTTGCTAAGGTGTTAGGCAACAATCACTGTGTAAACATAACATACAAGCATTCATCGAGTAACACGTATAACATGAAGTAACGGTTAGCGTATAAAAGTGTTTGCGTTGTGTGATCGATGTGATCTGATATAAGTAACGTATGTAACACCCAAAAGTGCTTAAAGCAAAAAGGGGATCGAGTATACTCACAGATCGTGTTTAGTAAATAAACACTCTCTTGGATTGAAGGGAGTGCTGAGAGATTAGCCTGAATAGTTAATGATAGCGTAAGCGAATGAGCGGCGCGCTAAACGGTGAAGAGTGAACCAAGTGACGAGTGGTCATCCGATCGGATGACAATCCGAACAGATGGTCATTCGATCGAATGACAATCCGTTATGATGGCCATTCGGTCAGATTGACATTCGTTTGGGATGGATGTGTTTGTGTATGATGTGACTTTGAAGTTTTCGTTGTAGCATTTTAAAATCAGAGAAGTATCTCTACCTTTCAGGTCGTCGATCGAATGGTCATTCTATCAGAGAGTGATCCGATCAGTGAGACAATCTAGTGAGAACAAGTTCACAGCAAGATTGTCATTCGATCGGATGGTCTTCCGATCGGATGGCAACCCGTTAGAAACTGATGATCTTTGAAAATTTGATAAAAAGTTTAAGTGTTGATGATCATGTGCAATCCGATTGGATTGTCGTTTGATCGGACAGCAATCCGATCGGACGGCAATCCGATCGGACGACAATCCGTTCAGACGGCAATCCATCCAACTATCTGATCGTTTGAAAACTTGAAGATTTTGTTAAGTTTAAAAAGTTTGTGGTTTGATCGAGACGGTATGGAGACGTGTTAAACAACGGAAACCCCACCAAGTCCAGATTATCCGTTCGGATGGGAATCACCCCAGTCCGATCAGTTAACTGTTGGTGACGGTTTGTTCATGTTCAATCCGAAGTCGGTTGTCTCTTTGATAGGAATCAGATCTTAGACCGACACTTCACTAGTAAACGAGTAGAAGGCCTGAACGAGCTCTGATTTCTATCGGTTTTGAAGGCATTGAGTGTAAAAGAGTTGAAAGAAAATGGTGAAACCATCTTTCAATCCTTCTACTCATGAAAATGTTTAGATCTATGCGAAAATAGTGTTAAAACATGTGGAAATCATGTAGATCTGAGTTGTTCTTGGTGGAATGAGGCCAAATCTTGAAGTTCATGAGAATCCCATGATGACATCATCCTAGAACACCTCAAATCCGCTGATTTCACGGTTAAAAGTGAAGATTCAAAGGTGAAAACGATGAAGAAGTGCGTGCAGATCATAGATGTACAAGATTTGAGTTGAAAACTTACAAGAATCGCGAGAAATCGAGAGAAAAGGGAGCTTGAGCACGCTGGTCGGAAGAGAGAGCTGTCACATCACTGTTTGTGATGTGACAGGGGTATTTATAGGATGCCTAAAGAGGAAAGTGGCTCACAAGCAACAGATCGACTGGTTGCCGCGAGTTGGTTTTCGATGTTTCGTTTCATGCGTTCAGCGTTGTGATGCATTTCGAGTGAGCGATGCGATAGTATTACCCATTAGTTACACAAAAAACCTAACTACTAAATAACACAAATATAATCCTTGAATATCTATATTGCGATGAGATTGCGTTGCGATAGAGTTGCGATTGCGATTAAACACCTAAACATAAACATAACATGCACAACTAACATATAATAGCACACACACGTAAAACAATATCTATAACCTATAACTCGAGTTGCGATGCGATAGCGATGCGATTAGCGATAAGTCGGTTAGCGATTAAACTACGATTAAATAGCGATTTATTAACAAGTACTCCACCTAATACAACTAAAGCGAAAATAAAATAGAGTATCGATACTAGTCGTGAAGTACAATTCAATAATTAAGCAAGGAGTGGCAGCTCGCAATTAGCAATCTTTTCTTCCTTTGACTTTGACTTCAAAAAGTCGGGTTGTTACAAATATATAAATTTGTTATGAAAGTGATTGAAAAAGGTAATGGAGGTGTGTTTTTTGTATATGGTTATGGTGGAACTGGAAAGACGTTTCTTTGGAAGACATTCTCAGCTGCATTACGATCGAAAGGTGAAGTTGTATTGAATGTTGCATCCAGTGGAATTGCTTCACTTTTGCTGGATGGTGGTAAAACTGCTCATTCAAGGTTTGTAATTCCAATCAACGTTAATGAGAATTCAATATGTTCAATAAAGCCTAATACTGAGTTAGGTGATTTAGTTAAAAGAGCAACTTTGATTGTTTGGGATGAAGCACCTATGACTCACAAGAATTGTTTCGAGGCTCTTGATAGAACAATGAGAGACATATCACGTTCCAGTCAACCGAACATGGAATCCAAGCCTTTTGGAGGAAAGGTCATTCTATTTGGTGGTGATTTTAGACAAATTCTTCCGGTCATCCCTTAAGGTACCAGAACAATGATAGTCAATGCTTCTTTGAATTCTTATTATATATGGCGATACTGTCAAGTACTAAAGCTAACTGAGAATATGAGATTAAGAGTTGGGTGTCAGGAAGCAGATTTGAAAGAAATAAAGGAATTTGCAGAATGGATTTTAAAGATTGGTGATGGTCTGCTTGGTAAAGAAAATGATGGTGAGATAGATATTGAAATACCAGATGATTTACTTATTCATGACCAAGTCAATCCTATTTCTTCTCTCATTTCATTTACATATCCGGACATGAATAAGTTTTTGTGGGATTTAACGTATTTCCAACAAAGAGCGATTCTTGCTCCAACTAATGAAGTAGTGGATTCAATAGATGTATTGTTAAAGAATCTGCCTGGTGAAGAGAAGATTTATTTTAGTTCAGATAGTTTATGCCAATCCGAGGAAGAATCAGAGCTTAACATGGCATTGTTTCCTCTTGATGTGTTAAACAATCTTCATTTATCTGGTTTACCTAACCATAAATTAGTACTGAAACTTGGTGCTCTAGTGATGTTACTCAGAAACATTGATCAGGCAAATGGATTGCGTAACGGTACACGTTTTACAAGTCACAAAGCTCGGAAAAGTTGTGATCGAAGAAAAAATTATCACAGGGACTAATATAGGTCACCATACTTTGATTTCAAGACTGAAGATGACACCTTCTGATAAAAGAATACTAGTGAAGATTTCTCGAAGACAATTCCCACTTTCACTGTGTTTTGCTATGACAATAAATAAAAGTCAAGGACAACCATTGGAGCGTGTTGGTTTGTATCTTCCACGTCCAGTGTTTAGTCATGGCCAGCTCTATGTTGCTGTATCTAGGGTAAAAAGTAGGAAGGGGTTGAAAGTTTTTATTTGTGATAAAGAGAAACGAGTCTGTACAACCACTACTAATGTGGTTTACAAAGAAGTTTTACAAAATCTATGATGATACCAAACATCTGTCAAACTGGCAACGTCTGTTGGGTATAATGGAGGAACTGTTGTTAGGAAATGTTTGTTGTAAAGCAATACAAGTTTTTGAAAGCATCTGATACTTGCTCTGCATTAAGCCTATCCTGAGAACACATGCTGCGAAAAATGTTTATATCTGGCGTTGTAGTAACAAGTTTGCAGGTCTCATTTTTAATGAGAGCTAAATTCTTTGTTAATAACATTATTCCCTTAACATCTGTTCACTAACCTTTTTAATTTCTGTTAACTGACCTTTTTGACATGGGTTGACTAACATCGGATATTTACTATCTATCAATCTGGTAAAGTCTGTTGGAGATAATGGATGGCAGTTTTTAGCAAAGTCTGTTGGAAAGCAACAGAAGTTTTTAACAGTCGATAGACAACAGTGGTTTGGTTATCAACATAATGGAATTCCTGTTGACTAAACCTATTGACCACTAGTTTATATCAATTTTGTAAGTCTACAATATTTTTTTTACTTTATATCAATATGTGTTATGCATGGTTTTCTAAGAAACCACCCGTGTTTGCACACGGGTCTTACCATTAGTACTTTCTATAAAAGGAGAAATCCCAATGACATAAGAAAAGCTGATGTGTCAGCCAGAGAGGCTGCCCAACAATGCTTTTCTTATGTCATTACTGCATCATAAAGCCTAATATATAAAATCATTTTAAATTCTATTCAAACCCCTGCCAAAGTAAACATCTGCTCATTTATATCTGACTTTACTTTAATACCCAACAGCAGTTGTTGTTATGCTCTGTAATGCTTTTAGATCAGCAGATGTTTAAGGCTAATTACCGACAAATTCAAATTCAAAAATGCATGGGAATAAGTAATTTGCAATTAATGCATGTCACTCACTAACTCCTGTCAATCATCTTCTTATATAAGGCTTTTCTTCTCATTTCCCTCTTCATATTTGATCACACTTTCGTCTTCTCTGATTTTGAAATTTGATCACAATCCGAATTCCGAATTAGAAGCATGTCAATATCAGTTGAGAGTAACAATCTTAGGGTCTGTTTGGTATGAAGTAATGGAATAAACAAGGGAATGGAATGAACGATGGAATGGAATGAGCAAAGGAAAGAAATGGATTATTACCATTCCATTGTTGTGTTTGGTTACCCTATGAAATAGAGGGAGGAATGAAACACAATTCATTTTAAATGACAAAAATACCCATACGCTCAAAATACTAGTAACATCATGATATATTAATATTGATTTCCTCACAAATATCCAAAATCCCCTCATTCTAAAATCACCTTTATCTGCATCAGAGCTCGAATTTCACCATATAAAACTTTGCAGTCATCTATGGAAAATGATACAACCAGTTAGTAATTAATCAAGTGATGCTTTAATCTTCCATCATCATCTTTTTTATATGTATCTCCCAATCTTTTTCACTTTCTTAGAACTACCATTATCATTCAATATTCAATGAAAACATTATCAATTTAATATTTTTTACATCAGAAGCCACATCTTTAACAATATACTCTCAAATAATTGATGATTCATCATTTTGGGAACAAAAAACACTATCTAAAAAATTGATAGTAACTGAGAGAATGTACATATAATTCATTACATATGGTCTTTTAACATTTCTATAAATCAATGATTCCATGGACATTCGATCTATTGAACCGTAATCGTAACAGAAACCTAGAAACAAAGAATCATAACTAGGATTCCACTCCGTTCAAGAATCAAAATCTGAATGTTTAATTATATCACATATTCAAGTTGATTAAGGAATCACTGTGATCAACAAAGTTATTACTTGAATAAAGCGAAAATCAACGCATCAATTCATTAAAAGGAATATACCAGCGACAAATCACTTTCAGAACTATCACGCAGCCTCAATTTATGGTTTAATGTCTATAATTGGGCGTCATGAATAACCCTAAATGTAGGTGAAGATCATCCTTGTGTTGATGATTTGCCTTTGTGGGGAAGATGGGAATTGAGTTGTGAAGGAGAAGATACATCGAAGTGGAGAGGAGAAAGGCAAGGGGAGGGTAAATTTGAGAAACAACAATGATTACCGGACGGAATGAAAAAAAAGGAGGGGGGTGGGGAGGAATACTTCAGGGTTTGTTTTGAGGGAATGGAATGGTCTACGTAATGGTTGATTCCATTTCATTCGTCTACCAAACAAACCTATTTTTATTCCCCTTGAATAGGTTATTCCATTCCTTCATTCATTACCTCATACCAAACACTACCTTAGTTTTGTTAACGATTTGAATCCTGGGAAAGATATGTGGAACATGAAAGCGAGAATTATTCGAAAATGGAATCATGGTTACAAAATGGATCTCATCTTCATTGATGAAATGGTAATTTGTATTTTTGCTTTTCCGTTTAATTAGAGAATGTAATGGTGTATGCTAAGAAGATACTTTCTTTAAATGTTCTCCAGGGTGCTAAGATTCAAGCAGGTATTAAGAGTCATCTGATACCTGTTTTCGATGGACAACTTCAAGAAGATGCTGTTGTGATTCTATCGAAATTTGGTGTTGGTGAGAATAATTATTTATATAAAGTAGTAGTACAACCTTATAAAATCAACTTTTATAGATGCACAACTGTTACACCTGTGAGAGATTGGCAAGGTGTTGAGTATGGTTTCAACTTCAGAGCTTATCAAGATATTCTTCAAGTAGAGGCGTTAAACTCTTTGAGTGTTGGTAGTGTATATTTTTGTAATCATGTCTTTTCTGTATAAAATTAGAGACTTTTACTTATACTGTTGTATAATGTGATCATATAGATGTTGATGGATCTGTGGTTTGTTGTGGAGATCTTGAAATCTTTGGTCGACCTCCAAAAGAGACTAAGAAGATCAATTTCGATATTCAAGACTTGGATTAAGTAATAAGATGAAGAATGTTGGTATTTATATGTGCAGTCATGTACAGATCATTGTTTGTATTTAATGATGTTAATAAATAAGAGGAAGAATGTTGGTATTTAATGTGGAATCATGGTAATGGTAATAAATGAGATCTATAGTGTTTGTATCTAATGTTGAATCATGGTAATAAATGAGATCAACAGTTTATTCTTAGTGAATATGTTAGTTAATTTATGGGTCATTTACTACTTTAATAAATGTCATAAATTTTCGTTGAGTTTGTGTTGTTATTCATTCAATTTAGTTTTGATATTAGAGATTGTAAAAAAATGGACATAAATTAGTCTTTAGTATATCTTCATACGAATATTGTTTTCATGTAGGGGTAAGGTTTTGCGGTGTACTGTGTGGAATGATTATGCTCTGCAGTTTAAGGAGTTCATCTCTAAGATTCCAGCTCATGAGCATGTCATGGCTGTTATACAACATGGAAAGTGTAAGGAATGGAGAGGTAATTTTTGTTAGTTTCTGCAAATCATAACTATACTCTTTATTTCTGGCAATATAAAGACAAATTGACTAAATATCTATATACTTTTGCATGTAGGTGAATATACAGTTCAAAGTGATAAGTTTGCAACACGAATGTTTCTGAATGAAGAAATTGATGAAGTTAATCAGCTAAGGAGGAGGTAATTTGTCAATGTAATTTCTATTGTATATAGATGTTCAAGTCAAATACTTGGTTTCATGTTATTTGTATACTAATTCTAATCATTTGTGGTTTTCAAAAGTCTTATACTGAAGTTTGGACAAGGGAGTGGTTCTACTTCTCAAACAATACTATTGTCTCAGAGTGTTTTTCCATTGCATAAAGAATTTGTAACTGATGGTGTGAGGAAACATGTTGGTGAGATTAGTGAGATAGAAAAGGTGTCACATCTTTTTATATAGTTTGGTTATTTGTTTGGTTTATCACCTGCATGTTTGTCAAACTAGAGATTACAAGTTGATATATTTTTTTTACAGGAAATGTCTTGTGTTGTGGTTGCGATAATTAAGATTGTGCAAGAAGAGTATGGTTGGTTTTATCCTGCCTGTCGTAATTGTTTCAAGAAGGTGATAGCTAAAAGTGAATACTTGCAGAATGTTGAAAATGTTTCGGATGATATTGTTCGATTGCCTGCGACTTCTTTGGTTTGTCCCAAATGTCGTAGTGAATGTACATCCATCACCACAAAGTAAGCAATGACGATTATTTAACGTTTTATTTATATGAATAACAGTTTAAGAGTAATATTTGAATATAGTTTTGCAGTTTACTTAGTCATTTGTATATATTTCAGGTTCAAGGTGCAAGTCCGGGTGCAGGATGAAAGTGGTAGTGTTTCTTTTGTTATGTTCAGAAGCTTCTTGGATTAGCGGCGAGTGACGTAAGAGAGAGGCAGGTGAAGGCGAATGATACTGGATGTTTCCCTCATGAGATATTTTGATTGGTTGATAAGAAGGTCGCTTTTAAGATTGATGTTTCAGAGTTCAATCTTAAAATGACTATCGTGTTTATACCATGCAAAAAACATGTGATGATCCAGTAATAATTGCTGAGTTGGTTGGTGGAGATGGTAATGGTGATGAAAATACTGATGAGGTAGCATATAAAATTACTTTTTCAATCTATTTATTTTTATTTTGAGGTTCAAAGACTGGATTCTGCACTTTTTTATATAATATCATATATTATGATCCTTTAGGTTACTCAAGAGGTAGCTGAAGTTAAAGATGTTAACCTTTCAGAATCTTCCCAGGTGTCTGCTGAACGAACTTCAAGGGTGAGTATTTATTTTTGAAAGTATGTTTAATATGTTTAAAAAGAGTTCATTATTTTATTAAATGAGATCAATAGTTGTTTTGTGATCTGTTGCAAGGATGCTGTCTCTGTTACGGCCGACTCTTCAGCCGTTGAAGTTGAAAAGGATTCTGGATCAAGTCCCAATGGAAAGCGGATAGCTCAAGATGTTGATGTTGTCAACGTTGGTGAGCTATCCACTAATGTGAGAAGAACCCGGAAGAAGCTGTCTAAGGTTAACAATTAGATGCTTATGAAAAAACATTTCTTATGAGAGATAAGTAGAAACCACTTATTTTTGAAGACTCCTTGTGGTTTTTATTTATGTCTGTTAACTGTTGTTTTAACAAACTGTGGTTAAAAGTTTGGTGTGTAAGGGCTACAATGAAGCATCTAAACTGATGTATTTGGTATGTAATGTCTACGCTTTGAATATCAAGTAAATTTAACCTTTTGTTTGTTATATAATATTGTTATTATACATTATATACATTTTTGGTGATATTCATGTACTGGACAAGTAGTAGGGTTGTATATTATTGTTAGTGAATGAATGAAAATTTAACCAATTGGTTAGTGGGAAAACTGTTAGGGTCTGAGATACATTAACATCTGTTAGAGGCTAAGCACTGTTATAGCTTGCTAACATCTGTTAACGCCTAAGAACTGTTAGGATCTGAGTTACATTAGCATCTATTGATAGACTTTGCTTCAACAGACCTTATGAGCTATTGAACATCATCTGTTAAAGATCTTATATTAAAGATCTTCTATTGCATTGTGCAATATCTGTTGGTCCACAGCAGAACTTAGATTCATCATACATTTGGCTTCGTCAACAGAGGTTCTCTTTGGGAGACCTTTGCTTCATCAGTCTTTGTCTTAACAGACCTTTTGGTTCATCAGCAGAGGTTGTTTGGTTCATCAGCTGAGGTTGTTTGGTTTAACAGACTTTGCCTCAACAGTGGTTGTCTTCAACAGACCTTTTGGTTTGCAAAGTTTAGGAACAGATGTTGAGTTTGTCCCTTTGGTAGGAGCAGATGTTTAAAGCACTGTTATTTGTAATTACAGGTTGTATACTATTTTGTTAATTTTGAGTCTTATATTTCTTTTCCTTGAGCGACCAGGAAATGTAATGCAAAATAGTAATGTTTAGATGCAAAATATAGTAATGTTTAGTTGTAAAAATATAAAAAGGTAAAACCACAAAGTTTTGAAAGTATATAACTTTATATACTAACACTACATAGCTTCATTCTAAAGTTACTTTTCGAAGAAGAAATTTGTTCATTAAACATATCAACTAAAACATAAATCATTAAACTCTGAAAAGATGTTCAAAGACTATGTCAACAAACTTCAAAGTGTATTTTATCTCTTGTTACACTTTTTTCTTCGACTATCTCAAACCTCAGCTTTTTCCCCACAGATATTCCCGTTTCATCCATGATACGCTACCAGTTTGTATACATCACTAGATGAATGTTGTCCTCAGGTCTTCTAGGATCTCTCCTTCTAAGCAGTTGTACCAAAAACTTCACATGACCAAATGACAGCACAGCTCTACGGTAGTCATTTAGCTGGTGTTCTCGAACAAACTTCCTCGGTATTGCCTGTAAAAGAAAAATCTTTCTTTAGTTATTCATTCTAAACGGTATATACTTTAAGTAATAACAGATAGATCCAACATTATAGGTAAAATCAATCATATTAAAAGTAGATATGTAAATACCAAGTTGTGTGTCTCTATAACATGGTATTCAAAGTGCTTCTTATAATGTTGATGCTTTTTGCGGTGTTGGTGATTGCTACGGCTGCAGTGATGTTTAGTCTCCCTGTGAAGTCCAATCCCGTCTTTGTTAAAAATCTTGATAGTGAAGTTAAAGTGGTCGTCAGGAGTACTTCCCATCCATTGAAACAACAATTGGCAGCTTTCGTCAATGTCATTTTCAAAGCAAAAAGTTGTCTATCCTGGTCCCATAAAACCAGCACCCAATCCCTTTTTTTTTCAGGAGAGAAAACATAATACACATCAACTTTTTGTTGGTGCACTGATGTCTGTTAACTTCGTTTTTATTGAGTCTTGTATTGTATTGTATTGTATAGATCAGGGCATGGAAAACGAGAAAACGAGTATATAGGTAATTCCGCTTGAATGGTGCATGATGTAACTTCAAACGGAATTAGAGTCTCAAGCGAAATTAGCTAATTCCGCACGGAATTAGGTAATTCCGTTTGAAACGTAATTCCGTGTGAAGTTATTTCAAGCGGAATTACAACACTATATATACCTGATCATACTGATTCATTTCATACGGAATTAGTGTCTGAGAGCTGAGGTGCTGTCGAATTTTTGTCAGAATTGTTTGTAAAAAGCTCAGGATATTAATAAGAGAAGATAATTAGAAAGGAACAAGCAGTGTTACGTCATTTACAATGATTCCGCCTTTGTATTTGA
The DNA here is from genome assembly GCA_030545235.1 of Helianthus tuberosus. Lineage (NCBI taxonomy): Eukaryota > Viridiplantae > Streptophyta > Magnoliopsida > Asterales > Asteraceae > Helianthus > Helianthus tuberosus. The sequence continues at coordinate 180,148,933 of CM060351.1, forward strand.
TGATGAACTACTCAGATTGACTCGTTAGGGTCACACGACGATCCAACAAGTGGTATCAGAGCTCAGGACAAGGAGTTCATACCAATTCAGCTTGATTTTACTGGATTCTCTCACATCTACACCTTCTTTTCTAATTTGAACTAGATTTAACGGTCAAAATGGCTTGATTTTCACATATCAAAAGCGAAATACACTATTAACAAACCCTTGAAAGTTTCAGATCAAAATTCGAAGTAAAAGTGACAAAAATGGACCTAAAAGTTAATTTCGTTTGAACGAGCTTTTAATTCCATTTCAAAAGGTTGTTGTAATTCCGCACGGAATTACAATCTGTGACTAATTTTGCTTGAAAGTTCCTGGTTTCGTTTAAAGCATTCAAACAAAATTACTAATTTCGTTTGAAATCAATCTAATTCCGCACGGAATTAGATTTCTCTTGGTAATTTCGTGTGAACTTGTAATCTCGTTTGAAAGTATTTCCGTTTGTAAGGTGTAATCTCGTTTGAAGTTCACAATTTCGTGTGAACTGATTCCGTTTGAAACTCACTTTTTCAAAATTCCAAAAATTTTTCTAAGTGTTTGTTGATTGTTTCAGGTACTTGAGAGATGGATGATTTCATGAATCGTTTCTGTGATATGTTTGCTTTTACTAGTGGTTCGGGAGATGACACATCAAATAACACAAATGAAACTACACCAACACCGAGTGCAAAGAAAAGTCTGAATGATGCTTTGAGTGTAGAGAGTGCCTATGGGACATACAACAAACCTCCAAAGTTGTTGGCTATTGAAGATTACAATAGGTGGGCTACAAGATTTGACGAGTGGCTTCAAGCTTTTGCATATCCAAGCTGGAAGAGTTTAAAGAATGGTTACATTAAAGGACAACGGTTTGGTGAAAGTTTGACAGATACTGATGAGATTGAAAGATATGTTGCTAAACAAAAGTGCATTGCGTTGATTCATCAGTTTGTGAGAGATGATATAATTTCGTTGATTGAATATGAAAATTCAAAAGATCTTTGGGAGAAACTGAGGGTAAAATGTGTAGGTAGTGTTGAGATAGTCAAAAACAAAAAGAAACTGTTAAGAAAAGAGTTTGATTTATTTGGTTGTTTAAAGAACGAGTCTGTTTCCAAGATGATTGAGAGATTCGGGCATCTGAAATTGGAGCTGGCAAGACACAAAATTGTATATACTCAAGAAGAGTTAGTTGACAAACTGTTCGACTCACTGCCGAATGAACAAGATTGGCAGTACTTTGCATTAATGCTGAAGAATACAATCAAGTCTGAAGAGTTGACAGTGAATCTGCTTATCGAAAGACTGGAGAGTCACGAGTTGGAGATCAAGAAATCTAGCAAAGTCAACAATTCATCTTATCAGCAGAATGTAGAGTTGTACTACAGAGGAAATCTACCAAAGACTGGTTCTCCAAGAACAACATTTTCTGCAGAGAGTTCAAATAATGTGAATTAAGAAACTCCTCACAATGGTTTTCATAGTGGATCTTCTTCAACAACTTCAAGCCAATCTGCATCAAAGAATCTGTTTCAATGTAACATTGCTGTGGATCTGAAGAACGCTCAAAATTTTAGTGAAGAATCAGCAAAACAACAAATGGTGTTCTTAGCGTCAGTGTTAGAATCGTACGAGAGCCTTGTGGCGGGAAAGATTGGAAACACCAACCTGACTAAGGAGGACTGTGATCAAATAGATCCTGAAGAGATAGAACTGATCGATATCAGGTGGTGTATGGCCAGTGCAGTCCGGAGAACGCAACGGTTCATGGAGATTACTGGGAGACATTCTATCGGTGGACCGTCCACAAAACTTGGCTTTGACAAATCAAAAGTCACGTTCTTCAGGTGTAAACAAAAAGGACATTTCAAACGTGAATGTCGTAACGCTCCTGCTGATGATACTGCAAATCCATTCCGTGAGGATTACTACAAAAGAGCGATCTATCATCAGAATAAATCAGAACCGCCCAGAATGAAGCAGCTTGAGGATGCCCCCAAAGAAAAATCAAGAACTCTTGCTATTATTCATGATGACGAAGGTTTTGATTGGAGTGAACTGCTACCAGAGGAAGATGCAGTTGGTTACGCTTTCGCAGCAGAAAAGATTACTCCTTTCAAAGACACCAGAAATGAAAAAGAAAAATACCTCAGTAGAAAAGGTAGAGCAGAATTCAAGATGATCAGATTGTCTAAGATATTCAGTGAAGCCAAGAGAGCAAAAAGATGGGATGTTGATAGAGAATGTGTCACACCCCGATTTCCACGTGTCACCGGTGGGCCCGGTGGGGGAGTATCGTGACGTGGTTGGCAACGTAATAGTCAAACAACACAATATAAAAATGCACAGCGGAAGCAAATTTAAAATATAATACAACCGAATTTATTTATTGTAATCAAAGTCACAATATCCGGTGTTTATCCACAGTAGGATCGAAACAAAATAACATTTAATGGTTCAACAGACTTCAGGCATCTTAAGCTTGCGAGACTTCTAATGATGCTTAGGAGAAATCCCAGCCAATTTCGCTTAGTACCTGCATTTAATCTTTTTGGGAAAATACGTCAGTTTACACTGGTAAATACATTCAACTGACTCATTTTGTAAAATGATTGAAAATTGGTTTGGATGCACATGGCATAAACATTTTAATAACCTGGGAGAATTATTTAATATTATAATCTTGTGAACGAATTACATGTTACTTATGCGTTCAGTAGCCCGGATCTAGTCCGGGTTAAAGATCAATAGACACACCACATAATTGAGTTATACACGACAGGTGTACGCCTACACCCCGTGCTCAGGTCGTGGCCATCTCGTAAGATAATGCCAAGGATATCCGGGACATGGTCATTAACCCCCCAAAGGCTGTAAAGTAAACAAGACTGTTTAAACGAGCTGATCAAATTATTCAACTACCCACTAAGCGTGGAGATTTGATGCCCGATCAAGCGGTATGCTATATACCGTAACCCAAGCCCGTATAGGGAAAATAAGTTAAAAGTATTTACCTGATGCAAAGTATATTTCACAATAAGCAAATAGCACGTAGCTTTTACTGGTTCTCCTAATCTGGAACGAAGGTTTAATATAACCTATTAGAATACTAACGGGTCTTTAATTAAGCTTAAGCTTAGACCGGCTAGTTTCAAAGATACGATTCGTACGCACGATTAAGCGAAGACCGGATAGAATGTGATTTAGACCCGACAAGTTTGAAGACTTGTTTAATATGGGTGTATTATTCACATTCTGGATTTTGAGATAAAACCGATAAGGTTTGACCCGTTTCGGCTAATTTATGTAAACTTGCTACATAAACCGAACCGAACGCGAAATATGCGTAACGGGTATCCGTAAGAGCCATATACAGGTTTCCTAAGTTAATATGCTTCAAATATGTTGAGACATCAGTAGGATGTCTTTCGTTATGCCCGAAGTGAATTTAAACACAAACTATGCCCCGTAGGGGTAGTTTGGTCATTTTAAAGATTGTAAAAGAGTCTAAATGTTTAACTGAGTTACATGTCTGATGTAAACAGCAAACATACTCAATTTGATGATTTATAACAGTAGGCTAAAGCATATATGTGAAATTTATCATCTTTAACCAAACTATGCCCCGTAGGGGTATTTTGGTAATTTCACACAAGCCGAAAAGCTCAAAAACGAAGTCTGAGTTAATCAACCTTTGCTTACTGTTAAAATATCATAATTTTCCTCATATATCAGGAGGTATCAACCCGGGTATGTCCAATATGATTTTAAAACATACTATGCGTTAAAAACGCTAAATAAGGCGATTAAAGGCCATTACCGGGTTCGGTACTTAAATCTGATATTTTTATATTTCCAGAAGGCTTAAAATAATTTATTTATCATATGTGATCAGTGGCAAAAGGTTTGGAGTCGTTTAGATATGTAAAACTCATTTTATGGCCCGTAAGGGCAAAACCGACATTTCCCGAATTAAGCCTACGCCTATGAGTTATGCTCAGCCTAAAATTAATTAAAAATATTTAAAAATCCTAACATAATATATTACATCAGTGGGTAAAAGATTTGATACCAAAAAGTATGTTTAACTAGGCTATACGCTAATTACGCCATTTTATTAACATAAAGCATTAATTTTGCGATAATGAGCATAACTCTTAATCTACAAGTCAAACTGATGTCAAACTTTGCATACAAGTCTATATATCAGTAACTAAGGTTTCTACACTTTTACATTTTCATAAATCACGTTTTAAGGTAATAAGGGCATAATGGTCAACATATGAGCAATTAACGGAAATATGCATATTAATTGGATAACTAGTGAACCAAGGTGTATAATCACAGAGGGTTGTTCTAACATGTATCCTAATCCAATTAAAGCTCTGAGGCATTTTTAAAACATGCCTATACGGGTCAGAACTGAAAGTCAAAGTGAAAGTCAAAGTATGTGACTTTCGGTTCCGAACCGGGTCTAAACAGGAAATAGTCGGGTTGAACATGTTTAGACATGTTCTTACACTTATTACTAAGTTATAACAATGATCAAACAGGTTATATATGTTCTAGATAGCTAATTATGCATAAATGACATTTTAAGCATTATGTTGACTTTTTAATTAAAAGTTTGACCCGACATTTGACCTGGTTAGGATGGTGATCAGGGGAAACCCTTTTGGGGTTTTATTACCCACATAAATACCAACTTGTAACCACTTTTAATTCGAGATATGACTGAGCCATTATTGACTAATCTCGAAGTCAAACCGTAATTACGACGGTTTGACTTTTAGCTAATTAAACAAGCTAAACTCAACTAAACAAGAACTAACAGGCTTACAAGAGTCCTATGCACGAGATATGATCAGTTGGGAGAGTTCCTTAGCTCCAGAAATGCTCCAAATGATCAGATGGAAGTGTGATGAACAACATTGCACAAAGTGGCTTTATATAGTGAAATTCCCACCATAAGAAGTTGACAACTAGCTCTATGATCAACCACAACCATCCAACACATGTCCCTAGTGTTCTAGCACAGTTAGGGGTCGCCCACCATGTTGCAAATGCGATTAAAAGTCGAGTTTCCGCGAATACAGGGGCCTGTCCCCGTTTTCTGTATCTGGGGGCCGGAAGCGGCCCGCTTCCCATTTACCCGAAACCAATGCGGGCCGCATGGGCCTGCAAAATCAGAATTTTGATTTTCTTTGTTTTCCAACTTAACCTTTGGTTAAATTGAAAGGGTAATTAGGTCTTAACTTGCAATTTGACCCCTTGTAATATACCCACAAGGACTTTAGGACTTATACCCACTTTGCCAAGTCCCTGAACACTTCCGGTTAACCCGAAAAGCCTTAACTTTCAATGTTAACCCTTTAACCCCTCGCACACGAATTTGATCATAACTTTCTCATACGACAACGAAACTTTATGAAATTTTAATCGTGCATTCTAGTGAGCATAGTTTATATTTACAAAGCTTCGGGTTTGTCAAAAGATCACTCAGAGGTATATCTTTAACATGTTGACACATTTGACCCCTGTAGTTTGTAACATCTCACTTTTAGCTTCGTACGATCCATGACTTATGCGTTTGATGTTATGAACATCATGTAGGGTTATTATGAAGTATATTTATTCACTGTTGACACTTAGAATCCGTATAATCACATACTTTCCATGTTTGTCAACTTTAGTCCTTTTATAACATTCTTTCACACGTTCAAACTTTATGACACGTGTCGACACATTATAGGACATGAATTTTCGAGGTGTTACATCCTCACCCCCTTAAAATAAATCTCGACCCGAGATTTACTGAAATAAGTAAGGGTACTTTTCTTTCATCGTGGCTTCAACCTCCCACGTGTATTCGGGACCTCTACGGGCATCCCATTTGACCTTAACAATAGGTATATGCTTTCTCCGAAGCTTCTTTACCCGTCGATCTTCAATCGACACAGGTTTTTCCACAAAATTTAAGCTCTCATCTATATGCACATCTGTATACGGTATAACCAGTGATTCGTCAGCGAAACACTTCTTCAGATTGCAGATGTGGAACACATTGTGAATTCCACTGAGCTCTTCAGGTAAGTTCAACTTGTAGGCAACTGACCCGACACGTTCGATAACCTCGAAAGGTCCTATGTATCTCGGGCTTAGCTTGCCTCTCTTACCAAACCGCATCACTCCCTTCCAGGGTGACACTTTAAGTAGGACTTTGTCACCTACTTCGAAGTGAAAATCCTTACGCTTAGGATCAGCGTAACTCTTCTGCCTATCCCGGGCAGCTTTGAGACGGTCTAGAATCTGGACAATCTTGTCCGTTGTTTCGAACACTATCTCTGGTCTTGATAACTGGACATCTCCAACTTCTGCCCAACAAATAGGCGATCTACACTTTCTACCGTATAATGCCTCGAAAGGCGCAGCCTTTATGCTGGTGTGGTAGCTATTGTTGTAGGAGAATTCGATTAATGGTAGGTTCTTATCCCAACTACCACCCAAATCGACCGCACATGCACGTAGCATGTCTTCCAATGTTTGAATAGTACGCTCACTCTGACCGTCTGTCTGAGGATGGTAAGCCGTACTAAAGTTCAAACGTGTGCCCAAAGATTGCTGGAAACTCTTCCAAAAATGCGACGTGTATCTAGTATCTCTGTCAGAGATAATAGCTACAGGTATGCCATGTAAAGCTACAATCTTATCAACGTACAACTGGGCTAACATATCGGAGCTATAAGTCTCCTTGATGGGTAGAAAATGAGCTGACTTAGTCAGTCTGTCAACTATAACCCATATTGTATCATTTGTGACAACTCGTATTTCGAACCTATCTTTGTACCTGAATGTAACGTAAACGTTTTGTGATTTTGTGAACTGAATGATTAAATGGAATGCTATGCCATTAAATGTGATGTTAAATATGAATGAAGTTGTGTTATGTGTTATGTATGTATGTATAGTTGAGTCAAACGCACAACACCACTCGATCGCACAAGGCCATTTGGGCCACAACTTGTATTCGGATCTTTGACAGCCCAAGATTTGGGTTCGGCCCACTCCCATTAATCGATTAACACATGGGGTGTTGGTAACCATCTCACACTTTACCAAAACAAACTTGCAAAACCCTAGCTCTCTCTCTCTCTCTCTCTCACGAACCGAAGGCAGCCAAGCAATCCCTTCATCGAAGATCCTTCCTTGTTCGGATCACTCTCACCCATCTCAATTCGGTTAGTACTTGGATTCATCGAATACATGTTTGATGATGTGTATACTATTATAGTTTTGGTATGATGATTTAGGGTTTCGATTAACATGATAGATTATGATGATTGAATGATAAGTGTTCTTGTTAATCGGCTCTCATGCATGTTGACTATGATTAAAATGAGATTTGATGATGTATGGTTATGTTGTATGAATGTATGCAATCGGCTATGTATGAGTTTAGATCCGAAAGGTTGATGTTGTGTTGGGATGAATTGCATGATCATGATTTGAAATCAAATACTAGTTAAACCGGCTGTTATGTATATGTTTTGGATTGTTAATCGTATGAAGAAGTTATTGCTCATGTTTTGATTATGTTATTGTTCATGTTTGAATCTTGTTAGGGTTCATAAGAATTGTTGTCAAAACACTAGTTTGATCGAATATGTTATGATTGGAAAATGATATTGTGTTAGTTGATAAATTGTGAATTTGGAAATTTTGTATAGATATAACTGATTGCAGGAATCATGGGAATTAGTTACACATTCGCACAAGATCTCTTGGTCGCACAAGAGATCCACTCGCACAAGGAGAATAGTCGAACAAGTCATCTGGTCGCACAAGATGACCTGTTCGCACAAGGAGTTCCCGGTCGCACAAGGCTGCTGGGCCACACATGATGAATGAGTAATTAACTGTTTGGGCCGGTTGTTATGTTGGGCTGGGCTGGTTCGGATTGTACAAATCGTCCGGATCGCACAAGATGATCCGGACCGCACAAGGTTGTTTGTCCGTTCATTTGGGCTGTGAGCATGTTTGTAGTTATGTTGGGTTCTTGTTATTGGGCCGGGTATTATTGGGCTTCAACGAATGACTCGCACAAGGTCATTAGACTTGTGCGAGCCCAATCACTTAATTTCACAAGTTGAATATGTCTTAACTGTTGAGCGTGATGTTGCATGATGTCATGATCCGTACGTGTTTCTTATTTGCTATCTACGTGATACTTATGTGCTTAACCCGAACGTGAACCTGACTTGTGTAATAACCATGTTAGGACGTGGTTGACCACTAGCATTTAGACGTGACCTTTCTGTGTAATCTGCCGAGCAAACCAAGGTGAGTTCACACTCTACAAAGCATGGGATTCCCAGGGGTTGGGAATGGGGTTAAGGAATATGGATTCCTCGTCCTTTCTTGGGTAGGACAGTAATGGTTCAGGAATGTAATTCCTCGTCCTCACGGACAGATAACTCGTACTAGACCAAAACTCTATCACGAAGTCCCTCCTTTTTATATCGACTTAATCGCCGAGCCAATGGCGAGCGGGTCATTAGTTAGATAGCGCTATTTAGGTCTGACAAGCCTCACACCGTGCCGCAGAGGACGGGCGTGAACTAATGGATCTGGGGCACGTCAATGCTGATAGACATTGACAGTTTCAGGGCACTTAAACATGACTTCAGTCAGTAGTCGATATGGTAACGAGTCTAGTGGATACATGGGGTAGCCCCCACGGCCGAAATGCCAGCTAACTATCATGGGGTAGCCCCCACGGCAGGATTGCCAGAGTAAATGGGTTAAACAAATGGTTAAACATATTACGTTTTCAACTATGGGGTAACCCCCACGGCAGGAACGCCAGCTAAAGGAAAACTATTTTTGGAACAACTTAAAACGAACACCCAACCGTGAACTCACTCAACTTGTTGTTGACTCGTTACTACATGCTTTGCAGGTCTATAGGTACTTAGCTGGAGCTTGCACAAGGGAGAGTCGTTGTGGGACATGGACAACTGTGTGCCACGTTAAACATTTGGATAATTAAACTTTGGATTTGGTTTTGAACATTATGCTTCCGCTCATAACTTAACTATGTTTGTTTTGGATACTAATCGTGTTGGTTGGACTTTTACATTTAATATTTACTTGTTCAATATGATTAGTGGTTTGATCCTGGTCAGTCACGCCTCCAAGCGGTGATACTCCGCAGGTGGATTTTGGGGGTGTGACAGATTGGTATCAGAGCCATTGGTTATAGAGAACTTGGTTTTAATAAAGGAAAACGTTTTTGTTAAAACCATACTATAACCTGTACAGTGCTCTACGATCCACAACGACGCTTCACTCCACATGCAAGGCTCGACATTCTAGGTGATATGGTTTGTGTTTTATTGCCTACTTGCTAGATTACGTAGAACTTTGCTCATGATATGCTTAGCTAGTATAGCTACTCTTGCTTGAACACGTGTGTGCTTACTCTCTTCTGTCATCGCACTTTCGCGAACCCCTCTCACACATACTTCTCTTGATATGAAGATCATGTCTGGACGCATCAACATGACTCAAGCCCAGTTGACGTCTCTGATTAACGAACAGGTTGCTGCGGCACTTGCAGCCGCACAGGCAGGAGGTATACCCTGCAGTTTATAACTCATTCTAGGATCTTTAGATCCTACTCTCGTGAACATATCCTTGTGTTAAACTTTGTCCTTTCTTACACTCGCAACAGGTCAGCATGCTCAGCCACCTGTGTGCACCTTCAAAACTTTTATGGACTGCCGACCCACTACTTTTAGTGGCACTGAAGGAGCAGTAGGTCTCCTCCACTGGTTTGAGAAACTAGAGTCTGTATTCGAGATGTGCGAATGCCCTGAGGCACGCAGGGTGAAATATGCTACCGGCACTCTCGAGGGTTTAGCCCTCACATGGTGGAACGCCCAAGTGCAAATGCTGGGGTTGGTTGCTGCTAACGCCACCCCATGGAACAATTTCAAAGAGATGATCAAGGAAAAATACTGCAGTCGTGACGACATACATAAGCTGGAAGTTGAGTTCTTCAACCTCAAGATGACGGGGTCGGAAATTGAGGCATATACTAAGAGATCGAATGAGCTTGCACTGCTGTGTCCTACTATGGTGGACCCTCCAATTAAGCGTATCGAACTGTATCTTAAAGGTCTGAAACCAGAGATCCAAAGTCATGTGACTTCAGCAAATCTCGCCACCTACCAGCAGGTTGTTCAGTTGGCTCACCGTCTCACTGATCAGGCGGTGGAGCAAAACAAGTTACCAAAACGCATTAGTGCTACAGCTACCTCTGAACCTCCCAGTGATAACAAACATAAATGGGATGGAGCTTCAAGCAGAGGTTCGACTTCTGTACAATCCCAGTCGCAGCAGAGAAGAACTGAAGAGTATAAGAGTCCTAGTCAGCAATCGTCAGGTAGCCAAAGTCAGGGTGGATACAAAGGAAATCACCCCAAGTGTAATCGTTGCAACTTGCATCATCGCGGGCCATGCACCAGGGGTAACTGTCATCGGTGCAACAAACCAGGCCACGCAGCCAAAGATTGCAGAAGTTTATACCCAGCAAACCAGAATCGTCCGCAACAGCAAGACCAACAGAATCAACACCAGCAACAGCAGCCGCAGGGTAACAACAAAGGGTGCTTTCAGTGTGGAGCTGAAGGCCACTTCAAGAGGGATTGTCCCCAGCTGAACAGGAACCAAAACAACAATAATAACAACAATCAGGGGAATGGGAACAGCGGGGGTAACAATGGTAATGGAGCAAGGGGCCGTGCGTTTGTTATTGGCAATGGAGAAGCAAGGAATGATCCCAATGTTGTGACGGGTAAGTTCCTTCTCGACGACTTTTACGTTACTGTCTTATTTGATTCGGGTGCTGATACTAGTTATGTGTCTCAAAACGTTAGTCAACTGCTTAAGCGTACCCCAACACCTTTGAACCCCAAACACGATGTAGAGTTAGCTAATGGTAAGAGTTTAGAGGTCACACACATAGTCAAGGGTTGTAATCTCGTTCTTGCTGATCACACTTTCTCAATCGACCTCCTTCCTATCACTCTGGGTAGTTTCGACGTTGTCATTGGGATGGACTGGTTATCCCAACACCAAGCTGAGATTCTTTGCAACGAAAAGATTGTCCGTATTCCGTGCCCAGGTGAGGAACCTCTTATGATTCGTGGCGACAAGAGTGGGGCTGTTACGAGCATCATTTCTTCTCTTAAGGCTCAAAAGTGTTTGCGTAAGGGCCACACTGCCTTTCTGGCTCTTGTTACTGACACCTCGAAGAAAGAGAAAAAGATAGAAGACTTTCCAGTTGTACGCAATTATCCTGAGGTATTTCCTGAAGAACTACCTGGCCTCCCGCCTCATCGCCAAGTTGAGTTCCAAATCGAGTTAGCTCCTGGAGCAGCGCCTATAGCTCGTGCACCGTATCGTTTAGCTCCATCAGAGTTGAAAGAGCTATCTACGCAATTACAAGAACTCTTAGATAAGGGTTTTATTCGTCCTAGTTCTTCACCCTGGGGAGCTCCAGTGCTATTTGTGAAGAAGAAAGACGGTACGTTCAGAATGTGCATCGACTACCGTGAACTGAACAAGGTGACTGTGAAGAACCGCTACCCTCTTCCACGCATTGACGACTTGTTCGACCAGTTGCAAGGGTCGAGCTACTATTCAAAGATTGACTTGAGATCAGGGTATCACCAGCTGAGAGTCCGAGAAGAGGACGTCTCCAAAACAGCCTTCAGAACCCGTTATGGCCACTATGAGTTTTTGGTCATGCCTTTTGGGATGACAAACGCACCAGCGGTCTTCATGGACTTGATGAATAGAGTGTGCAAGCCCTACTTAGACAAATTCGTTATTGTCTTCATTGATGACATCCTGATCTATTCGAAGAGTCGGGAGGAACATGAGCAACACTTACGGCTTATTTTGGAACTACTTCGAAGGGAACAGTTGTACGCCAAGTTTTCAAAATGTGACTTCTGGCTTCGTGAAGTCCATTTCTTAGGCCACGTGGTGAACAAGGATGGGATTCACGTTGATCCATCCAAGGTAGAATCGATCAAGAGCTGGCCTGCACCTCGCACGCCAACGGAAATTCGCCAATTCTTGGGATTGGCAGGTTACTACAGGAGATTTATCAAGGATTTTTCTAAGATTGCTCAGCCTCTTACTACACTAACACAGAAGGGCGTTGTTTATCGTTGGGGAAACGCACAGGAGTTAGCGTTTCAACACTTAAAGGATAGACTTTGCAGTGCACCTATCCTTTCATTGCCAGAGGGCACAGACGACTTTGTGGTTTATTGCGACGCATCCATTCAGGGTCTTGGTTGCGTATTGATGCAGCGGGATAAAGTTATAGCATACGCTTCACGACAACTCAAGGTACATGAGAAGAACTACACTACACACGATCTAGAGCTGGGAACGGTTGTTTTTGCGCTTAAGATATGGCGACACTACTTGTATGGCACCAAGTGTGCTATCTACACTGACCACAGAAGCCTCGAGCACATCTTCAAACAGAAGGAACTCAACATGCGACAGCGATGATGGGTCGAACTGCTGAATGATTACGAATGCTCGATCAGGTATCACCCGGGCAAAGCCAATGTTGTGGCTGACGCCCTCAGTCGAAAGGACACTGCGCCTAAGCGCGTACGAGCTTTACAACTTACAATACAGTCTAGCCTTCCTTCTCAAATACGAAATGCTCAGGTAGAAGCATTGAAACCAGAAAACGTCAGGGCTGAAGCCCTACGCGGCTCGAGGCAACGCTTAGAACAGAAGGAAGACGGTGCCTACTACGTCACGGGACGCATTTGGGTCCCATCTTATGGCAACTTACGAGAGCTTGTGATGGATGAGGCACACAAGTCTCGCTACTCAGTGCACCCTGGTTCGGATAAAATGTACCACGACATCAAAACCACATACTGGTGGCCTAGCATGAAGGCACACATAGCAACATACGTTAGCAAGTGCTTGACTTGTGCGAGAGTCAAGGCGGAGTACCAGAAACCTTCAGGCCCCCTTCAACAACCCGAGATACCACAATGGAAATGGGAGCAAATTTCCATGGATTTTTTTACTGGCCTGCCCAGATCGCAACGTGGTAACGATACTATTTGGGTGATCGTAGATCGACTCACAAAGTCTGCTCACTTCCTGGCTATCAAAGAAACGGATAAGTTCTCCACTCTAGCAGAAGTATACCTAAAGGAAGTTGTCTCGAGGCACGGGGTGCCCACCTCTATCATCTCGGATCGAGATGCACGTTTTACATCAGAATTGTGGCAAGCAATGCACAAGTCCTTTGGCTCAAGGTTAGACATGAGCACAGCTTATCACCCGCAAACGGATGGGCAGTCGGAACGTACCATCCAGACTCTCGAAGACATGCTTAGGGCATGTGTGATTGACTTTGGCAACGGCTGGGAAAAGCATCTGCCACTTGTAGAATTTTCGTACAACAATAGCTACCACACCAGCATTAAAGCTGCTCCGTTTGAGGCATTGTACGGGCGTAAATGCCGGTCACCTCTTTGTTGGGCAGAGGTGGGGGATAGTCAGATTATTGGTCCAGAATATGTAGTTGACACAACAGAGAAAATTGCTCAGATACGATAACGAATGGCGGCAGCTCGTGAGCGTCAGAAAGTCTACGCCGATAAGGATAGAAAATTACTCGAATTCCAGGTTGGGGATCGAGCGCTACTCAAAGTTTCACCCTGGAAGGGTGTGGTTCGTTTTGGGAAACGGGGCAAACTTAATCCACGATACGTTGGACCTTTCGAAGTCATTGAGAAAATAGGCAAGGTGGCCTACAGACTGAATTTACCAGCAGAACTCAGTGCAGTTCACAATGTTTTCCACGTGTCAAACCTGAAGAAGTGTTTATCAGATGAGCCCCACGTAGTTCCTTTGAAGGAGCTCACGATCGACGAGCAGTTGCGATTCGTCGAGGAACCTGTTGAAATCACGGACCGGGATATTAAGGTCCTCAAGCATACTAGAATACCTCTCGTTCGAGTTCGTTGGAACTCACGTCGCGGCCCAGAGTTCACCTGGGAGCGCGAAGATCAGATGAAACAAAAGTATCCCCAACTGTTCGTAACCGGTACAACCACTACTGAGGCTGAAGCTACGGAATTTCGGGACGACATTCCAGATCAACGGGGGGAGGATGTGACACCCCAGGAAAACCAGGAAAACCATGCAACTTAACTAGCTCCCTCAGTGAGTGCGTGCTAAATTTCGGGACGAAATTTCTTTCAACTTGGGGATAATGTGACAACTCGTATTTCGAACCTATCTTTGTACCTGAATGTAACGTAAACGTTTTGTGATTTTGTGAACTGAATGATTAAATGGAATGCTATGCCATTAAATGTGATGTTAAATATGAATGAAGTTGTGTTATGTGTTATGTATGTATGTATAGTTGAGTCAAACGCACAACACCACTCGATCGCACAAGGCCATTTGGGCCACAACTTGTATTCGGATCTTTGACAGCCCAAGATTTGGGTTCGGCCCACTCCCATTAATCGATTAACACATGGGGTGTTGGTAACCATCTCACACTTTACCAAAACAAACTTGCAAAACCCTAGCTCTCTCTCTCTCTCTCTCACGAACCGAAGGCAGCCAAGCAATCCCTTCATCGAAGATCCTTCCTTGTTCGGATCACTCTCACCCATCTCAATTCGGTTAGTACTTGGATTCATCGAATACATGTTTGATGATGTGTATACTATTATAGTTTTGGTATGATGATTTAGGGTTTCGATTAACATGATAGATTATGATGATTGAATGATAAGTGTTCTTGTTAATCGGCTCTCATGCATGTTGACTATGATTAAAATGAGATTTGATGATGTATGGTTATGTTGTATGAATGTATGCAATCGGCTATGTATGAGTTTAGATCCGAAAGGTTGATGTTGTGTTGGGATGAATTGCATGATCATGATTTGAAATCAAATACTAGTTAAACCGGCTGTTATGTATATGTTTTGGATTGTTAATCGTATGAAGAAGTTATTGCTCATGTTTTGATTATGTTATTGTTCATGTTTGAATCTTGTTAGGGTTCATAAGAATTGTTGTCAAAACACTAGTTTGATCGAATATGTTATGATTGGAAAATGATATTGTGTTAGTTGATAAATTGTGAATTTGGAAATTTTGTATAGATATAAATGATTGCAGGAATCATGGGAATTAGTTACACATTCGCACAAGATCTCTTGGTCGCACAAGAGATCCACTCGCACAAGGAGAATAGTCGAACAAGTCATCTGGTCGCACAAGATGACCTGTTCGCACAAGGAGTTCCCGGTCGCACAAGGCTGCTGGGCCGCACATGATGAATGAGTAATTAACTGTTTGGGCCGGTTGTTATGTTGGGCTGGGCTGGTTCGGATTGTACAAATCGTCCGGATCGCACAAGATGATCCGGACCGCACAAGGTTGTTTGTCCGTTCATTTGGGCTGTGAGCATGTTTGTAGTTATGTTGGGTTCTTGTTATTGGGCCGGGTATTATTGGGCTTCAACGAATGACTCGCACAAGGTCATTAGACTTGTGCGAGCCCAATCACTTAATTTCACAAGTTGAATATGTCTTAACTGTTGAGCGTGATGTTGCATGATGTCATGATCCGTACGTGTTTCTTATTTGCTATCTACGTGATACTTATGTGCTTAACCCGAACGTGAACCTGACTTGTGTAATAACCATGTTAGGACGTGGTTGACCACTAGCATTTAGACGTGACCTTTCTGTGTAATCTGCCGAGCAAACCAAGGTGAGTTCACACTCTACAAAGCATGGGATTCCCAGGGGTTGGGAATGGGGTTAAGGAATATGGATTCCTCGTCCTTTCTTGGGTAGGACAGTAATGGTTCAGGAATGTAATTCCTCGTCCTCACGGACAGATAACTCGTACTAGACCAAAACTCTATCACGAAGTCCCTCCTTTTTATATCGACTTAATCGCCGAGCCAATGGCGAGCGGGTCATTAGTTAGATAGCGCTATTTAGGTCTGACAAGCCTCACACCGTGCCGCAGAGGACGGGCGTGAACTAATGGATCTGGGGCACGTCAATGCTGATAGACATTGACAGTTTCAGGGCACTTAAACATGACTTCAGTCAGTAGTCGATATGGTAACGAGTCTAGTGGATACATGGGGTAGCCCCCACGGCCGAAATGCCAGCTAACTATCATGGGGTAGCCCCCACGGCAAGATTGCCAGAGTAAATGGGTTAAACAAATGGTTAAACATATTACGTTTTCAACTATGGGGTAACCCCCACGGCAGGAACGCCAGCTAAAGGAAAACTGTTTTTGGAACAACTTAAAACGAACACCCAACCGTGAACTCACTCAACTTGTTGTTGACTCGTTACTACATGCTTTGCAGGTCTATAGGTACTTAGCTGGAGCTTACACAAGGGAGAGTCGTTGTGGGACATGGACAACTGTGTGCCACGTTAAACATTTGGATAATTAAACTTTGGATTTGGTTTTGAACATTATGCTTCCGCTCATAACTTAACTATGTTTGTTTTGGATACTAATCGTGTTGGTTGGACTTTTACATTTAATATTTACTTGTTCAATATGATTAGTGGTTTGATCCTGGTCAGTCACGCCTCCAAGCGGTGATACTCCGCAGGTGGATTTTGGGGGTGTGACATCATTGCCTTTCCTTGTCTTAGGTAACTTGGTGATAAAATCCATGGTTACCATTTCCCATTTCCAAGTAGGAAGCTCAGGCTGTTGTAGCAAGCCTGACGGCTTTTGATGCTCGGCTTTTACTTGTGCACATGTCAAGCATTTTGCTACATGGGCGGCTACAGACTTTTTCAAGCCTATCCACCAATAATTTGCCTTTAAATCCTGGTACATCTTATCAGCTCCAGGATGAACGGAGTATTTGGAACTATGGGCTTCCTGGAGGATGACATCACGAAGTCCTCCAAAAATTGGAACCCATATTCGTCCATTTAATTTCAGGAGTCCGTCCTTGCTAAGAGTTAACTGCTCCTCAGTTACTCCTAACTTTTCCTTAGGATAGTTAGCTTCCAACACAGCTTCTTTCTGTGCAGCTAACAACCTTTCCATCAGACTGTTCTTTATCTCCATACGCTTGGCGTTAATTCGGATGGGTTTAACCCTTTCTTTCCGACTCAAGGCATCGGCGACTACATTCGCCTTGCCGGGATGGTATTTGATTTCACAATCATAATCATTTAAAGTCTCCATCCAGCGGCGTTGCCTCATGTTTAGTTCCTTCTGGTTAAACAGATGTTGGAGGCTTTTGTGATCAGAATATATCACACATTTGACACCATAAAGATAGTGCCTCCAAAGCTTCAGTGCGAATACAACGGCACCCAGCTCCAAGTCATGGGTGGTGTAATTCTTTTCATGCACTTTCAATTGTCTTGAAGCGTAGGCAATGACTTTGCCTTTCTGCATAAGCACACACCCCATGCCAGTGTGCGAAGCATCACAATAAACCACAAATTCTTCTATTCCATCTGGCAATGTCAGTACTGGGGCGTTGCTCAACTTTTGCTTCAAGATATCGAAGGATTCTTGCTGCTTAGGGCCCCAAACAAACTTAACCTTCTTCTTAGTTAAGGAGGTTAGGGGCGCAGCAATCCTTGAAAATTTTTCGATGAAACGCCTGTAATATCCTGCCAATCCCAGGAAGCTACGAATCTCCGTAGGCATCTTTGGCTCTTGCCAATTCATAACAGCTTCAACTTTAGCGGGATCCACTTGGATACCCCGCTCACAGACCACATGTCCAAGAAATTGGACCCCTCGAAGCCAAAATTCACACTTGGAGAATTTGGCATAGAGTTTCTCCTGATGCAGGAGCTTGAGAATACAACGAAGGTGTTTCTCATGGTCATCTTGATTCTTCGAATAGATAAGAATGTCGTCAATGAAAACGATGACGAATTTATCTAAGTAAGGCTTGCAGACGCGATTCATGATATCCATGAACGTGGCTGGTGCATTAGTGAGCCCAAAAGGCATCACTAGGAACTCGTAGTGACCGTAACGAGTCCTAAATGCAGTCTTATGCACGTCTTCATCCTTGACCTTCAATTGATGGTAGCCTGACCTCAAATCAATCTTCGAGAAGTAACTTGCCCCTTGAAGCAGATCGAACAAATCGTCGATTCTGGGCAGAGGATACCTATTCTTGATCGTGACTTTATTAAGCTCGCGATAGTCGATGCACAGGCGCATCGACCCATCCTTCTTCTTGACAAACAAGATTGGCGCTCCCCAAGGAGATGAACTAGGTCTAATGAAACCTTTAGCCAGCAATTCATCTAGCTGCGTCCGCAACTCTTTCATTTATGTGGGTGCCAATCTGTATGGTGCCCTGGCAACTGGTGCCGCTCCGGGGATGATATCGATCCTGAATTCCACTTGTCTGTCTGGTGGTAAACCAGGTAGATCTTCAGGGAACACTTCTGGGTATTCAGAAATGACAGGGATGTCTTCCATCTTCGGTTTAGGCTCATCAATAATCACTTGTGCCATGTAGATGACACACCCCTTCTTCAAACACTTAGAAGCTTTGAGCATAGTCACTTGCTCAGGTAGTCCATACTGGGTATCTCCCCGAATGGTAAGTGATTCACCAGACGGAGTCTTTATTACCACTTGTTTCTGGTTACAGACAATTTGGGCCTGATTATGAGATAACCAGTCCATACCCAGAACTATGTCAAAACCAGCCAACTTAAAGGGAAGTAGAGATAGAGGAAAATAATGGTTCTTAATGGATATAACACATCCATCTAACACTGTAGAGACGGTTTCTATGGTACCATCTGCTAACTCTACCTCATAGTTTACGCTTAAGGTTTTGACAGGTAAATTCAACAATTTACAAAACTTATGATCTACGAAAGACTTATCTGCGCCTGAATCAAAAAGTACTCTTGCAAAGACATCATTTACAAGGAAAGTACCTGTTATGACATTATTGTCTTGCACAGCCTCTTTCGCGTCCATCCTGAAGACTCTGGCATTAGTCTTCTTAGCCTCCTCAGGCTTCTTGTTGTACTTTGGGCAGTTGGTCTTGATGTGCCTCTTTTCATTGCAACGGTAGCACGTTGCGTCTTTTATCTTCTTGCAATCCAGGGTTTTGTGATCCGTGGACTTGCAAATACCACAAGCAAAGGATTTTGACTGAGTCTGAGAGTTCGACTCCAGTCTGCACTTTCCATAGTGCTGCTTCTTGCAAATTTTACACTTGGGCTTCTCATCAGACTTATGCCCATCCTTCCTCGACTCAGATCCCTTCTTGTAATCACCGTTCCCACGGTGTTTCTTGTTCGACCTTCATGAACCATCATCTTCACGCTTCCTCTTCTCGGCCTCCTTATTCCTCAGCGATCTCTGCCTGACCGCATCTAGAGTGAGGGATAAGGAAAGGTCAGTTACAGACCTGAAGGTAACTGGCCGAGAAGCTTTTACACTGGCCTTGATTTCCGGAGCTAAACCACCAATAAAGCGAGCGATTATTTTTGGCTCCGGGGTTACCAAGTAAGGAACCAACCGGGAAAGCGTATTGAAGCTTGTCAGATAAGCTTGGCAGTCGAGGTTCGTCATCACCAACGATAGAAAGTTAGATTCTATCTTTTCCACCTCATGTTGAGGGCAGAAATTTTCCTTGATTAGGGCAATGAATTGATCCCACGACATATTATACAATGGGATCTTTCCGGAGGCCTCCATCAGAGATCTCCACCATGCTAACGCTTCACCCTTGAAGGACTGTGATACAAACTTAACTATATCCCTTTCAGCGCACCCGCTGATATCTACCACCGTGTCCATCTCGTCCAGCCAAGTCATGCAGTCGACGGCTCCTTTTTCCCCAGTAAAATCCCTGGGTTTACAAGACACAAAGTACTTATAGGTGCAACCCTTGTTACGGGGTCCTTGATGCAGTACTAATTGCTGAGATGGGACACTTTGGTGGTTGGTGGACTGACGGTCATCACCATCTTTCTTGGGTCCATTCTTTTTGGGATGAGGCTTGCTATGAGCCTCAGAATGTGTCTTGGGCTTTGAATGTGATGCAGAGTGGGTCCTACTTCGAGTACCACTATATTCATCATACTGCCGCTCCAGAGCCTGTGTAACAGCTCCGTCTATGATTGCTTTTAATTCAGCACCCGTTAACGTAATCTGGGCGTTCTCATTTTGCTCCACAGGATGGCTATTTATTTCATTTGAGTCAGCCATTTGAATTGAACTGTTGCAGAAAACAAGGACAATATTTTATTTGGGAGTTTATTATGGAATTACCCCTTAGGGTAACTCGTTAACCATGGTAAACAGAGACCATATTTGGTTAACTTATTAATCGTATTAATTTAGGATTTCAATTAAAATTCATCCTAATTATAAACAATAACAATATATATTAGCACATAAGGCTTAGTCACATGGACAATTTAAATTATAAGCTATGATTTCAGAGAATCAAGGCTTTTAAGGTTTAAATATATTTTATTACCTTTTTCAGACAGTGAGTCAAAGCTACAACTGTCTTTTGGCTCATGTGGAAATGAGCAAGGCCCGTAGGCATTATATTACCAACGTATGGTAAAATAGGATCATCTTAATTGATGATCTTAACCCATGATTCAGAGATCATATAATTGGGTTGGAATCTTCTAAAGAATCCTTATACATATAAAATGACATGTGATTGTAACGAATTACGTCTGCCAGGAGTGTTAACATGTTTTAAGATGTTAACAGGAATTTGAATCTTTTTAAACAGGTCTTACCATCTTGGCCCGGTCTTATATTTGACACGAGACTAGGTTTCACACTTTAAGATTTTTAATTCAATAATTACTTATGCAGATTTATTTAAGAGGAATGATTTTAATTTGTTTATTTCATTTGTAATTTATTTATGCACATTAAGCAATATTAAATTTATAAAACAAACATTCCATTGATTTATTCAAAATCTTACATGTTGCCCTAAACAGGTCTTTCAAATAACAAACTATTACCCGCGTAGGGGGTTCTAAACAAGTACTTGCCCACGCAGGGGCTTTAAGCAAACAAACTAGTCCACGCAGGGACCTTAACAACTAAACATCATACCCACGCAGGGGTTAACGGAAAATAGAAAGATAGGCCCACGCAGGGGCTCAAAACAAACATACATCACACATACCCATATAGGGGCTTAACAACCAAATACACCCACGCAGGGGCTTACACAGAAAATGGGAGGATTCAATGATCCTTCTTGTTCTTCCCCTTGATTAAGCCTACTAATCCTTGGAAGAATGTCTGCCTCTCCCTGCGGTCCTCGTGAACTACCCGTTCAACTTGATTCAACCTCTGAATGAGTTCTTCATGTTCAGGTGGTGAGAATCTAGGTGGCTGCGATTGAGCCCGGATGATGGGTCTAGAAGGTATCTGGTATCCCTGAGTCGGGTAACTCACCCCCCATGGATCCCCATAGGGTCCTTGGGTGTTGTAGTTCGCTGCTACCATGTACGGAACAGCCTCCGCGTACCCATAGTTGTGATGCGTTGGGGGTTCAAACGGGTTGTAAGCCATGCCACCCGTATATGCCGGGATTGGGTTATCAAATCCCATTGGCGGTGGCTGTAGTACAGCAGGGTTGGAGGGTCCACCCATTTGCGGGTCCTCCTGGTGCGGTGGTAGTGGCTGGCACTTGACTGATGTGGGGAACTGAAATTAAAGCCCCCCGGTCGTATAGACATGCGGGCACCGGTTCTCCTACGCCTCGGCGGTTGAGGAGGTGTCGGCTGAACTGGTGGCGGTGGAGGTGGTGGCGTAACTGCCACAAATCGGTGATCCTCCGATGAATCTTGATGATGCGGCTGCGGCTGTGGCTCCTGCTGCTGTTGCTGCCCATGAGAAGACGAGTGGTGAGAAGGTGTATAGTACCACTCGTGCTGAGTAAACATGGCCTGGAAACTGTCTGGACCACCGTAGGGTGATCCGTGGAAGGACGATCCGTCGGAGATCTCGATAGGATGGTTTGGGGCGCCACTTGCAGGCATGACGGGGTCCGTATCCTCGTCCATGTCCTCCGCATTATCACCGGAGAAGTGATTGTCTGGCCCCAGTGGGTTGAAACCCACGGGTTCTGGTATGAATCCTACCGGGTTAAACTGTCCCCGGAAAGCAGGTGTAGGGTCTCCATAGGAATGATGGGACAAAGACCTCTGTAGCGGTATGTAGGAAGGCAGAGGGTTGTTGGGCTCGTCTTCCGAATGTGGTCCGTATGAATTGTGGACCGGAGGTGTTGAGCTGTGGGAAATAGACCGTCTAGCTGATTGAAAGAGGTTTCTCCGGTTTTGCCGGGGATCTTCGCTCTCAGTCGTAGGTGGAGCTCGTACATTCGAGGGTCCAGCTTCATGGTCATTGGGGGCAGTTACTGGCCCCTTTCCACGCTCTCTTCTTCGGAAAAATCTCGGAGGCATTTTGATATCCCTGTCAATAAAGCATAAGATAACAATAACAAAATATAAAATTTAAAGGACAAAACAAAACCCGAATAAGGTGGAATTTGTCCTAGGTTATAAGTCTAGACTCGAAGGTTTAGATATGTGCAATTGTGTAACTGAGATTAAACACAAAAGGCTAGTGTTTAATTCACTCAGTGTTGGCTCTGATACCAACCTGTCACACCCCGATTTCCACGTGTCACCGGTGGGCCCGGTGGGGGAGTATCGTGACGTGGTTGGCAGTGTAATAGTCAAACAACACAATATAAAAATGCACAGCGGAAGCAAATTTAAAATATAATACAACCAAATTTATTTATTGTAATCAAAGTCACAATATCCGGTGTTTATCCACAGTAGGATCGAAACAAAATAACATTTAATGGTTCAACAGACTTCAGGCATCTTAAGCTTGCGAGACTTCTAATGATGCTTAGGAGAAATCCCAGCCAATTTCGCTTAGTACCTGCATTTAATCTTTTTGGGAAAATACGTCAGTTTACACTGGTAAATACATTCAACTGACTCATTTTGTAAAATGATTGAAAATTGGTTTGGATGCACATGGCATAAACATTTTTATAACCTGGGAGAATTATTTAATATTATAATCTTATGAACGAATTATATGTTACTTATGCGTTCAGTAGCCCGGATCTAGTCCGGGTTAAAGATCAATAGACACACCACATAATTGAGTTATACATGACAGGTGTACGCCTACACCCCGTGCTCAGGTCGTGGCCATCTCGTAAGATAATGCCAAGGATATCCGGGACATGGTCATTAACCCCCCAAAGGCTGTAAAGTAAACAAGACTGTTTAAACGAGCCGATCAAATTATTCAACTACCCACTAAGCGTGGAGATTTGATGCCCGATCAAGCGGTATGCTATATACCGTAACCCAAGCCCGTATAGGGAAAATAAGTTAAAAGTATTTACCTGATGCAAAGTATATTTCACAATAAGCAAATAGCACGTAGCTTTTACTGGTTCTCCTAATCTGGAACGAAGGTTTAATATAACCTATTAGAATACTAACGGGTCTTTAATTAAGCTTAAGCTTAGACCGGCTAGTTTCAAAGATACGGTTCGTACGCACGATTAAGCGAAGACCGGATAGAATGTGATTTAGACCCGACAAGTTTGAAGACTTGTTTAATATGGGTGTATTATTCACATTCTGGATTTTGAGATAAAACCGATAAGGTTTGACCCGTTTCGGCTAATTTATGTAAACTTGCTACATAAACCGAACTGAACGCGAAATATGCGTAACGGGTATCCGTAAGAGCCATATACAGGTTTCCTAAGTTAATATGCTTCAAATATGTTGAGACATCAGTAGGATGTCTTTCGTTATGCCCGAAGTGAATTTAAACACAAACTATGCCCCGTAGGGGTAGTTTGGTCATTTTAAAGATTGTAAAAGAGTCTAAATGTTTAACTGAGTTACAGGTCTGATGTAAACAGCAAACATACTCAATTTGATGAGTTATAACAGTAGGCTAAAGCATATATGTGAAATTTATCATCTTTAACCAAACTATGCCCCGTAGGGGTATTTTGGTAATTTCACACAAGCCGAAAAGCTCAAAAACGAAGTCTGAGTTAATCAACCTTTGCTTACTGTTAAAATATCATAATTTTCCTCATATATCAGGAGGTATCAACCCGGGTATGTCCAATATGATTTTAAAACATACTATGCGTTAAAAACGCTAAATAAGGCGATTAAAGGCCATTACCGGGTTCGGTACTTAAATCTGATATTTTTATATTTCCAGAAGGCTTAAAATAATTTATTTATCATATGTGATCAGTGGCAAAAGGTTTGGAGTCGTTTAGATATGTAAAACTCATTTTATGGCCCGTAAGGGCAAAACCGACATTTACCGAATTAAGCCTACGCCTATGAGTTATGATCAGCCTAAAATTAATTAAAAATCTTTAAAAATCCTAACATAATATATTACATCAGTGGGTAAAAGATTTGATACCAAAAAGTATGTTTAACTAGGCTATACGCTAATTACGCCATTTTATTAACATAAAGCATTAATTTTGCGATAATGAGCATAACTCTTAATCTACAAGTCAAACTGATGTCAAACTTTGCATACAAGTCTATATATCAGTAACTAAGGTTTCTACACTTTTACATTTTTATAAATCACGTTTTAAGGTAATAAGGGCATAATGGTCAACATATGAGCAATTAACGGAAATATGCATATTAATTGGATAACTAGTGAACCAAGGTGTATAATCACAGAGGGTTGTTCTAACATGTATCCTAATCCAATTAAAGCTCTGAGGCATTTTTAAAACATGCCTTTACGGGTCAGAACTGAAAGTCAAAGTGAAAGTCAAAGTATGTGACTTTCGGTTCCGAACCGGGTCTAAACAGGAAATAGTCGGGTTGAACATGTTTAGACATGTTCTTACACTTATTACTAAGTTATAACAATGATCAAACAGGTTATATATGTTCTAGATAGCTAATTATGCATAAATGACATTTTAAGCATTATGTTGACTTTTTAATTAAAAGTTTGACCCGACATTTGACCTGGTTAGGATGGTGATCAGGGGAAACCCTTTTGGGGTTTTATTACCCACATAAATACCAACTTGTAACCACTTTTAATTCGAGATATGACTGAGCCATTATTGATTAATCTCGAAGTCAAACCGTAATTACGACGGTTTGACTTTTAGCTAATTAAACAAGCTAAACTCAACTAAACAAGAACTAACAGGCTTACAAGAGTCCTATGCACGAGATATGATCAGTTGGGAGAGTTCCTTAGCTCCAGAAATGCTCCAAATGATCAGATGGAAGTGTGATGAACAACATTGCACAAAGTGGCTTTATATAGTGAAATTCCCACCATAAGAAGTTGACAACTAGCTCTATGATCAACCACAACCATCCAACACATGTCCCTAGTGTTCTAGCACAGTTAGGGGTCGCCCACCATGTTGCAAATGCGATTAAAAGTCGAGTTTCCGCGAATACAGGGGCCTGTCCCCGTTTTCTGTATCTGGGGGCCGGAAGCGGCCCGCTTCCCATTTACCCGAAACCAATGCGGGCCGCATGGGCCTGCAAAATCAGAATTTTGATTTTCTTTGTTTTCCAACTTGACCTTTGGTTAAATTGAAAGGGTAATTAGGTCTTAACTTGCAATTTGACCCCTTGTAATATACCCACAAGGACTTTAGGACTTATACCCACTTTGCCAAGTCCCTGAACACTTCCGGTTAACCCGAAAAGCCTTAACTTTCAATGTTAACCCTTTAACCCCTCGCACACGAATTTGATCATAACTTTCTCATACGACAACAAAACTTTATGAAATTTTAATCGTGCATTCTAGTGAGCATAGTTTATATTTACAAAGCTTCGGGTTTGTCAAAAGATCACTCAGAGGTATATCTTTAACATGTTGACACATTTGACCCCTGTAGTTTGTAACATCTCACTTTTAGCTTCGTACGATCCATGACTTATTCATTTGATGTTATGAACATCATGTAGGGTTATTATGAAGTATATTTATTCACTGTTGACACTTAGAATCCGTATAATCACATACTTTCCATGTTTGTCAACTTTAGTCCTTTTATAACATTCTTTCACACGTTCAAACTTTATGACACGTGTCGACACATTATAGGACGTGAATTTTCGAGGTGTTACAGAATGTTACCTTGATCCTCAAGGAAACATTGCTATTGATACGAAAACTCTTAGTCTAGAAGCTTTCATTGAGGAATTTGCTGAAGAAGAAGAAGCCTTACAGATAGAATGGTGGGGAGGTGGAGAAGAAAAAGAAAAAGAGAAAGAGTCACAGCCAAAGAAGATTGATGATGGGATTATCGATACTTCACAAGAATTCACCGCTGATATCTTGAGAAAGATGACTGACAAAGTGCTTGCTGCAAAGGAACTTAAGGTAGACTCTAAGTCTGAAACTGAGCCTAAAAGCAAGGTCAGTCCAAACATTTCAACAAGAGAGTCAGGTAAGAAAGTCAAAGGTGATAGTGACTGCAAAAGTTGCATGAAAAACTGCAAGTTTTGTAGTACACTTACTTATCTTAGTGATAAAAAAAGTTGAAGAACTGACAACAAGAGTCAGAAAGGTTGAAGATCAGATTCTAGACCGTGATAAAATGCTAAAAGCTTCAAATGATCGAGCTAAAAATTTAACTGAGAAAATTGAAATTGATAAAATTGAAGTAGAAAGAATTAGGAAAGAGAATGAAAAGCTAATTCACGAAAATCGTCAACTCTCAGAAAATTTTGACAAACTAAAACGAACGGTAAAAGATTCTGATGAAAGAAACGGTAAAACCAATAAAGAAAATGAGCATTTAACTGTAGTTCTTAGATACAAAGAAGAGAAAATCAACCAACAACTGGATGAGATTGCTAAATTGAAGCTTCAGTTTGAAGAAGCTAAGATTGAGAATGACCGTATCAATCTGAAATTAACCAGTTACAACTCCACAAGCTTTGTTTTACAACACATTGTTCCTAAACCCATCGGGAAAGACAAAGCAGGCGAAGATGTTTACTCGGATGGAACTGGGGTTGGGTATCATCAGGTTCCACCGCCAGTGTTAAACAATTTTTCAAAGAAAAAGTCCGGGTTGGTAAATGATGAAGATGAAACAAATGAAATAAAACTTCCAGAGTCAATTGATGTTATATTTTCTTCATCTGATGATAGTGTTCAAACTGAGATTGTGAAAGGCATGGCTGAAAATGTTTTGAAGTCTGATAGTGATTCAGTTGAGGATGAAGAGTGTTTTCTGAACAATTACATTCCGAAACCAAAATCCAAAAACAACTTAAATGAAGAACCTACTCTTGTCATGTACAAGATGTCGGGATCGGATAAGTTGTATTCGGATTCTGATTTTCCACTGGAGAATGTTAATGTTGCTAAATTGACAAATGTGTTCAAATTGGTTGAAATTGATCTGTCTGAGATTGAAGGTCTAAAACAGACGAAGAGGCAAATGAATTTTGAAAAAGATAAAGCTTACTACAAGAAACCTGTTGTTCCACCGCGTTTTTATAACAACAATCGAAACAGATAGTCGGATGGTTATCAGGGTGGTAAGAATTATCAAAGGAAAAATGTTCAAAACAGAAGGTTTGCTGAGAAAAAGGTGTTTGTGAATAGTTCAAGTTCACTTTCTGATGAAGAAACTGAGATCTTTTCAAAATCAAACAAAGAGTTCTTTGAGAAGAAAGCATCGCAGCCTCAGTCTGAAGGCACAAGTCGAGTAGTTGACACTCGAACATGCTTCAAATGCAATCAACTTGGACATATTGCATGAAAGTGTACCAACTTGAAGCCTAAGACTGAAGTTGTGATGAATTCAAGAAAGAAAGATGATGTGAAGGGAAAAGCTCCATTGGTTGTTGAGAAAAAAGTTTTGAAAAATGACAACACCAAGATCAAAACTGAACCTGTTAAGAATATGGTAACTAAAAATGATAAGTTTTACAAACGGGTTGCATCATCTCAACAAACATGGAAGCCAAAAGTGGTTGAAAAGAAGTCAAGTGTTCCAAAACCAAAGGTTTCTAAGACTGCAAAAACATCATCTTCAACTAAAAAGATTGATGTTCCTTTGGATTACTATGAGAAACTTGAAAAACAAAAGTCTGTTACTTCTGAGAAAAAGGTTGTTTTGAAGAAAGACCAACCATCTGGTCAACCTCAAAAAGACGAATTTTTCTTATATAAAGAGGTTGACGTTGGGTCTGCAGAGAGCTTAAAGATGAATGATAAAAATTTTCCGCCACTTTACACTACAAAATCTCACCTTAAAGTCCAGTTACCCGAGTCGAAAGAGGCTTGGGTAGCATCAAAATCTCACTAAGTGTTTGTGATATGTGCAGGAGCTTCCAAGATCCGTTTCACGATGGATTATGGATAGTGGAGCTTCTCGGCACATGACGGGGAAAACAGCCCTGCTGTACGATGTTAGAAATTTCAATGGAGGTTATGTAGGTTTTGCAGGCAATCAAGGTGGTAGAATAGTTGGAGAAGGAACGTTATCTAATGGGATTGTTACGTTTTAAAGAGTTAACTACATCGCCGATCTTGAAAACAATCTTCTAAGAATATCTCAGATCTGTGATCGTATGTATACCACTCACTTTACTGACAAAGAATGTTTGATCTTGAAACCAGGATTTGTTATCCCTGAAGAATGGATTATCATGAGAGCACCAAGAGTCAATGATCTGTACGTGTTGGACATGAGTGTAGCAACTACAACCACGGGTCAGGCTCATTGTTTTGTGTCAAGAGCAACTGAGAAGGAATCGTAATTGTGGCACCGGAAGATGGGTCATATACATCTTAGAAAAATGAATCACTTGGTGCACAATGACTTGGTTACTGGTGTTCATGTCAAAAGTTTTCATCTTGAGGGAGAATGTATTAGTTGTGTCAAAGGCAAGCAGAAAAAGAAATCACATCCTCAAAAGAAAGTCAACTCAGTCTCAAGACCTTTAGAGAGACTTCATATGGATCTTTTTGGTCCAGTGAATGTCAAAAGCATCACTGGTGATTACTATTGTTTGGTTGTCACGGATGATTTTTCAAGGTTTTCATGGGTTTCATTTCTGAAGTTGAAAGATGAGACGTTTGATAGTTTGATGGCGTTGTTCAAAAAAATTGAAAACTTGTACCAAAGGTGTATCAAAAGAATCAGAAGTGATAATGGTACTGAGTTCAAGAACAACAAGATGGAAGAATATTGTGATGAAAGAGGTATATTGCATGAATTTAGTGCTCCTTATATTCCACAACAGAATGGAGTAGCTGAAAGAAAGAACAGGACGCTAATTGAAACGGCCATGACGATGCTTGCTGATTCCAAGCTACCTGTTAACTTTTGGGCAGAAGCAGTATTCGCCGCATGCTATACACTCAACCGGGTTCTCACAGTAAATAAATTCAACAAGACATATTTTGAGATGATCAATAACCGCAAACCGAACCTGAAGTATTTAGAACCGTTTGGGTCTCCCTGTACTGTTCTAGATCCTTTTGGAAAGTTTGGTGCAAAGAGCATTGAAGGAATTTTCATGGGTTACTCAAGTCCATTAAAACGAGTCTTTGTTCCGAGCCTGAAGTGGATTATTAAAGCACACAATGTTAAGTGTTAGGGTTACACAATGCCACCACAGAATCCTGGAGATTCATGGTGT
Source organism: Helianthus tuberosus (assembly GCA_030545235.1). Lineage (NCBI taxonomy): Eukaryota > Viridiplantae > Streptophyta > Magnoliopsida > Asterales > Asteraceae > Helianthus > Helianthus tuberosus. The sequence continues at coordinate 180,178,794 of CM060351.1, forward strand.
TTTCATTATGATAATTTGTGGGATTCGTTTGACATGGAAGAAGAAAAGGAAGAAGAAGATTTCTTTGACGAGTTGGATATTCTAAGAGAGTATGAGTCTTCGCAGGAAAGGTTCCCAGCTGAGTATTCTAGACGACCACAACAAACTTCAAATGACAATGAAGCAGGTCCGAGCAATGCTGGAGAACATGATGATATTCAACAAAATGAAGTTGCTCCTGATAATCAGACGGCAGGCAATGATAATCAAGAATCTGATAACATGCCAGTATTTGATCATGGTGATTCAGATTCTGAGGGGGAGCAAATCCAGATTTCAAGTCAAACAAACCCAGTCAGTGAACAAGGTGCAAATCAGAATGTTACAAATTTGGAGGGCGAGGTAGATGTTCTAGGCGAGGTGATTGCAAGAACTCTTTCATACCATCCAGAAGAGCTGATCATTGGAGAATTGCAATCAGGCGTTCGCACTAGACGTCAAATTGACCAAGGCCTTACTTGTTTTTATTCTACAGTAGCTCCTTTACAAACTGAGTTTTCACTTAGTTGTTTTATTTCGCAGATCGAACCGCGTATATACAAAGAGGCGCTAACTGAAGATTCTTGGGTCAATGTTATGCAAGAAGAGTTGAGTCAGTTTGAGAAGTTAGGAGTGTGGAAGTTAGTAGACTTGCCTGATGGTTAGAGGAAGATAAACACCAAGTGGGTGTTCAAGTGTAAGAGAGACGATAGAGGGGTTATTATTCGTAACAAAGCTCGAATCGTAGTCCAGGGTTTCAGTCAGCAAGAGGGGATAGATTTCACCGAAGTGTATGCTCCAGTTGCTAGACTAGAAGCGATCAGAATCTTCCTAGCATTTGCGTCTTGGAAAAATTTCAAAGTTTATCAGCTAGATGTTAAATCGGCGTTTCTCTAGGGGAAGGTAAAAGAGGAGGTATATGTCGGACAGCCACCGGGTTTCACCGACCCAATCCACAAAGACAAGGTCTACTTGTTAGACAAAGCACTGTATGGTTTACACCAGGCCCCGAGAGCTTGGTATGAGACTTTGTCTCAACACCTGCTTGCCAACAGCTTCATCCGTGGAAAAGTGGATGCCACTCTCTTCACCAAAGAGGCCGACGGACATCTTCTGATAGTTTAGATATATGTGGACGACATCATATTTGGGTCTACAAATGAAAATTTGTGCAAAGATTTTGAAAGAGTTATGAAGCAGAAATTTGAAATGTCATCGATGGGTGAGATGAAATTTTTCTTGGGACTACAGGTTGATCAATTGCCTAAGGGAATTTTCATACATCAAACGAAGTACGTTCATGATATCTTGGAGAAATTCGGGATGTCAGGTTCTACTCCAGCTTCCACCCCATTAGCGACGAACCATGGGATAAACCCTGATCTAACCGGAGAGAAGGTAGATGAAACGTTGTATCGTTCCATGATCGGATCGCTGATGTACTTGACAGCTTCAAGACCCGATATTATGTATCCAACCTGCCTCGCAGCAAGATTTCAATCTAACCCGAGAGCTTCGCACATGGTCATTGTTAAAAGGATATTATGCTACCTTAAAGGAACTCCATCGTTGGGGTTGTGGTATCCAAAATATGGCGAATTCATGCTCGAAGGTTATTCCGATTCAGATTTCGGATGCTGCAAACTTAACGCTAAATCAACAACAGCGGGGTGTCGGTTCTTTGGATCAAGATTGGTTACCTGGCAATGCAAAAAGCAGACCTCTGTGGCTTTATCCACATGTGAAGCGGAGTATGTATCTGCTAGCAGCTGCTGCTCTCAGATCTTGTGGATCCAGCAACAGATGCGCGACTACTGTTTACAATTTCTAAACACCCCTATCTTGGTTGATAATAAGGCAGCGATAAACATTACGAAAAATCCTGTTCATCACGCTAAAACGAAACACATTGAAATTCGTCATCACTTCATCCGAGATTGTTTCGAGAAGAAGTTGATACGAATTGAGAAAATCCACACTGACGAGCAAAAAGCTGATTTACATACCAAAGCATTTGATAAAACTCGTTTTCAATACTTGTTAAAACTGAATGGTATGAAGCTGACGTGTGCGTATATATACATAATTTTGCAATGAATTTACACATGATTTGGTTTTAAATTTATAAAAGTGATTATTACTTTTACATCAAAACACACACGAAAGAGGCAAGTGTACCCCGTCATATATGTAGTAAAGTATCGGTAAGAACCAAGTATCGATCCAAGGAAATGGGCGGAGGAATAATACTAGACATTTGTCACTAAACTACCGGTAAAAACATAGGTTGTTTGATTTTAATTAAACTAAAGTAAGCATAAATAAATACATATAAAAACATAGTAGATAATAGATAAAAAGCCTTGCTTAATACACAACCACAGCATGTCAACTAAGTCGGTTTTGGCACTAGAAGCATTCGGTCAATTTTCCATTTTAAGACAATTAGTATCGCTTTCGGGAATCCTAACATGACAATCATTCGGAAAGCTAAAACGATAAACACACTTTAACCACCTAAAATTGTTCTTTAACGTGCAATTGATAAATGTCTATGAAAATCTCTTAAAAATAAGTTAGTCATCAGTTAGGAGTTTTCTAACCTCACTTAAACAAGGAAAGCGACACCGATAAACACAATGCAACCACCGAGACAAGCATAAACTAGATTAAATCACAACCGAGTTCATTTTACAAATCTTGCACAATAATTCACCAAGAAAGCAATTTTGGCCTAAACTACTAACTAAGCTAACAAATCATGGCAAGAATTTATAACGACACCATCTAACCCGTTAAGGTCCTTACGTGACGGCAAGCTCTCTTGATTAACAATAATTACATTTTATTAAATCACTAACCATTTCTAGTATCATGATGCACACATTTAAACCAAGCTAAACTAGTTAACCAAGTTCAAAGTTTACTAATACAAGATTAATTAAGGTTCATTTTTCAACTATCTTAACTAACCAAATACCAATCATCCAACACAATTACTTATAATCAAGAAATCAATATCAATAACAAGGTTGCAAATTAATCATCAAAGATTAACATAGAAAATACTTCAAAATGTCATTACAAACAGAGATTAACACACTAATGGTTATAATCAAGCAAGGGATTGTTGTGTTTTTGCCCAAAGGCTACAATAATACATAAACATTAATCTAAATGCTTGAAAGATTAACAAAAACATGGAAAGATTAGAAAACCAAACCATAAACAAGTATAAGATTAAGAATCCGGATAGTAATGGAGCTAAACGGCACAATGTGGCTTGAATCCGGGTCAAAAGCATAGCCTCCGGAGCCTGTAAAATCGCCTGTGAAGCTCCCAAAATTCCAGAATATCGAACAGAATGTTTCTGCAAGTTTTTTTATATTTTTTCGATGTCGCACGGTCGTGTGTCCTGTTGCACGACCGTTCACTTTATGCAATTATTGGAGTATGGTGCACCATACTGCATGACGTCACAGATCTTGACCAGTCGTAGGTCACACACGGTCGTTCTTCGTATCGCACGACCGTTCCATTCCGGGATCTTGTTGCACGAGCTGTTGCACTGGTCGTTCATCACCGAGGTTTTGGCTGATCATCGTATCCGCACGGGGTGCAAATTATGGCACGACCGTGCGTCACCGGGCTGGCCTTGTGTGCCTTGCACACCTAGTCGCACCTTCGTTCATTGCCGGGCTGATCATCATTTGTCGGAGATGCACGGTCGTGCATCAGGTCGCACGACCGTTCCACACGCCCAGGTCAGTTTTCTAACAGAAGGTTCGCAGCTTCGTCGTTTTGTCCGGAAGGTCCTCGTGTTCGCTATCATCTTGTCTGGTATGCTGTTTTAGGCCTGTAAACAAAAGTGTAGATAATTAAGTATCCGAATGACGGTTTTACGGCCGAAAACGCATAAAATAGGGGTAAACGGGGGACTAAAATATGCGTAAATTAACGAATATCAAATCTCCCCACACTTGAACCTTGCTTGTCCTCAAGAAAGCTAAACTAAAATACAACAAAAGATAGAATCAAACAAGAACGATAATTTACACACTATTTTATTGAAAACAACTATAAACGGTTAGCCGGTTTTTCGAAAGACAACATCAAAAGACTCAAACCCAACAAGCATATGCAAATATATAGCGACAACCAAAAAGCGGTAACTTCACATTTAATTGACTCAACATGTTAATCTTCACACAACTCACAATGTTCACACACACTCGGTTTTATTTATGAAACATACATAAAATGTGTACGTGCAAACACTCAATGCCTCGTCAATGAAATGTGTAATATCATAAGCTTGTCATAAGATCTCGTCTCCACCAACTAACATGCAAATAAGTGTAAATCAAGAGGTCTTTACGGGTTGTAACGTTAGGCTTGGGCGAAGGGTATGGAAATGGATATTTAAAGTGGCGAAAATGGTTAAAACTCGGTAGTAGCGTTTAACTAGCAACAAACAATACAACTATACATACAAATGCCTTAAAAAGGCGACTATTGCGCAATCGAGCTTATCAACGAAATTTTAACATTTAAGCATTCAAAATTGCTCGATTTTTATCAACTTCACCCTATTTTAGGGTGTTTTATTTTCTTTTATTTTCTTTTTTTTTAACAAATGGATTTATACAATGAAACATAAACAATAACAAGCGCTAGTTAAATGATTATTTTGACCGAGTTTCAACACTAAAAAGGTTTAAAACATAAAAAGGCTAAATTTGGCTAAGTGGGCGATAATGTGGGTAAACAAAGGTAAACGGGAAGGCTCGACATGGTTAATCCTAAAGGGTAATATAAGGTAAACGGGAAGCACAACACAAAGAGCAAGGTTTACAACAAAGGGGTAATCTAAGTGCCTCTATCACTTTTACACAAATCCGCACGTTCATGGTCTTAACAAGCATACTAGTGACAAGTTCTAAATTACACATAAAATCCGGCTCACTCCTATATCCGAAATGAACAAATATATAACAATATCAAGGCTCAAATATGCTCACGTAACGGAAGGAATGGGTAAAAGTGTGAAAACTATCATGCAAGTCTTTCTTTGTTTGTCACGCTTTCCGGTTTCCTTTTTCAAAAATATTTTGCTTGTCGAGTTTTTTTATCAAGTCCGAAGCTTTCTAAAACACAACCAACCGGTTTATTTACTAAAATATATACAAAATACAGGTATTTTTGAATGATTTTTCTGATTTTTTGCTTTTTTTTAACATATAATAAGGACAAACAAAGTTAACCCCCTCCCCACACTTGAACTTCGCATTGTCCCCAATGTGAGACCCGAAATATAGAGAAAAGGATAATAGTACTCCCCTCAAGATGATGTTGATGCAACGAGACTTCCGAAGCTGTATCTGTCGCGTGCTCCGGTCCAAGATCCGATAGCCCAAACCTGCAAGTATGTCACATGTACACCAAAACAGGACAGAAATAGAATAAACATAAATAAACCATAATATACAAAAATATAAAAACTAAAATCCAAACAAGACATAAAGTAAATTGTCTGAAATTAAAATACATAACCGGGGTGTTTGAAATAACAGTCAAAATAAACACCCGAAATATAAAGTACTGAAATAAAAACAACCACCAACTATCAACACCACTGCCTCCTACGCGTCGTCACCATCATCATCGTCTCTCGTAAAGGACGGGCCCGCATCGCCATAACCAGGGGGTTCCACGGTGGGAACTGTGGGGGATGCTGAAAATAGTCGGGATATGCATGATGCATCTCCCCAAATAGATATGAAAATCCCGCACTCACCCCCTGCTATAAACTATCCTGGCTCTGCCTAAGCTGATCCTGAGTGGCCCTGAGCTGATCCTGACTAGCCCGGATCTGGTCCTGGCTAGTCCTAATCTGGTCTATGTAAGTACCATGCTGCTCCTACGTAACTCGCATCTGCTGGAACTGCTGGTAAAACTCTGGCCAGTCCTGATGCTGGTGGTAATCATGGTGTTGCGGTGAATGTGGCGGTGTCGGTGGATGTGGTACGTGCTGCTCATGATGCTGCTCCCCCATCTCTACATCCTCATTTTCCTCCACAGCTGGAGGCAACGGGTCCCAGACCTCGTTGTTCAACCCCTTCAACCTATCCCCGTGAGGCAACTCAGCAATCACTCCCATCGCCTTCAGTGACCTATTGTTAACATGAACACCCTCGGTTATCAGAGTGAGACTCTGAAGTACCTCGTCAGTCATCAAATTCAGATTATAAGCAATTTCGGTCACGTGCTGACCGCCATGGATCTCACTGCTAGGCTTCCGCCCCGAGCACTTCACGAAGTATTCAGCCATCCTCGCGGCTAGGTTGATAGGTGCTTTCTCAACCAGCCCATAGAGAAAAATCAAATCTGGTGTTGGACAGTTACCAAGACTGTCCATGCGCCCGCAAATTGTGTGGCTAAACACATGGTGCATCACTCGCACCAAGGGGTCTCTCAATCTAGAAGCCTTCGACATCCTCGGGTCATACGGGTCACCTACAGCATTTTCAGCCCAAAACTGGTTTCGGGCTGCATCAGATGGAAAAGTGAACTGATCCGTGAAGACATCGGAGTCCATCTCATCTCTTGTGTAAATCCCGAGCTGCCTACCCAATCGACCAACCGACCAAGTGTTCCATTTTCTACCCAACCTGAAAGTAACCCGGTCCTTGTGGCGGAATCTGGGCGTTCTATGAGCAACTGGTTTTTCATAGGCATATGTTGAAAAGAACTCTATTGTCAGCTCAAGGTAGACGGGTCGGTTGATAGATATTAAACGGGCAAGTGGGAAAGTAAGCATGCTATCAAGTCTGTCACTTTGGTTTAGCTCACTCATTACTTCCCAATCCAGCCATCTAGGGACTCTGAATTGCCCCCGCCTTGCCCATAAGGCATCGCGTCTCGGAATGCAAAGAGCTTCTTTCTCAACATTGGGGTCAAATTGAAGGAAAGGGTGATCCATATGTATGAGGAATAATATTAGAAAGATGGAAACAGGAAAATTTTGAATCAAAAACAGCCGAGCAGCCAATTATGAAGAAGCTGTGAATCTGATCTGGGCATATGGCACGGTCGTGCGACGAGACGCACGGTCGTGCGACGAGACGCACGGTCGTGCGTCGCCGACAAAGAGTACTACTGGCCTAAATCTGTCGGAACTGCACGGCGTGCGACCAACGGCACAACCGTGCAACACCGACCAACGTGCAAAATATTGAAAACATCCGGAATAGCACGACCGTTCCACTAAAGAACGACCGTGCGACAGTGTTTTTCTGCAGATTCTGACCCAGGCTCTAAGTAGCCCGATTTTTCACCAATCAACAAGTTTTTACATAAACATGGGTCAGAAAATTCACCGGATGTTCACAATACGCACGATTCAAACAAGGGTTAGGGTTTCGTTTGTATTTATGAAGAGAACCCTAAAATGCCTTGAAGAATCGGAAGAAATCTAACCTAGAAAGTGAAGAAACAGATAAACTACAAGATGGAACGTACCGCGTGAAGTAGGGTGTGAAACCGTGCGAAAAACCGTGCGTTTTGAAGTTTTATCGCTCTGGAACGGCTGCAGATGGCTAGGGTTCGCGAATGAAAGGTTTGGAAGCTGATGGGGGTTTTTATAATGTGCAAAAGACCAAATTACCCCTACCTCTCGCACGGTCGTGTGACAGCTCGCACGGTCGTGCGTCACCTACATTTTGCAAACCATGCAGCATGTTCTCGGAGATGCATCGGGGGTGCGACTCACCGTTCCGGCCCTCGGAAACGCACGGTCGTGCGACTCGTGGAACGACCGTGCAACAGCTGCAGATCAGAATTTTCCGCAGAAGCCATTTCCAACAACTGTTTTGGCCGTTTTCGCCATTTTTTCAACACGCCAACTGTTCTAACAATATTGCAACACAGAACCTTCGCTCGGCACGTATGAAAATTAAACAAACTAACAAAAACTACCTAACACATCTAAATTACGCTAAAACTACAAAAACATAAAAGTGGACTATTTTACCCTTATAGCGCCAAAGACGCCCCTGCTACATTTTTGTCGGCGAGTCAGTAGCGTAGACTCATGCTAAATTTTTGTCGGCGAGTCGATAGCAAGACTCCATGCTAAATTTTTGTTGGCGAGTCGATAGCAAGACTCATATCCCCACACTTGTTACATGTGCGGGCCATTACCACGCCCCTTCGGATTCTGCTCGGTATTGCCCGGAAGACCACCTGGGGGTCTCTCCGACATCATTTTTGCCAACTGGCCCACTTGATTCTCGATGGTCTGAATGGAAGCCTTTTGACTCCGCATTTCTCCTTCGTTGACCAAGAACCGCTCCTCATGCTGCTGATATCGCTTCTCAGCCATTTGATTAGCACTATTGGAGTTGTTCAGCAGTTGTACCATCATTTCCTCTAGCTTTGTGTTGCTTTGAGAGGCGTGTGGCTGGGAACTGCTTCCTAAGCCTTGATTATGATACTGTGGCTGGAAGGACTAACCTTGAGATTGTTGTGGCGCGGGAGTATGTTGAGCATATCCGTGTGCGTTCTGGTTCCCAGAACCAGATTTCCACCCAAAGTTTGGGTGATTCTTCCACCTTGGATTGTACGTGTTGATATAGGGGTTATTTTGGGGCGTGATTTGATTGCCCATGTAGTTCACCTCCTCGTGTCCAATAAACATAACACCCTGCTAACACGTACCTGGCACGTGTGCAACCCCGCACTGATCACATTATGGTGATTGAGTTCGCGAGACATTCTGAGACTTATCCATTCTTACTGCCAAGGCTCCAATTTGCGCAGTAAGGGCCGTATATGTATCCACAACATGAACTCCGGAAGTGGATGATGTCTTATTCCGCGCTCCACCGTGGTGAGAACTTGACTTCAACGTAGCTTTCTCTATGATCGCGTATGCTTCCGTTGGCCTTTTTGTTCCAAGATCGCCTCATGCATACACGTCTAAACGCTCCTGCGAGTCATAATTGAGTCCCTGATAAAAGGTCAGTACTAGTTGCCTTTTGGACAACCCGTGATGTGGGACATCAATTAAAAGATCTCTAAACCTCTCCCAAGCTGTATGTAGAGATTCTCCGTCGTCTTGCTTGAACGTCATGATACGGTTCCTCAATTTAGTCGTCTTTTCCGGTGGAAAATATTTCTACACAAATAGTTCTGCCAACACGGCCCAAGTGGTGATAGACCCTGCCGGAAGTGACAAGAGCCAAGCACTGGCTTTGCCTCGCAAAGAAAACGGAAAGAGCCGCAAACGGATCACGTCCTCAGAAACATCTCCTATCTTGAAAGTCGAGCACACCTCGAGAAACTTTGCGATGTGTCGACCCGGATCATCGTGATCCTTCCCATCAAACTGCACCGAGTTTTGTATCATATTGATGATGCTGGATTTTATCTCGAAACTCGGTGCTGCTACCGTCGGTCGAGTGATGCTCGGTAGAAAGCCTTCTCCGCCGGGTTGGTTTGTTTCATTCAAAGGTCTGTCATCGTCTGCCATGTTGTGTTACCTGCTGCCCCTGAGCCCTCGGCTTCAGCGGGTACTACCTGCTCCTGCTCACCGGCTGCGAGTATCAGGCCAACTGCACGAGATCTTGCACGAAGACGTCTCCTCAGATCACGCTCGGGTTCGTCTGACGGCTCAATAGGATTGGGAGCGAGGGTATAGGACATCAACCTGTAAACGAAAAATTGACACAATGAATATTTTATTAATATAATAATTCTGCCCCTTTTTTTATAGCTGAATAGAAACAGAATATTATTAAAAAAATGGGCTGAAAATTTTATAAGAATTCGAAAATGGGCCCGAAATTTTATAAAAATTACAACAATAAAAATAATCGAATCGGCTAATACAAAAATGATTTAAGGGTGCCGAAAACCCAAAGAATAAATGAATAAATAAATCCGGATCAAATAAATAAATGGAACAAAAATATACACGAAAACGAATAAATGAAATAAAAGCAAGAAAAATTAACAAATAAAATAATCAAGAAAGTATACACAAATATTAACAAGTATATACACCGATAACACAATGACTCGGGTCGTTCCTAAAGCTCGCCATTTCCCCGGTAACGACGCCAAAAACTTGACGTGTGCGTATATATACATAATTTTGCAATGAATTTACACACGATTTGGTTTTAAATTTATAAAAGTGATTATTACTTTTACATCAAAACACACACGAAAGAGGCAAGTGTACCCCGTCATATATGTAGTAAAGTATCGGTAAGAACCAAGTATCGATCCAAGGAAATGGGCGGAGGAATAATACTAGACATTTGTCACTAAACTACCGGTAAAAACATAGGTTGTTTGATTTTAATTAAACTAAAGTAAGCATAAATAAATACATATAAAAACATAGTAGATAATAGATAAAAAGCCTTGCTTAATACACAACCACAGCATGTCAACTAAGTCGGTTTTGGCACTAGAAGCATTCGGTCAATTTTCCATTTTATGACAATTAGTATCGCTTTCGGGAATCCTAACATGACAATCATTCGGAAAGCTAAAACGATAAACACACTTTAACCACCTAAAATTGTTCTTTAACGTGCAATTGAAAAATGTCTATGAAAATCTCTTAAAAATAAGTTAGTCATCCGTTAGGAGTTTTCTAACCTCACTTAAACAAGGAAAGCGACACCGATAAACACAATGCAACCACCGAGACAAGCATAAACTAGATTAAATCACAACCGAGTTCATTTTACAAATCTTGCACAATAATTCACCAAGAAAGCAATTTTGGCCTAAACTACTAACTAAGCTAACAAATCATGGCAAGAATTTATAACGACACCATCTAACCCGTTAAGGTCCTTACGTGACGGCAAGCTCTCTTGATTAACAATAATTACATTTTATTAAATCACTAACCATTTCTAGTATCATGATGCACACATTTAAACCAAGCTAAACTAGTTAACCAAGTTCAAAGTTTACTAATACAAGATTAATTAAGGTTCATTTTTCAACTATCTTAACTAACCAAATACCAATCATCCAACACAATTACTTATAATCAAGAAATCAATATCAATAACAAGGTTGCAAACTAATCATCAAAGATTAACATAGAAAATACTTCAAAATGTCATTACAAACAAAGATTAACACACTAATGGTTATAATCAAGCAAGGGATTGTTGTGTTTTTGCCCAAAGGCTACAATAATACATAAACATTAATCTAAATGCTTGAAAGATTAACAAAACTTGGAAAGATTAGAAAACCAAACCATAAACAAGCATAAGATTAAGAATCCGGATAGTAATGGAGCTAAACGGCACAATGTGGCTTGAATCCGGGTCAAAAGCATAGCCCCCGGAGCCTGTAAAATCGCCTGTGAAGCTCCCAAAATTCCAGAATATCGAACAGAATGTTTCTGCAAGTTTTTTATATTTTTTCGATGTCGCACGGTCGTGCGTCCTGTTGCACGACCGTTCACTTTATGCAATTATTGGAGTATGGTGCACCATACTGCATGACGTCACAGATCTTGACCAGTCGTAGGTCACGCACGGTCGTTCTTCGTATCGCACGACCGTTCCATTCCGGGATGTTGTTGCACGAGCTGCTGCACTGGTCGTTCATCATCGAGGTTTTGGCTGATCATCGTATCCGCACGGGGTGCAAATTATGGCACGACCGTGCGTCACCGGGCTGGCCTTGTGTGCCTTGCACGCCTAGTCGCACCTTCGTTCATTGCCGGGCTGATCATCATTTGTCGGAGATGCACGGTCGTGCATCAGGTCGCACGACCGTTCCACACGCCCAGGTCAGTTTTCTAACAGAAGGTTCGCAGCTTCGTTGTTTTGTCCGGAAAGTCCTCGTTTTCGCTATCATCTTGTCTGGTATGCTGTTTTAGGCCTGTAAACAAAAGTGTAGATAATTAAGTATCCGAATGACGGTTTTATGGCCGAAAACGCATAAAATAGGGGTAAAACGGGGGACTAAAATATGTGTAAATTAGGGAATATCAGAAGCTTTTATCGGTGTTGGAAGAGATTCTTGGCGTTGATGAAGGTACCACTGTAGATGACGATGTTGAGAAGCAATCTGCAATGGTTTGTCGATTTTTTACTTGTTTTGGTATTTAGGGGGAGTAGGGTAATATTTTCTGAAAATACAATAACAGTAAAAAAAAATCAAAAATACAAAAACATCAGATATTTTCAAAATCCATAAACATTAGAAAATCAGAAAAGAGCTTGTGTAAAAAGGGAAAATGATAGTATATTGGCTTGACAGTTACGGTATGCTAAAGATATGTAATGTTTAAAAAAGTCTTAAACAGTCTCGCTGATGATGTGCCGATAGGTTTTTACACATTTAGTAGGTTTGTTCGGGATATAAACCTAAATCCTTACTTGCTTATTTCGTGGGGAACACTACTTGGATATATAGGTAACCCCTGAAATCTCGTTTGAAAGATCCCTCTTTCTGAGATACTAGGTCTTTATACTCAGTGATATCTGGGGTATTATCCCGGAACTTCTGATTTTACGGAAGCAATGGCCTAGTCCCCGTATAATACTTTCTGCATTGCTTGAAATATAGCACCGCCCTCAGCATAAAAAATGATGAAACATTGAAAAATGCTAATCATGTGCTATTGTAAAAAAGATCCTCTAAAGGGGACACACCAAAAGTCGAAGCCGTCATCTCTCTGCTGAATGGAAGTTCTGACCTGAGCTCTCACGGTTCTTCGCAATTTAACCCCTTACAGATATCATCTGTGGTATACTCACCTGTAAGACTGAATATTGGGATTTGGATACGGGAGTTTATTCAAGAGGTGGGACACATGAATGAGTTTATGTTCTTAATTCACCTAATTCATATCCTGGACAGATTGAAAATTGTGTGAAAATTTAAGTGGATCAGTATATCGACAATCTAAGTGAATTGTTTAATTCTGAGTATGTAATTAAAGCTTAACGGTACTTGTGACTTGTCGAACAGCTGATATGATTCCCTAACATACTCACCAAAAATATGTTTGTAAATACTTTACATTTACTGCATTTTAGTTCTGTATTTCATTTCTAGTTTAGAAATTTTATTCAAAATCCAAAAAGATTTTACACTTCTGCTTTATTTTTGACAAACCAAAGTGGAAAGCTGATCCTCAGAATTTAATTTGAAGCAGATGTAGGAAGTTTCTGAACTGGAGGATGAGATGTGAGCTTAACATGATAAGTTTGTGAAAGTTGAAAAGTTAAAGAAAGTTCATTAATTTGAAACTTGTAAATTTCAGAAATTTGTTTGAAAAAGTTGAACAAATGTCAGTGTGAATTGTCTCAGATCAACCAAGGTCATTAAATTGGACTTGGTAGACTAATTGAGTAATCAGGGTCATTAGTTTGAACCTGAATACTTAAGTGGATTTCTAAAACTGATAAAACAACAAAAGAAGTTGGTTAATGTGAATAGATTGTAATGTTATATGTTTGAGTAACAGGAATCCCCATGGCAACGAAAATGTCAAAGTTTGAACCAGAATTCAAGTCCCATCTGATCAAGAGGGGGAGTCATTGAAAGGGGGAGTCTAGATTCTGGATCAACATTCAAAGGGGAGATTGTAGATTAAAGTTTGAAGATAAAGATTGAAGGAAGCTTTTACAATGTCAAAACAATTTGGAGCAAGAGAACGATCAATCAAGACTAAAGACTGAAGACAGGATGCTAAAGACTTCGTCAACATCCAAGGGGGAGTCTGTTGGTGCACTGATGTCTGTTAACTTTGTCTTTATTGAGTCTTGTATTGTATTGTATAGATCAGGGCACGAAAAACGAGAAAACGAGTATATAGGTAATTCCGCTTGAATGGTGCATGATGTAACTTCAAACGGAATTAGAGTCTCAAGCGAAATTAGCTAATTCCGCAAGGAATTAGGTAATTCCGTTTGAAACGTAATTCCGTGGGAAATTAGCTAATTCCGCATGGAATTAGGTAATTCATTTCATACGGAATTAGTGTGTGAGAGCTGAGGTGCTGTCGAATTTTTGTCAGAATTGTTTGTAAAAAGCTCAGGATATCAATAAGAGAAGATAATTAGAAAGGAACAAGCTGTGTTACGTCATTTACATTGATTTCGCCTTTGTATTTGATGATGAACTACTCAGATTGACTCGTTAGGGTCACACGACGATCCAACTCTACTCTGCTTTGGTCCATGTACTTTTGCAACCAAGTTATCAATTTTTAATCTCCTCTCTGACAACAGCTTCAGCAAATCGTGTGGTAAATGCTATAATTTTCATACATTTCAGAAATGTAATATTAGACTTTATATAGGATACAAAATATAAATTTGAATTTTTTTATAACAACCCAAAAGATACACTGGCAATATATAAAAATAAGGTAGCAATTTTTAACCTGCTTGCAGTATGTTTCTTCTTTAGCCTGTATCAAGCAACGAAGCACATAATCCTGTTCAAGCCATCATTTCTAATCTCCAATCCCTCATTATTCAAAACATTTATCTCAAATTTTACTTCTTTCAACTTTTTTAAACACAACTTGTCTATATTCTTATTTCTATAAGTTTCAACAAACCGAGTCCATTCTGGCCCGTTTATCGTCTTACTTTTATGACCGGTGCTCTGTACTGCAATCTTATATTTAAATCCCGTATAATTAACCAACTTTATTACTTCACACTTTCTTAGTAATTGGTTACTCATTATCCTTGGAAGTACCTATGTATATAAAATACACAACATTTAATATATCTTTAATTTTATAAATACAGTTTTTAGCATTCAATTGTGATTTGAGTTAATTTGTTCTAAATATAGCTTACCAATCCCTCACTTAGGTCTGTTAATTCAGAGACATTGATAATTATCATAAACTTCATCTGAAAGTAAAAAATACAATAACAATTAAATACTAAAACATAAAATCAATTGTATCTGAAAAGCCTTCTATTTAAGGTATAAAAAAATATCCAACACCCTGTAGGACCAAAGTTATGTGTTGTGTACTTCAATATGGTCCCTACAACCAACAATACGAGTCTAACACCGTGTAAGATGAAATTTATATTGTTGTATAATAAAAAGTATTATATGACATTTAAGTTTTCAAATATCCATGTTTGTGTCAACTTCAAACTTCAATTTTTTTTTCAGCAGCCAAAGCTATATTCACTTACAAATCAGACATATGAGTACTATAAATTGGTTGCAGAATATTTAATCAAAATTAAGATTGATAGAACAAATATATCAATACTACATGGCAGTTTATACAATAATTCTAAAACCATTGTAAAATATACAACCAAATATTTATAAAACAACATTATTTCTGATTCTTATTTAGATGGAATGAGTCAAAATGTAACTAAATAAGTTGATATAAATCTTATTATAAAATAAAGAAAACAAGTTCGTATAAGTTTATCTATTTTAACATCAGCAGATTATGATTTTGATGTCTATATAATTTGAAATGAAGAAACTGAAAGGAACATGTCAAAACATAACTGTAAAATACACAAGAGAACAAAAAAAAAATACCTGATCTAAAACTTTAAACTTCTGATCGTCAAGTCTAAAGAAGAAGAAACTGTAGAGTTTTTTCGCCGGAGAAGAAGAGAGAAGATTTTATTGGGATTGTTGAAAGTAACATACTTATCCATTAACTTGTAATTGTTTATTTATTTGACTTATAATAATCTTTAATATCGGGATTTAAAAACTATTTTTAATTATGTAAATATTGAAGCAGTGGTTGATGCTGTGCTAAATTTACATTCTTTTAAAGAAAAAGGGGGTAAAATATAAATTTTACAAAACTTAATTCCAACCAACCAGTGTAAATGTAACATCTGTAGTAACTCCATTTAATATATTTTTCATCTCCATTATTGAATATAAGCTCCAGAAAACATATTCAGAAGTTTTCTCACATAACTTTCTCATCAAAATCAGAAAGGTTCTATTGCATAATATAGATTACACACTATAAAACCAAGTATTGTTTCTTTGAATTTATTGTTTGTATTATAAATGTTAGATTAATCATTGTTTACTGTTATGAGTATGTATTTCTCACCGATGGCGTTTCATATTCTTTGTTGAAGCAAATAATAGTTGTTGTAATCTGGTGTACTTTTATCGATTAAGTACTGCATTAACTTAAATGAAGTTACTGATAACATTCTTTGTCTCAATTTGTGCATGCATCTTCTTGATGTTGTCTTCTACATTACGATTGATAAATCAACCATATAATTTTTGGTTGATGTTCATTTGCTTAACTGTTGTGAGAGATGATGATTTTCGTTTTGTGCTTTGTTTTTGTAATACCTTAAGTGTGTGGTTGTACAAATAGTCCGGTTAATATTTGGTACTTTTGTTTTTTAAGTGCTGATTAAGTTTAAGGGATGTTAGTGATGTTTATTTTATGATTTTGTTTGTCTATGACTTTTGTTGGATGCTGTTCGTCTTTATAACTTGTAACTTTAAATTCTTTATTGCAGATATGAATCCATCCAATCAAACACCATGCTTTTTAAAATTCCTTAATGAAGATGATTTTATATTTTTGGTATGTTTTTAACTTTCTTGCTGCTATTAGGATTATGCATTAATTTTTGATGTAAGATGTTTGTTAAATACTGTCGCAGAATATACTACTTGATTTTGAGAGCCTTTTGTGGGGGCAAGGAGGTCCCGTACGGTCAAATTGTAGAACTACTTGATGGTGACAAAACATGGTTAGTGTGAGTAAGGAAGAGAGATGATCATTGTATATTTACGGATGGATGGACAAAGTTGGTTAGAGATTGTTGTTTGAAAACCAAAGATGTTGTATTGGTAAAAGCTATTGGAAGTTTGTCACTCGTTGTCTCATGTTTTAAAGAAAATGTCTATGAGAACTCTAACATTTCAGCAAATATTAGACCTGAACTTGGCATGACTGTAAGTAACGATATATTATTTTGTCACTTACTGTAAACAATTTTTGCTAGCTCAACAACTTGCTAACATCTGTTTGCCCTTTTAACGTCCGTTTCCTTATAATCTTAACGTCTGTTAACTAACCTTTTTAACTTCTGTTGACTAAGTCTTTTAACCTCAGTTGACTAACATCTGATATTTAAGATCTGTCCACATTGCAACCTCTGCTGGACATAATGGATGACAGTTGTTACGAAACCTCTGTTGGATAGTAACAGAGGTATGTAACAGTTGATACTCAACAGTGGTTAGGGACTATGTAAATACTGTAACTCCTGTTGACTAATCCTGTTGACTAATTCTCATTTTAACTTTTGTTGACTAACCCAGTGTAACTTCTGTTGATCATTAGTTCATATCAAATTTGTAAGTCTGCATTAATTATTTCTTTGTTTCTTCTATAGCTAATTGCTGACAAATTTTGGAAAGAATTCTATGGTAAAAATTACGAGAATGGGATGGTAACTATCTATGTTGGCGAAAGGTTTTGGAATGTGATGATGAAAGGATGGACTGATGGATGCGGATTTACTGATGGATGGTTAAAATTGATCGAAGAAGTTTCGATAGCGGTTGAATCTTGGTTGGTTTTCACCATGATTGCATCTAAAACGTTTGAGCTTTCCATTTTCCATCCCGAAACTGGAACTGAGGTTTCCTTCAAGAAAGCTGATGTTGTTGTTTTGGATGATTCAGTTTATGGAGATGATGGGTTTGACTTGTTGGCTGCGGTATAAAATTTTGATGATAAAATATATTGTTTTATAACATGATGGTGATAAGTAACTTTTATTATATTATGCTAATAACTTTTAAAATCCCATACTGTAGGCTAAACACAAACAAGTTCTGGATTCCGGGGAAGTTGCTTTAGATGATGATGAGAGCGGATCTTTGGTTGGTAATTCTAAGCAGTTTACGAGTTTTGAGGATATTTTTAATGTACATATACACATGTAATATTTACTTATTATTATGATTTAAATATGGTTCCTTATATATGATCATTCTTATAAATATAGTCTGCTGATGATGGGCTATTTGATTCAAAGGTTGCGCGTCTGGTTGATGAGTCATATGTTAAAAATGCTGTAAGTTTATAATTTCCTACGGATATATTTTATTGTATAATAAGTATAACAAGGTTTTTTAAAATTTTGTTGTAGTCTGAAGATCATTCTGTAAAAATAGCTGATGATGTTAACGATCCTCAACTTCAGTCTAAAGATTTTTCTATTCGTGACATTCCTGCCTCTTCAAGTGTTGTATTTAATGTAAGCGTTTATTAGTTTTGTAGGTCCCTCGGAGGTTGAGGTTTAACCTATTCCTTGTTATGTCTAACACACTAGCAAGTGCGGAATCCAAGCTAGCATGCAAACCGAGATAGAACAAGCACAATGATAAACACACAAGACTCAACGATTAACACCTCTTGTATTAATACGTATGAAAGGTTCGGTTACAAGCACAATGTTTACAGATGTATTCTATAAACTCTCTCTAAGTGTGTGTGTGTTTTCTGCTCTCTAATGAAGTGTCTAGCCTGAAGTGAACACAACACACGGGTATATATACCCGACACAGCTTATCTGATCGAAGGATCAGACAGAATGACCGAAAGATCATCTGTCGACCAAGAACCCATCGAAGGATCACATATCCCACGAAGGATGATATCCTTCGTGGTCTATCCTTCGAAGGTTATCTTTCGAGCTCATTGAAGGATCTAAACAATCCTTCGATGACACATCCTTCGACACAGCCATATTACAACCATTGTCTAACTGTTAGTCCAAGTCAAACCGGAGGATGGTTGACTTGGTCAAACTTACATCAATCTTACATCAAAGACATCGTTTTGTATCAAGACTAAATACAGACAAAGTACAGACACAAGTGCACCAACAAACTCCCCCTTGGCTGTAGCTTTGTCTGGCTGTAGCTTTGTCTCGATCTTTGTGACTTCAATTCTTTGACGTCTTTTCAAGTCTTCAATGTCGGAGGATCTTTAAAGTCTTCACGTCTTGAAAGCAGAAAGTGTATCAACAAACTCCCCGTTTCATGTAGGAAGTGTGTTGACAAACTCCCCCTTAACATAAGCTCCCCCTTGAGTTATGCTCGTGAAATACTCGTTCTTTATGAATTGAGATCCTTGTGGTGTTGATGATGGTCAGCGGCAACTCGATCATCTTCATCATTTGAGTTCCTTCACGTCGTGTCTTCATTCCAAAGCTTGTCATCGACCATGTTCTCCTTGCCTTTAGAATCTGCACATGCAAGAAATCTAAACGCGTAATGAGAACAACTGCTAGGAATATCATAAGTAAGCGACACACCTGTGACCATTTGTTCAAACAAACACCGTCCGACAGTTTGAAAGTTTAAAAAACTTCATCCATTTCAAATTTTAACTTTCAACACTTTGCAAATTTCGACCGTTTATGAAGATTTAGTCGTTTCGGTTTTCAATCAGGTTTCAGGTAACGAAGACTCGAGATCCAACATCGTACGATCGAAAATAAAATAGAAATAAAATCTTTTTGGCTTTTATAAAGTTTAAATTAAAACAGATTTTAGAATATTTCAAATGTAAAGACTGAAAGCAGTAAATAAATATATACAACGATGCAGAAACTGAAAGCATTAAATAAATATTTACAGACATTCTTTTTGCAAGTTTCGAGGGTAAGAGAATCATATCAGTGTACGGTCATGCCAAAACGCTCTTGTTGTTCTTTTAGTTAACATTAAGATAAGCATCCTATAACAATTATCGGTATTGTTGTCCACATAAGCTCAACTTATCAGATGTAATCATGGCGAGGGGATACGTTAAGGTATGATTTATACTTACCGACCGGTGTTCATCCACATCACGACACATTCCCGTATCAAGGTATGCACGAGGGTTCATCTTACCGGTGAGTATACCGATTATCATCTGTTTGACCGTATATGATGTGAGATTCTCACTTATTTTGATTTGAAAACAAGCCCTATGTGATAGAATCACTTATTGATGAGGAACTTGATTTTCGATGCATGAGGGCACAGGAGCAAGTCCGTGAACAGGTCAGTACTTTCGTACAGCAGAGAGACGAACTTGACTCCCGGAAAGAATTTGTGATATTTTATCACTTATTTGTTTGGACATGTGATTGTTGATCACTTATTGAGGTTGTATGCAGTATGTACACGTATGTATGGTATCATGGAAGATCTAGACTTGCGTCCCCGTTATATCTCGGTAAAAGATACAACCATGATACCCAGATGATAAGCAGCATAAAGACCGAATATCTCAGAACCTCGGCAATCTCTCAAACGAAATTTCGGTACTAAGACCATATGCCAATGAATGGTTCCCACCTGGTCTTCAGTCGATTTAGATTTATATCACCCTGCACACTTTAAAATGATTGTGAGCCTACCGATACATCTTATATAGAGCTGCTTATCGTTTTTCAGTTTAGGTTTAAAGAGGTTTAGACAGACCACCGATGTACTATCATTTTCTCTTTTGCTCGCCAGGAAACTCATTTTTGTTTTTCTATTGTTTTTGTGTTTTTGAAATTTTTCGATGTTTTTGGATTTTCAAATTTGGATTTACTCCCCCTAAAATCAATAAACTAAGACAAATTTAAAACACAAAGGTATTTACAAAAATGATTTTCCGATGTTGGTTTTACTCTTGCTTGACCTTAATGCCGTTTACCAGTAATAAATAGTCAAATCTTGATTTGTCAAATGCTTTGGTAAAAAGGTCGGCACGTTGGTCATCGGTGTGGACGTAAGCAACATCGATTAGCCTTTTCTCAAAGCAATCACGTATGAAGTGATACTTAATTTCGATGTGCTTAGTCTTTGAGTGCTGCACAGGATTTTTAGTGATCTGTAATGCAGCAGAATTATCAACGTAAATAGGAGTAGTTAGGAATTCAAAACCGTAGTCTCGCATTTGTTGTTGGATCCATAGGACTTGGGAGCAACAACTTGAGGCAGCAATGTATTCAGCTTCGCATGTTGATGTAGCGACGCACGTCTGCTTCTTGCACTGCCATGTGACTAGGCGATTTCCCAAAAACTGACATCCAGCCGTTGTGGATTTGCCGTCGATTTTGCATCCGCCAAAATCAGAATCACTGAATGCGATCAAGTCAAAGTTATTATCCCTAGGGTACCATAGACCGGTGTCAGGGTAACCCTTCAAATAACGAAAAATCCTTTTTACAGCTGCAAGATGTGAGGCCTTCGGGTTGACTTGATATCTGGCAAGCAGGCACGTTGGGTACATTATATCTGGTCTTGATGCTGTGAGGTACATAAGGGATCCGATCATCGCGCGGTAGTATGAGGGGCTAGTAGCTTCACCCTTCAAGTCTGGAGTAATTCCGTGATTTTGCGGCAATGGGGTACCGATGGGTGTTGCATCAGACATCTGGAACCGGCTCAAGATGTCACCAACATATTTAGTCTGATGGATGAATATCCCAGACTCAGTTTGTTGTACTTGTAGGCCCAAAAAGAAGGTCATTTCCCCCATAGCACTCATCTCGAATTTATCCTGCATTACACGCTCGAAATCCCTACACAAAACATCATTAGTAGAACCAAAAATAATATCATCAACGTATACCTGTACAAGTAGAAGATCTCCATCTTGTTCTTTGATGAAAAGAGTACAATCGATAAGACCTCTGCGAAATCCATTCTCCAGCAGATAATTAGATAAGGTTGCGTACCAAGCTCGCGGTGCTTGATGTAGACCATAGAGAGCTTTGTTGAGCAACCAAACCCGATCGGGATGGATAGGATCTTCAAAACCTGGAGGCTGTTCGACGTACACCTCTTCTTCTACCACACCATGTAAGAATGCACTTTTCACGTCCATCTGGTATACCTTGAAACCTTTGAATGAGGCATAAGCCAGAAAAATCCGAATTGCTTCTAGACGTGCAACAGGTGCATACACTTCGTTGTAGTCGATCCCTTCTATCTGACGAAAACCTTGAACGACTAGCCTTGCTTTGTTTCGAATAACGAATCCACGGTCATCCTTTTTGCATTTAAACACCCAACGGGTACCAATCTTCTTGTAACCAGCAGGTTTCTCTACGAGTTTCCAGACACCAAGCTTCTGGAATTGTTGCAGTTCTTCCTGCATTGCTTCAACCCATGAGCTATCTTTCAAAGCATCTTTCCAAGTTCTTGGCTCTTCCTGTGATACATAACACGCGAAAGACCAATCATTTTGTTGACCAGATTCTCGGATAGTTGCATACAAGCCTGCATTGTTGTTGTTTCGCAACATGTTTCTTGTTTGAACGCCACTTTGTACATTTCCGAGGATATTTCGTTGAGGATGGGTATTGTGAATCCTTGTTTCTGGATTATCTTGAACTGGAATATTTGTACCCAGATTGTTGAGATTGAGATCAACAATCAATTCAAGGCCCGGAATTGACGAAGAGGATGATCCAGTAGCTTCAGCTGTTCTAGGGACATCCACTGGAGGTGTACCTTCTGAAGTACCATGTACTGCTGTTGTTGGAGCTTCTTGATCTGCATCTAGAAATTCATCATCCTCTGAAGATTCGTTCAATTCGGTAGCATCATGAAAATCCTCATTGTCGAGAGCATTATTGTTCACCGAAGATGGTTCTTGATTGACAATAATTGGACGAACCAGCGGTGAATCTGTTGCATTGTCACTCTCGAAAAACATCCTTGCCGTAGCATTTTCTTCAACTGCTTCTACATTGATCGAATTGAAAAAGTCATCGTATTCAAACATCCAAGGCTGACCAGGACATTTGACTGGTAAAGTGTGCCTTTGTACTCTGACTTCAGACCATTCCTCGACCCTTTTAGTCTCTAGATTCCAGACTCTTAAGTTCGGGGTGGAATACCCAAGAAAGTATCCATCAATTGCTCTTGCCCCAAACTTTCCATTAGGATCGATTATTGTGCACGGAGCTCCAAACGGTTCAAGATATGACAAATCTGGTTTCCGTTTGTTAATAAGCTCAAAGCAGGTCTTGTTGTGCCTTTTGACTGTAAGGACTCGGTTCAACGTATAACATGCAGAGGACACAGCTTCAGTCCAGAATGGAATGGGCAACTGCGATTCTACCAACATTGTCCTAGCAGTCTCGATCAATGTGCGGTTTTTACGTTCAGCGACGCCATTTTGTTGAGGAGTATAAGCTGCACTAAATTCGTGAAGAATACCTTTTGAAGTACAAAACTCCGCCATGGCATGATTTTTAAATTCAGTACCATTGTCGCTACGTATCCGCCTAACCTTCAAATTATAGAGATTCTCAATCTGAATGATCAAGTTTTTGATAATACCGAAGGTTTCACTCTTATGTGCCATGAACGCCACCCAAGAAAATCTTGAATAATCATCAGTTATCCCGAGGCAATATTGATCATTCCTAATGCTTTTGTGCTTGACAGGACCGAACAAATCCATGTGCAAACGTTCAAGAGGAACAGCCACCGTGTTGACTTTCTTTGTAGGGTGTCGCTTCTTCGTTTGTTTTCCTTTCTGGCACGAGACACAGACGTCTTGAAGATGGAAGTTTTTAAGAGGAACACCATTCACCAATTCATTTGACACCAAATGATTCATTTTGCGTAAGTGAATGTGACCCATTCGTCTGTGCCAAGAGATTGTGTCTTTTTCTGTGGCTTTGGAAACGAAACAAGTTGCTTGTGCAAGTTGTGATAGCTTGGCTCATATCAAGGACATACAAATCATTTATCCTTGGAGCCGACAAGAGAATCCATTCTTTTGGAATTTTGAATCCGGGTTTCAGCACATAACATCCATTTGCATCAAAGTGTACTGAGAACTGCTTATCACAAATTTGAGAAACACTAAGAAGATTGTGATCAAGTTGTTGTACGAAGTTAATCTTATCAAAACTAACAACCCCGTTGGAAATCATTCCTTCACCCGTAATATATCCGCCTTTATCTCCAGCAAAAGCAACATAACCTCCTCTAATAGATTTGACGTCGTAGAGAAGCTTCATGTCGCCTGTCATGTGCCTGGATGCCCCACTATCAACAATCCAATGACTACTGACAGTTCCTCCTGGAACACCCTGCACATGAACTCACATAATTAGTTGGAGATGGGGACCCAAGCCATTGTGGTCTTGGGTCTTCCATTTTCATCAACAACAATAACTTCTATTCTTTGATGATTCGAAAATTGTGATGGTCCCCCTGAATTTGTGGTTATTTTAGGTTTCCACGTCTGTTGAAATTTACCAGTTTGATTGTTTGAAAGTTTAACTTCGTGATTGTTTGAAGTTTTTGAAAATTTTGAACTTTCTGGTTTAACTGGAACCGATTGTTTTTGAACCACTTCATTTTTAAGTGCTTTTTCAACCACCTTGACTTGTTGGCGTTTCTGTTTCTTTTCCCTTTCTCTTACAAGTCGGGGATCTTGTTTTACAGACACAGATCGCTTTTGGTGATTGCGTTCACGGGGATCATCTTCTTTGGCTTTTAATTTATGAAGATACGGGCAATTTCTGACAATGTGCCCAATTGTGCCACATTC
The DNA here is from genome assembly GCA_030545235.1 of Helianthus tuberosus. Lineage (NCBI taxonomy): Eukaryota > Viridiplantae > Streptophyta > Magnoliopsida > Asterales > Asteraceae > Helianthus > Helianthus tuberosus. The sequence continues at coordinate 180,203,422 of CM060351.1, forward strand.
AAAACATGATCTTCGTTCAACAAACCCCGAAGAATCATGTGATCGTCTTACCGATGATGAACTTTGTGATCCCGAGGTACTAGGTTTTGAACTACTTGGTTCATTCCTTTTCATCACAGTTGCTTTCTTGACAAAATCTAAGTTAGATTGATTTTCAAATTTTGCAATTTTGTCCGTTCCCTTGGATTTCACAAAGTTCACATTCTTTTTCTTCTTCTGATTCGGCTTCCTTTGACCTTGAGTCGGTGTCTTACCTGTTGGTTTGGCATGATTTTGCTGTTTTTGCACTGTTGGTAATTTCTGATTGCCAAATTGTTTTCTAACTTCAGCCTTTGGGATAGGAGGGCACTGTGTTACTGTAACACGTGATCCTGTCTTTCCCAAAAACTTACTTGTTGAATTTTCAAAGACTTTACTGATTAATGATTGATTAACATTCTTAATAGGAAAATCTTTATCAGAATAAATTTTATCATCACCAACAAGAGTGTACAGCAAATCCACACTCTCCGACTCTTTTTCAGACAAGGACTCGATTGCAACAGTCTTAGCGGGTTTTGCAGGAGGATCACACAGAATATGATTCTCAAGAGGTATGTCCTCTTCTTTTATCTCCGCATCAGACTTTGCTGAATCAGTATCATCAGATTCATCATCAGAAGAATCAGCATCCTCAATCACAACTGGAGGATCCTGATTCTGTTCAGCAGTTACAAATGTATCCGCTGACACATCTGAATCGGATGATACTTCTTTCTTGTATCCGAGCCCTGTTGCAAATTCCTCAACGTCCAAAGGAACAGATGGTTCAAAATGAGTTCTATACTCCTCATCTGGCAGTGCATCAAAGTTGTTTCTCACGGGTGGTGGACATTTCTTATAACCTATGCATGTGACATCCTTTTTCTCTTTCTGTACATCAATGATGTGATCCAACACATAGCTAGAACTCAAATAACTGTCTAACTTGAGTCGGATCGCCTCACTTTCTGTTTTAACACACACCATTTCCTTTTGCATTACCTCAAGACGAGTTATATAAAGGTTAATGTCAGTTTGTTTTCTGGAAACCATTTTTGTCAACTCTGTTTTATCTTTCTTTAACGTTTCAATCATTGACTTAAATTCCTTTTCATGGTTTTCATAAAACATGTTGGCTTCTGTGCATTTGGAAAGATCAACGGTCAACTTTTGATTGTGGATGAAAGTCACATTATATTTCTCTTGCAAAGCCTCGTGTTTGCTTTGCAATTCACACCACTTATCATTCAACGAAACATGTTTGTCTTGCAAGTCAAACAAACTAGCCTGTAAAGCATCATGTTTGCCTTGCAACTCAGACATGTTTGCATCCAAATCAGCACATTTAACATGCAATCTATCACAATTATCACAGATATCAGCAGTGGGTTCATCGACACATACCTGACTTGATGAACTGTCGACATTAGCCATAAAGGCTGAATGGAGAGAAGACGAAGAATAAGCAGCTTGATCCACCAAGATAGATCTTCTTTGAATTCCTGCTGTAGCTTCTTCCAATAGTTCATCAATATCTGCATTAACTGACGCAGTCGATGTCTCATCCACCTGATCATTGCCTGAAGTGGAGGATTCTTCATCTGAACTTCCACTGTAACCGGAGCTGTCTTCATCTTCAGAAGATTCACTACCATTGGTGGAAGATTCTCCACCACTGGCGTGTTTAAGATCCTTGACAACTTCAGCAAAACAAGCTGTTCCATCTGGAGCATCATTTCCCAACTGGATTGACCAATCACAGCCTTCATCTACTTGAACCACAAGTGCCTGGTTGGCATTTGATGGTCCTGCTTGGCTTTGGTTGTTGACAGGTACCAACGTACGAACATTGTTCCTGTTCTGGTTCTGCTGGTTGCCTTGATTTCTGAAGGGATTCTGGTTTCCATGCTGAGATGGCCTTGTACATTCCCTTTTAAAATGACCACGTTCACCACAATTGAAACACTTCACAGCCTGCTTATCAAACCCATACTTGGTGTCTTTCTTGCTCTCCAAGCTGGTTCTGCCAGTTCTCTCCATGAAATCCTTTGCTCGCCTAACAGCACTGGCAAAGGCCCACTTGATGTCCATCATCTCCATCTCCTCTTTATCAATCTGCTGATAGTCTTCTTGTGTTAGATTAATATTACCAATCTGACCTTCCACTAATCCACAGTATGCGCTCACCAAAGTGTTTAGCAGCTCCATGTGTTCCTTTGCTACTTCCACACTGACTTTAGAAAAGCTTGAGGTGTCGAGCCGTACTGTATTTGGCTTTGATTGTTGACCAGCAGATGATGTGCTTCCATAACAAGCTTGCTGTTGAGGAGGAAGTGGATTCCCATACATGTCTGTTGGTACGGTAGATAGAGGAGGAAGAGGATTCCCATACATGTCTGTTGTTCCGGGAGATCGAACAGGTAATGGATTTCCGAACATATCAGTTGGTCTGAGAGGTCGTTGGCTTTGCTGTTGCTGTTGAGGAACTGGTTCCAGCAGATTTCCATACATGTCTGTCTTTGGAGGGACCGGAACTTGGATAGCATTGCCATACATGTCAGTGCTAGTCACAAATGCTGTTTGAATTGGAGCATGCGAAGAAGGTTTTGTAGAAGTGCTAGAAGTTCCGTAATACATTTCAGGATTTTGTGGCACTGGAACTCTTTTTGCCTTGAGAGTTTCTTCCTGATTCTTGTTTTCCAGGATTTGAACAAAGTCGTTGAAGCTTGTTGTAGCTAAAGTACCATTGTACTTCATGATTTCCAAGAAAGTATTCCATTGAGGTGGCAACGCATCTGCAAACCTTTTTACAATCTCTGCAGAAGTTATAACAACCCCAAAATTTGCTAATTCAGTCAGCAAATGATTAAATCGACTTATCAAATCACCCAACGACTCATTCTCCATACAAGTAAAACTATCAAACTCTTTCTTCAGCAATTCTTTTCTCAATTGACGTGTCGCTTCATTTCCTACGCCCCTTGTCTTCAAAGCATCCCACAACCTTTTCGTTGTCTTGTAACTGACAAATTGATGATAAATGTCTTTACTTAACGCCTGAGTAAGGATGGCATATGCTTTCTTTTCCAAATCGTAGACCTTCTTCTGATCTTCCGTTAGATCTGCAAATGTAGCAGCAGATGATGCGGCAACCTCTATTGTTTGATCGAAATCTGTGATGAACCGCAACCATAATTCTGTATTTTGACCAAGAACGTATGTATGAAATCTATCAATCCATCCTGGATATTCGTATAAGTGCATCAACTTTGGAGGCCGATTCAAACTTCCAGTTTCGCTCTCGCTTAAGAGAATGCTTTGAACACTTGGAATTTGATTTGATACAAATGCCCATTGACCGGTAGAAATTGCATTAGCTTGAGAAGATACCGGTGCGGAAGATGACGGAGTACCAAAATACATATCTGTATTTACCAGAGTATTCCACCTTGGATTCATTTTTGATCAAGAAAAATAAGAACCTGAAAATCACAAACTTGTTAAGCATAAACAGACTAAGGATCGAAAGATCAAAGCTTGTTCGAAGGATCAACAGTGTTCGAAAGATCACTGTTGAGTTTCGAACAAAGGTTTTCGAAAGACTCCCCTATCGAAGGATCCTGGTCTTTCGAAAAAGAACTATAGATCGAAAGATGTATGCTTCGAAATGATTCCTTGGTTCGAAGGATGATGATCTATCGAACCTCCACTAATCGAAAGATGGTCTTTCGAAATGATTCCTTGGTTCGAATGATGATGATCTATCGAACCTCCACTGATCGAAAGATGAACTTTCGACTTCGAAGGATATCCTTCGATCGGTTCTGACACGGTTGACAAAGGATGACAGGTTGGTGAAAAAGTTGATGGGTTGGTGAAATCTTTCGGTAGAGGTATGGTCAGACCATGATTTTCTGCCAAAATCAGATTTGAAACATAAAATATAATAAACTTATCCAGAAAACCGGTCACCGGAGAAGCCGGAATTTTGGCCGGAAATTACCAAACACCTCAAAAACAAGTTTTCAAGTTACCCAACCCGTCTTTTAGCACACCCGGTAAGTTTAGAACCGTTTTAACGTCAAGAAAAGCGAGAAAATCAGTAAACACGGCTGCTAAAACAGTGAGTTTTATCCAAACACTCCAAAGTCTTGTAAAAACCCGGTTTTTAACAAGGAAAAGAGCCACGGCTCTGATACCACTTGTAGGTCCCTCGGAGGTTGAGGTTTAACCTATTCCTTGTTATGTCTAACACACTAGCAAGTGCGGAATCCAAGCTAGCATGCAAACCGAGATAGAACAAGCACAATGATAAACACACAAGACTCAACGATTAACACCTCTTGTATTAATACGTATGAAAGGTTCGGTTACAAGCACAATGTTTACAGATGTATTCTATAAACTCTCTCTAAGTGTGTGTGTGTTTTCTGCTCTCTAATGAAGTGTCTAGCCTGAAGTGAACACAACACACGGGTATATATACCCGACACAGCTTATCTGATCGAAGGATCAGACAGAATGACCGAAAGATCATCTGTCGACCAAGAACCCATCGAAGGATCACATATCCCACGAAGGATGATATCCTTCGTGGTCTATCCTTCGAAGGTTATCTTTCGAGCTCATCGAAGGATCTAAACAATCCTTCGATGACACATCCTTCGACACAGCCATATTACAACCATTGTCTAACTGTTAGTCCAAGTCAAACCGGAGGATGGTTGACTTGGTCAAACTTACATCAATCTTACATCAAAGACATCGTTTTGTATCAAGACTAAATACAGACAAAGTACAGACACAAGTGCACCAACAAGTTTTATACGGTCCATTTTATTATTGTCTCAATATATTGATATTCTTCTGTATGATTGAGTCTTAAACTTCAAAGCTGAGTTGAGAAGATAGTTTATGTTGATAAAGAAAGTTACAAAATTTCAAGAATTTAGAGTTGTTATAGTCTAAATTAATTTACTTAGGTTGAAAAGATGCACAATCTTCGTGGCAAGACAATTGTAGAGGATAACCAAGCTATTGATAGACCGTGTAAAGTTCAAAATGTCCGTTTAGTATCGTCTACTTCAGAGCCAGTCTTACACTTCACCACACATACTGAAGACAGGCTTGTAAGTTTTTGCAGTCTTTACTTTGTTTCGTTATTTCAACAATTTCGGATATATATCAATATTTTATAAAATTCATTATTCAATTTTCTGTTTTTTAGCACCTGCCATAAGATGTATCTTCTTCGTTGAATCTGCATACTGATAATCCTAAGCCTGTCAAGATCCAAAATCTCAAATGTGAAGTCCAGGAACTGCTCACAAGATCTCAAAAAACCAAAACTGCATTCAGCTACGCTATTGTTGGATGGTCTGGTTATCTGAGATCTTGCAGTATTGCTTTTGGTGATGAACTTTCGTTTGAATTTCACAACTCTACTCAATTGCTGAAGTTAACAAAACTTGTGCATTTCATGACAAAGATAAAGTCTTCTTAGTTTGTGTTGCGTTGATTGAAGATTTTTAGACAATGTTTCATGTGATGATTCTTTGTAGTTGTACATTTGGTTCGTCAGTGGTACTAATTTTGCTTCTTAGACATGTTCTATATGTAGTTATGTCTATAAACAGGTTTCATTGTCAATGGGTTTGTACTCTTTTTTTATAGGACAATGGAAATACTCATATGTATCTTATATATTAACTGATGATATATGTTTATAGTTGTCTATTATCTATAATAGATAGCAACTTTTGGTACAATGTCTATACACGTATCTATACTTTCTACTAATATGTGTTATGCATGGTTTTTTAAGAAACCACCCGTGTTTGCACACGGGTCTTACCGCTAGTACTCTATAATAAAAGAAAATCATTGAAGACACGTGTCATTATATGGTGAATCCTAAGCCTTATGTTGCCGTCTAAATTCATTACTTAATATATGTATTTATCTAATTTTAAAATATCAGTTATATGTGTATCTAATTTTAAAATATCAGTTATATATGTATTTATTTAAGAATAAATTACTTTTTGAGTCACTATGTTTTAGTGGTTTTAACCATTTAAATACAAAATCAAAAAGTTTAACGCTTTGACTCCCTTACCGCTCATTTTATAACATTTTGAGTCCAGTTTTTAACATTTGTACTTTTGATTTTGGACTCAAGTGGTTAAAACCACTAAAAGATAGGGACTTAAAACGTTATAAAATGAGCGGGTAGAGACTCAGAGCATTAAACTTATTAATTTTGGACTCAAGTGTTTAAAACCACTAAAACACATAGATTCAAAAAATACTTTACTCTTCATTTAATTTTAAAATATAGTTAACATATCTTTCAACATTTAGAATTAATTTATTAATTGTAATCTTGACTTATCTTTTAACTTCACTTATCTTTTAACATTTCAAAAGAAAATCTGATTTTGATTTAATTTTATTATCTCTTTAATTTAATTTACATTCATTTATTGTTTTCAAATTTTAAATTAAGTTATCTTATTTTCTTCAAGCACCTTTTATTTTGTTGATTTATTAGTTAAAATCTTAAAATTTTAAAAATCATATTATATTTTTTAACGGCTAAACTTATTTTCACCGTACTATACTAAATTACACCCAACATTGGTCTCCTCACAAAAGATAATTCATCTTGACCACTAGGCCATATGTATAAGAATTTAACTGATTAAAATCATTAATTGATTGTATTACTAAAATATATACACGTTATTTTTGTTGAACAACTAATATTACTTTTATCACACTAGTATCATAAATTATTCCTTTGTCCAGATTTAAACATTATCTTTTTTCGATAAGTATCTGCCTCTACAAAGTGAGCTAGCTCCACATTGGTATATACACGTTATTTATTTACTTATAACAAAATCAAAATTCATAAAATTATATTATTATCATTTATTCAGTGTTTCAAATAATTTTATTAAAATATTAAAAGTTAAATGCCATTTTAGTCCCTGTGGTTTGGGTCATTTTGGCAGTTTAGTCCAAATGTTTCATTTTTAACCTGTGGGTCCAAAAAGGTTTCACAGTTGCCATTTTAGTCCACTGGGTTAACTTCATCCATTTTTTCTGTTAACGAGAAGGCCAATTCGGTCATTTTATATGGCTGAATTGCCCTTTTAGTTAACAGAATTACATACAAAATGACCGAATTGGCCTTCTCGTTAACAAAAAAAATAGATGAAGTTAACCCAGTGGACTAAAATGGCAACTGTGAAACATTTTTGGACCCACAGGTTAAAAATGAAACCTTTGGACTAAACTGGCAAAATGGCCCAAACCACAAGGACTAAAATGGCATTTAACTCAAATATTAATAAAGGTTAACTTATTATTTTTCAGATCTTTTATTTAACTTTTATTGATTCAACGGTTTATCTTTATATAGAATATATGTAATGAGTAATTTCAATTCTCAGAAGTATTGAAACATATTTTTATAATATCGTTATAATTATTCAACCTATGTAATATATAGTGTTTTAACCTAATTGTATGATATAACAGTTTTCGTAACAACAGCTGAATTCATGAATGTGGAAAATTTCCTTTACTTTAGGCATTTTTTGTTAAATTTGTTTTAAATGTATAAAGAACTTAATCTCTTGTATTCCTACCAATAAATGAAAATCTCTAATAACAAATGGCAATTTAATAAAATAATTGGATATCGTTTATCATGTAGTTAATTGAAAATAGAAAAAAATAACTATATTAGAAAATCTATTATCATGTAGTTAGTAAAAAAAAATAACAAATTTGGAAAATCTATTATCATGTAGTTAATAGGAAAAAAAATAAACAAAATACAACACAATATTAATTGTAACCAGTTTTTTTTTTATATCGAGCGTTGCGACGAAACCGAGTATAACCTCGTACCGTTAAAACAAACGTTAAAACACACGCTTGTTGATAATGTAAAACAAACGTGATTTGAAAATAAAACATGTTGTTTAGAAAGTCAAACCATTAAACAATTTAGTTTATTATCGTACCGTTTTATGATGCCAAATAAATACTTTATTTTGAGTATAACCTCCTTTTAACAAAACTTATAACAGAATATCAGGGAAAGAAATCAAGCACAACTACGTACTTCAATTTTTAGAAAAAAGTTATAAATGTAACTTATTAAAGAAGTATCAAATCAATCGATAAATTAATATATTTAAAAAAAGAAAAAAAACAATTATAAAAAAGGTAAAGGAAATATATGTTAAAAAAAGAAAATAGGTTATTAAAAGTAAATATACTATTATAATATATTAAATAATAAAATAATAAAAACTATATTTTATTATAAAAATAAAATTACTATTCATTATCCCTCGAAATCAATATATATAATTGTTCTGATTTTGATTTAGATTATTTGTCATTGGTTTATGTCTTATAAATCTTATTATCACACATCATAACCATAGAAACCATGAGTGTGTTTGATAAACTAGTGATCAATGGTTGATATTTTCTTTGAGATTCTGATATGTGTGAAAAGACTTTTTGATAAAAAAAAAATATATAAGATAGAAAAAGGCAATAAGATAATTGACTTAATTAAACAGATGGACCCTGTGGTTTATAGCTTGTTTATCTTTGGGTACTAACTTTTTTTTAACAGGTTTAGGTTTTATGGTTTCAATTTTGTAACACCTTTGGGCACTAACACCAAAACTATCAATATAATGACTAAAATATCCTTACATTCTTTTTAATTTTATCAATGTAATAACATCTTTGGGTACTCACACCTAATTTTATTTAAGTTTAAATCTTGTTTCATCTTTGGATACTAACTTTTTTTAACAAGTTTAGGTTTTATGGTTTCAATTTTGTAACACCTTTGGGCACTAACACCAAAACTATCAATATAATGACTAAAATATCCTTACATTCTTTTTAATTTTATCAATGTAACACCTTTGGGTACTCACACCTAATTTTATTTAAGTTTAAATCAATTTTACAAAATCTTTTTTTTATTTCTCATCTTTTTATTATATCTCTTAATTAACATAAAAATCTATTTATTTTTTATTTTTTATTTTTTATTTATAAATATAAATTTAAAAAGTCAGAAAATGTCCGCTCCATTTTTAATTATTAATAAAATTACTAAATAATACTAGATAAATATCTGACTAATATTATGAATATATAAAAACTCTTTAAAATATAAATTAAATAATGAAACAAATAATATAATAAGTATCTATTAAAATCCATAGCAATCTTGAAAACACACGAATATAATATCTAAAAATTAGTTAAATTAATATATCAAGATATGTAGCATAATCGAGAAAAATGTTTAAAAATAACTACAACTAATTTAATATATTTTGTAGTAAAATCATAAAAAAGTATAATCTAATTTGATTTGTTTGTTACGATCAATTACTTGGCACATTTTGAGATGGTGTGATTAAACCATGGTGTCTCTATTTTATTTGTGTATCTATGGCTTAGGAAATACTTTAGTTCCGATGAGATACAGTCTTTTATTATTATTGTTATTGGTTTTATATTATTTAATCCCATATATTTAAAATTACAAAAATTATAACTAAGTTTTATACATTAAACACGTGTAATACACGGAGTTTTAACCTAATATCTTAATAGTAATTTATTTGCACATTACCAACTATTATTATACCTATTGAATTTTTAATTATTTAAGATTTTGAGCAACTTCTATCGTGCTAAATTATTTATCATTTCTTAAAAAAGTATATATAAATATTTACTTATAAAAAAATAAAAAATAAATAGATTTTATGTTAATTAAGAGATATAATAAAAAGATGAAAATAAAAAAAATTGATTTTGTAAAATTGATTTAAACTTAAATAAAATTAGGTGTTAGTACCCAAAGGCGTTACATTGATAAAATTAAAAAAAAATGAAAGGACATTTTAGTCATTATATTGATAATTTTGGTGTTAGTACCCAAAGGTGTTACAAAATTGAAACCATAAAACCTAAACCTGTTAAAAAAGTTAGTAACTAAAGGTGAAACTGACTATAAACCACATGGTCATCTGTCTAATTAACTCAAAATAATTTTACAAAACCTTTATTTTTTCTCAAAAAGTGTGGAAATAAGTCAGATTTGGGTTTTCCACTTTCCACTCTCTCCACCATTTTTGTCCACTCTTTCTTTCCTCTTTTCCTTTATGTATTTTGCACATATTTAAAAAAAACTACATATAAGTAAAAGAGTTAATTACATAGTTAGTATTTGTGCTTTGCACAAAGTAACATATTTAAATACTAATAGTTTAAAATCACCTTCTAGGGTATTAACTTTTCATTTTGTAACGTTTGAAGGTATTAACGTTAATTGTTTGTTAAAGTATTAGTACTTAATTATGTTATTTTGTGCAAATCATAGGGACTAACTATGTTAATACCCTAGAAGCTAATACATCCAAACGTTACAAAATGAAAAGTTAATACCTTAGAAGATGATTTTAAACTATTAGTACCTTAGTATGTTATTTTGTGCAAATCACAGGGGCTAACTATGCAATTATCTCTAAGTAAAAATTCTTAAAACTTCTGAAATTACCATATTATAAATTAACAAAATGTTTGTGCATTAAGACTTGTACCTTAAGCATGGGGAGTCTTTCAAAAAAATTTGTTGATTTTTCATTTGTAACCCAAGGGTTTTATTTTTTGCATTTTAACCTTTTTTTTATTTTTTTATTTTTAACACAAAAGTTTTCATCTCTTACAATTTAACCCAAACACATTTTTTATTTTCAACTTTGATCCATGTATTTTTCATCTTTTCCAATTTTTTCGTTTTACGTTTTGTTATACTTTTCCGAGTAAACACGCCGTAACGTACGTGTGGGTTTCAAAGTTTTTCCAACTATTTTTTTCTGTTTGACAGGACCCTCACAATGCGTCTATTTTTCCCTGTTTGACAGGTTCGTCGCAACACGCGTGGTATTAGATCGACTTAGTTATTCTTTTCTATTTTTACATTTCAGTCTTATCTCTTCGCATTAACATGTCGCGACTGGCATACGTGGCTCAACGATTTTACGTATGCTTTTCGTTCGGTGTTATTTTTTCTTTTTATTTATTTTATTTTAACGAGCTTTTTCTGGTGTTGTTGATCGCTGGTAGTTGTGTAGCATCAGTGCTACTTGGCACGGTGTATCCCCCCTCCCCCCCCCCCCCCCCCTCGGCGCCCCGCGCAACGCGGGGGCCCTTAATACTAGTTCTTATTATAAATAAACCTAAAATTTGATACAAATTATATTCTTTGACAAATTTAGAAAAAAAAGTAATTATAAAGGAAAAACAAATTTATAGACGAATTTTTTCTTCATTTCTTAATCATCCTTGTTCGTATTTTCCACGATAATTCTGCACATAGAAAAATGTAAAAAACGAAAATATGTAAAAATCGTATTTACATATATGTAAAAAAATTATACATAGTTGTAGATCGTATAAAAAAAGATGATGTAAATAGAAAATATATATATATATATAACAACTAAAACTTAAAAATGCTTAACAAAAGAAACAACTTTTATTTACACAAATGTAAAACGAAAAAACATGTAACTTTTATTAAAAATTTACATAGGCGAGTAACTGTGACAAAAAAAAATGTAATAGTTAGTTATTCGTTCCTTGTAAATTTTACTTACGGATGTGTAAATCAACGAAATACACATGTAAATTTTGTTTGCACGATTGAAAATTTTACATCTAATTTTTTTACATCTGATTTTCTATCCCATTTTTTTACTTCTGATTTCCTAAATTCCTATACCATTTTTACATCCTATTATTTTACATCCATTTTTTACATCTGATTTTAGACCCAATTTTACTTCAAATATATTCAAAATTAACCAAAAAACGAAACACACAAAGTGTAATGTTTTTTACACTGATTTACATCCAAATTTTTATCATCCTTTTTTTACATACGAGTGTAAATCTTTTTTAAATTGAATTATTTTTATCATCGTGTAAATGTTTTGCGATAATATTTTACATTGATTTTTTCCGCTACTGTATAGAGTTTTTTTAAGATGCTGTAAAAGGTTATGCGAAGATTTTTTACATCAAATTCTATTTGATCTTGTATACTTTTAACAACTAGTAGGTAACCCGCGCGGTGCGGCGGGACTAAAGATTGAATCAAATTGTATCCATGGTTTAGGACGTAAAATTCATCCCAATTTTTTTATTTAACTGATATATCAAATAAAGATTACTTGTGACGTGGATCATTTTACACATGTCAAAATGACAACTCAAGAACAAACTAAATGTTCGTAAAGTCAAAAACAAAAAAAGAGAAATGATCACATACATTTATGGTAAATGATGATACTAAAACAATAAACATGAGGGCTCCTGTTGATATATTTATATTTCCGACCTTGCAAATTGTAGAATAAGTATCTTGATGTGCATCCATCCATCAACAAGCACAGCCACCAGATTCAGGTTTGGATGAAGTCACACATGGAAGACTTCAAATTCACATCAACCACTCCTTCATGTTTTGTTCATGAAAGAGAGTTTCCATTCCTCGTAACGTCGCCACGCCGATGCTATGTTTCTAATAGAGCCTGTAATAATTATTAAAATAATTAGTAACTTTTCAATAGAAAAAATAGTATAGTAATTCAAGTATATGTTAGATACTTTTATGTTGAACCCAGAATGTGTTTCTATAAACATGACATTTAGGTGAAGCAACTTTTGCTTCTCCTTCCTCTACAAAAACTTGCCTGGGTAGTCACATGGGAAGCATCATTATCTACATGAGAAGCTTCATTCATAATACAACTGAATCTGAAACCATCAAAATAATGGTATAAGCCTTAAAAACATTGCACTATTATGGTCAGTGATCGATGTTTATACAAGTGACAGCTAGAACTCACATTCCCATCTAATTTAGACAAGCATAACCCTTCAATAGAAAATACATGTGAATGGATGCACGAAATAGGTTTTGGATCGTAATGGTTTCAGTTCGAATTGAGTTTCGGACCGAGACGGGTTTTCGCACATGGCGGGTTTCAGATCGGAACGGGTCGATTCGGATCGGGTTCGGGCCGACACGGATTTTCGCACTGGACGGGTTTCGGATCGCAACAGGTTTTAGGCCGGCACGAGTTTCCGCACAGGACGGGTTTTAGGCCGACACGAGTTTTCGCACGGGACGGGTTTCGGATCGCAACGGGTTTCAGGCCGACACGAACTTCCGCACGGGACGGGTTTCGGATCGCAACAGGTTTTAGGCCGACACGGTTTCAATATTTTCAGTTTTTTTTGTTTTGTTTCGTTTCGGTTTCGGTTTTTTGTTTCCGTTTGGCCGGTTTATTCGGTTTCCTCTGACATCATATAGATACAAGTAAGACACATAAAACGAAAACGTTAAAACAATAAAAAGAGTAACTTACTTGGAGGCCTATAGCCATGCTCAAAATAGCAATTTCGTTCTTCCCTGCCTTCACAGAAACCAGCCCTTTAAATTTAAACAGTGAAAAGGTACTATTTCCTGATGCGCTAGCTGAGTAGAACCAAGTAAATCATACAAACAATGTTACTCAAGCGTATAACTAATGATCAAATGAGTGAATAACAAATGGTCAAACTTCTTGAATAATAAGTTTGACTTTAGAATAATGTAAATAGCCATATAACCTTGAAGTATGCCGTTGACAAAAAGATGGAGCACATGTCCCTTTGACTCAATGAGAAGAGTTGGTTTGTTTCCTTTCTTTAAAAACTCTTCATTCTTGTCAACAAATAAACTGCAAGAAAAATGTAACCTCCATTAATTTTGATTTTTAAGAGTCAAAGTTCTTTTAGACGGTTGACTTATAGGTAAAGTTCTTCTTGACGTATATTTCCCATTTAAGTGCTTTCATATCTTTATTCGGTGACACCATTGAAGACTGCAATAGCTCTGGTACCATTTCAACGGTCGAAGTTTGAGATTTAACCTGTTTAAAAACATGTATAATGTTAAATTTGACTTTTAAGGTCAAACAAACTACTTTTAAAACCTATAATTCGAGCACAGCCAATGCTCTTTTTCTAGTAACTCTATGTCGTTTAACGTAGTCATAGATAATTTCTATAACCTTAAAATTTATAGCTCTTGAACTCAAATTTTGAATGTTCAGCCCTTCATTTTGTATATAGCATGTCTGACACTCAAAAGTCAAACATGAAACAGGAACATGAGAATGAGTGAAGTGAAAGGTGGTTACCTTGGCGGTATTGAAGACGACATTTTTGCAGTCGGGAATAATGCTCACTGACCATGTTGGCAGTGTATATGAAACATTCCGAAACTGTACCGTTTTCTCATCTTTATCGTCTAAGTTTGCGATAAAGGCAACACATGTTCCTGATTGATCATCATAGACATCAGCCTAAGTAAAAACAATGAACACAATCATCACATCTAGTAACAATGGGCAAATAGGTAATTTTGCCTGAAAAAACGAATCTCTTGTCAGCCTTAATACAATAACCAAAATCCCCAAATATCTAAGTAATAAACACCCAACATGAGCCCTAATTAAAAACCAAGAATCTAACAATCAATTTATATAAGTTAAAGTCAACAAAGTTAAAATCCATTACCTGGGATAGGAGCTTGTCTGAGTCCACAATAAAACACCAAAAATCTAAGTAAACAACAACTCAAATGAGCCCTAATTCAGAAAAATAAGAACCTCAAAATGTAAACGGATGAACGAGTACAACAATCACTTCATGTAAGTTTGATTGAACAGAGCCAGAAACCATTACCTCGATGCACATTGTATATTCTGAATAGGTAGAGAGATGACATTAAAAACCAAATTAGATTGAACATCTTCAATAACAACTTGATAGATGCTTTATTCAAACAATCATTTGCGTCTCTTGCGGACTTCTTAACCGAGGGTGGAGTGGATAAGCAAGCAGGATTTGAGAGGACGAAGTGAAGGCCAGATGATTCATTGGCAGGGTTTAATATGATAATAGGGTTATGGAGGCTTTAGTCCGTCGATGATGAAGGTGAAAAGACAAAGGGCAAATATGGTGGTTCAATTGTAGGTTTCAAAAGGACATTTACATTGATGGCATTCATTGCTTTTAATTATGGTAGTGGTGAAGGAGCAGAGTTTTTTTCAATGTGGGAGAGGAGTCGAGATGTAGGCATAGGCATAGGCATTTGTTGAGCCATGAAGAGAGTAGAGGTAGAAGTGGAACAAAAAGGTTAAAAAATAGGCATTTTAACTTGGCCTTTCATATGCCATCTTAAAAAAATGATGTTAAATTACTATTTTAGACATGGAAAATGCTTATATATAGTATATATATATATAGATGATGTATTTTTTACATCCAAGTTTAAACCCATTTTTAGAACAATTTTTTACCCATTTTGAACCCTATTTTTTTGAACAAATCCAAGATCAGTACACCTTTGCTAAAAATACATATAAAAATTACTGCAACTTCAAAAAATAACCACTTTGCAGTGGATCCAAACACCCTAAAACTCAAATGATGTGAGAAAAAAGAAGCCTAACTTTCGTCGCTTTTTGGGATGAGAAACAACATCAGAAGAGTGGTGTTTTGGTTCCATTCTCTCTATAAGTGGTCGGAAAAATCTTTATGTCGAATACCCAACTCACGGATGACGTTAGATGGATCTTCGTTGACGTCAAGAGCCTTTATCTTCGTTACTACAAAAGAACAAACCGTTAGCCTCGCCACGGAGGACCCCGGGAGGGGGATCCGTGACCAAGCTCCGGCGTGAGAGTAAGTAAGCTTGCCGGAGAATGAGAGGAGTTTCCTCCGATGAGTATAATCACCGGAAGGTTTCCTCTTTGGTGTGAATCTAATTAATATGTATGTGTATTAAATGTGGGGGAATGTTGGTCGGAAGTTAATGAGAGGTGAGTAAATGAGGGTGTAGTAAATGAGGGAATGCCGGAGATGATACCTGCCTTAGCTCCTTGATGCCTTCTCTTATATAACAACCAGCTCCTATCTTATTAGGGATTTTCCACACGTGATCCAACGGTTTTGGAGGATTCTCGGGAGGTGCAGACACGTGTCTGACCCCCAACGGCGAGATGTTCCCCTTAATTAATGCCCAGCCGGAGAAGTACAGTAACTCAGACGAGATCCTTTTCTTATCGGGCATTTAATGACCTCTGCTCCTCTTGCTTAGCTGTTTCCCGCCTGTTAAAAGGAAGAGAAACCTTAGTGGACAAGGCAATTCTATTTTATGGGCCTACGCGTAATTGGGCTTCCGAAAAAAATGGCCTAAAGCGGGTGAAGTGGGCTTCCCTACTGGCCCGTCGTCAAGTCATCTTTAGTCCCTGGTTCTGAGACCCGAGGCTCATGATCCGGGGCTGAGTCACAACCGCTTAAAAGGGGTGGTTTTCTTCCTGTGGGCCCACTCCAAGTCAGTTATGGTCTACCGTCCCCACTAATCATCATACCGCCGGATATCTATAGCGGGAGTTAATCCCCTAGTAACACGTGCTCCTTTTTTGAATTTTGAAGGGACTATTGACATGACGGTTACTTGTATGTCAGTGGCACCTCTTTAAATACCCTGTTACCCTTTCCGATTTCTCACTCAAATACTTCAACTCCTTTTTCTCTTTGTAACCATTTCCCTGAATCATAGCTTCTTCTCCGATTATGAGTCGTAGTGGCCGTTCATCGATAAGATCCATACTGACGGCGAAGGACTTGAAGTCCTTCGTTGAAGCGTATAACATTCCCGAGCGATTTTCTCCTTCTTTGCCTGGCCCTAACGAGCCGGCGGAGTGCACACCAGACAGGATACCCATTTATACACTGGCTTTCTCCTCCTGTGGGGTTCGGTATCCTCTTTCCACTTTCAAAATCTCTTTGCTTCGTCATTTTGGTGTCCATTTTTCTCAGATTCACCCTTTAGGGCTTATGAGGGTGGTCCATTTTGAGTTATCCTGTGCAGCCATCTCGGGAGAGCCCTCTATTCCCCTGTTTTGCATGTTCTACAGGCTTATTTCGGACGGAGATTGGTTTACCTTTGCAAAACGACAGAACAATGTCTCGAAGCCTTGTTAGAGTTTCATGCCTACCTCCACTTATCCAAAGGACTGGAAAAGCAGATTCATCTTTGTTTCTGCTGCTATGTTGCCGGAGTCCCCTCTGCCGAAGGATCTTGATGCCGCAATCGAAGACGTTGTTCCTACTCTTTCCGCAGCCGAAACCCTTCAGTGGAAATGGATGTGCGAGAATCCAACGAGGGCATTCACTTTTTCTGAAGGGATGCTTGCCATGGGAGGGTTGAGCCCCTCCTATCCGGTTCGTTCGAGGGCTTTTTTTGGCAAAAAGGGTACTTCTTTGTTCTTGACCTGTCACTTATGGTTAGTGTCTTAAAGATCGTACAATCATCTTTAGTGTCTCTTTTTTGTGTAGAGATAACTTTGTGGAGGCTACTTCAGGGTGATTCCAAAGATGTTAAGTATGTGGTTGACAATGATATTGACCCTAGGTTGAATGCGGAGGTGCAGGTTACTGGGGGATCCACCCAGGCCGGGGGCTCTATTGCCGTGGGTGGTGACGAGGAGAGTCCCTCTGATGAGGAGGAAAGTTCTCCTGACTTTCCTCCTGTTCATCCCTCTGGCCAAAGCAATGATGAGGATGTGGAAATCCAGCTAGTTCGTAAGAGAAGATCTGCCAGTCCTCAGCCAGCCCCTGCTCCCCGTAACATCCGTCAAAGACTTCGGAGTGCCAGTGGCCAAAAACTTCCTCCTTCATCGAAAGCTACTTCTGATCTCCCCCCTGCTGGGGTCAAAGGTTCCCTGTCTAAACACCTGAGGTCTTCGAGCTTAGTGAGTGCTCCTCTGCGGGTGAGCTTTATCTTCCCTTGATCTTATTTTCTCTGTCTTTTGCCTTGCCTCTGATGTTCTTTTTCTTACTTCTCAGGGGAGTTCCCAGGAGCCCATAGAGGTTCCTACTGGTCCCTCTTCTTCCCGTGTCCGGGATAAGACCTCTGAGGTGGGGGTAGCTCGTTTTTCCTCAGCTTTCGAGCTCTCTCCCTCCCGTGCTACTGGGACTAGTAGACCCACTCTCCTCGAAGGTCCTGCTCATCGGTTTCCTCTTACCCCTCTGTTTGCTGATGCCATCCCTTCTGCTTATGTCCCTAAATGGAAGGTGACTAGCTCCTCAGTGATAGGGACTCCCGAAGCTGCTAGGGACTTTTTGAACCATGTTGTTCCTCCCTCACACAAGTTTGTAAACTCTGCTCTGAGGGACGACCTCTTCGAGGATCAGTATAGCATGTCCCTGTGTGAAAGCTTTTTTAGGGGCGCTGGGATGTTGCAGAGAATCGATGATCTGAGGAGGGCAAATGAAGGGCTTAAGGCTGAGCTTAAGGCTTCCCAGTCTGTTGTTGCTGGGCTTAGGTGCCAAGTAGTTGATGCCGAGAGGAAGTTGCAGGAGGGGAAGGTACATAGCCTTCTCCCCCCCCCCCCCTTTTATTTTTATTTTTATTTTGTACTTATTGATTTTTTATCCAGGGAGCTGGAGCTATGCTTGAGAGGAAAGAACGGGCTTGGGAGCGGGAGATGGCAGCGCTGGTTGAAGAGAAGGAGGAGCTTGCTGCTGAGCTGAAGCATTTGAAGGAAGTTGGCTCCATTTCCCAGGAGCAATTCAATGCCATGTATGCAGAATATGGGATAACTTCCGATGACAACCAACGATTGGCGGGGGAAAAGCATTGGCTAATTACTGAAGGTTTTGGGGCCTTCCTTGCTGCTGTTGCTCAGTCAGAGGATTTTAAGAGCGGCCTGGAGGAGGTGTACAGGGCCTACAGGGATGTTGGGTACCAGTCAGGATTGAAGGATGGCTACAAGTACTCCGCTCAAGCCTTGAACAGAAAGGAGACTCCTCTTTATAATTCCAAGGCCAAGAAAAGGTTGTCCAAGTTGAACGATGAGTTTGGGCGTAAAACTCCGGCCATCCTTGAGAAAATCCTGGAGCATCCCCTGATCTCTATTGATGAACTGAAAGCCCTGTTCTCCTCTGCCGGTCCTTCGTCTCCACCATCTCTCTCCGGGGGTGATCCCCAATGAATTTCAAACACTTAACACATTTCGATATAGTTGTAATAACTTTTACTTGCCCTAGGATACTTTTACATTTTGCTTGATTGTTTGGGAGGGGTCCTTTATGTTGGGGACCGCCTTAGCTTCTAATCATATGGGTTATGATTGTATATTGCTTCTTCGTTTTGTTGCCTATTTCTTGCTGTGGTTGTTTATTTTGCAGGGGTTTTTACCGAAGGTCAGTTTGGTGCTTCCCTGGAGATTTGTAGACCGTTTGGCGAGGGGTCGTGTCTTTATTTCATCTCGTTGTATTTGCATGTTGTTTACTCTTGCCAAAGTTATTGAGGCATTTCTTTGTATATGTACTTTGTATTAATAAAGCAGATCCCCTCTCGTAGTTTTGTATGCAAGAGTGTGTTGTACTTTTTGTTTGTTTGTTAAACTATGATTGTCTGTTCGAGGCCAATCGATGGACAAGCTTATAATGTGGCATTATGTTTTTGGCTTGTTCTGTCCGCTTTGGGTTAGCTAGACCCTTATCAGCCCCACGGCCGGGCTTTTGGCATGTTTTGGATGCCTTGTACACGTGTGCTTGTTTGTTTTAGTTTAGATTTAATGGTGTTCCTGGGCACGTCTGCCTAGGTATGATGTCCATTGTTTTTTCAAAAGGGGACGTGTTCTGTCCGTTCTTCATTCAATTTTTAGGGGGTTTACACTTCCCGTTAAAGATTGTTACAAAAGGTCTGTCTTTGGGGGAGCCTCAGACTAACAGTTAGTTGTTACAAAAGTGGCTCTTGGCCGTTTCCTTTGGGGGTGAACCCCTTACACATAATACTTCCTCAGCTGCATGAGATTCCAGGTCCTGGGGACCTCTTTGCCTTCAAGCGTTTCCAACTTGCAGGTTCCCTTGCCGTTAGCCCATATGACTCGGTAGGGCCCCTCCCAGTTGGGGCCTAACTTTCCAGTGTTTTCTTGCAGGCTGGCTTCATTGGCTCTAAGGACTAGATCCCCCGGGACGAGGTTAAGTTTCTTCATCCTGGTGTTATAATAACTCTCCAGTAGCTTTTTGTATTTGGCCTCCCTGACTGCCGCTATCTCCCTTCTTTCTTCCAGCAGGTTCAAGTTCATTCTGAGGTCCTGTTCATTTTCTTCGTCTCGAAGCTTCATCCGGGCAGTCGGGGATCCTATCTCGGTGGGGATGACAGCTTCCGTCCCGTAGGTAAGGCTAAACGGGGTCTCCCCGTTGCAACTTTTGGGAGTGGTTCTGTATGCCCATAGCACGAATGGAAGTTCTTCTAGCCAGCCCTTTTGTTTTCTTACAAGCCTTCCTTTCATTCCCTTGATGACGCTTTGGTTAGCTCTCTCCACCAATCCTGTGACAACTCGAGTTTCCGACTTTCACTTTCGCATTAAATGCACGTTGACTTTGACTGTGTAGTAGTTTGACTTGTTTGACTTGTAATGTACACATTGTGTTATGATGAAACAAATTGTGTTTGCTTGATTTTGTGTTTGGTTGTATATGTATAACATGTGACTTATCAGAAAACTTAAACTTAAACGATTAGAACACATTAAGGACTCGACGAAACAAGAGTGTGTTTCGCCAATAACCATCCGACGAAACAAGATGTGTTCCGTCACCTGCCTCTCGACGAAACTGGCTGTTTCGCCGGCCCGTCAGTTTCGCCAAGCCCAGTAAGGGCCCAAAACACTTAGACGCGTATATGTTATACGGAACCACTCCATTCGTCACACTTTAGCAAAAACAGAAACCCTAGAGCTCCCTCTTCTGTGTGACGGCATCTTGGAACCCCCGAAGCCTTTCTTAGTTTTCAATACATCTCTCCTTTCATCTCGGTTAGTCGTTTGTAGTTAACTTGGTTTCATGATTCTTTGGCTATGTGATACATGTTTGTGTTTACACTGATTTCTGGAATAGATGTGATTATGCATGATGAATCGGTTATACAACCTCATATGAAACATGATGTGATTAGGGTTTCATGAGTATTACGTATTAACATCCATTGCACACCTGATTAAACTGTTTAGAATATAACCATGTGATGTTTCTTTAAATCGACAAACCTGAACTGGTGGTAATTGTGTGAACGCTTAATAATGTTACGGATTTCATATTGACTCGGAAATTGTTATGTAGAGGGTACGGGTTTCTAGTATGTTACTCAATGATTTGGTTGAATGTTTGCTGAATAATGATGATTGCATGATTCTGTATGACGGCTATTAGGGTTTTCTGTGATGATTTTGTAACTGGTAGATCATGCTACGTAACTGACATGTTGCGACGTAACTGATTGGTTCACGAAACGGAATGTGCGGCGAAACAGGATTGTGTTTCGCCAAGGGTAACCGACGAAACAGCATTGTGTTTCGCCATGGTTAAATACGACGAAAGGGATGGGTTTCGTCGAAGGGAATGTACGGCGAAAAAGGGGTGTTTCGCCGAATATGAAATCTGCACTGTACCTTAGTTTAATTCTGTTAAAGTTAACGGAGCTAGTTAACTGCTGATAAGAGATATGCATGACTTGTATGGTTTTGATTACGTGATCTGTGTTACTTGATGACTGAATATGCATGCATGAACTTCGTGAATACAAACTGATTATGTATACGTGCGTACTTTAGGACGTGATTGATTTACTTTGAGCACATACTTAGCATACCGAGCAAACCAAGGTGAGTTCACACAGCCAAGGCATGGGGTTCCCAGGGTGGGAATGGGTTTGGATTATTTACTTGTACTTACCTAGCTTATGGAACTTAGTTATGTGGTCCTCGGGTCAGGAAGGGTTATTGATAAAATACGACTAGACTAGTGATACTAATAGAACTGATCTTCGCACACACGCCGGGGTTGGCTGCGATAATATGACTGATCTTCGCACACACGCCGGGGTTGGCTGCGATAATATGATTGATCTTCGCACACATGCCTAGGAAGGCTGCGAACTATACAATAAACTTCGCACACATGCCGGGTGGCCGCGATACAAATATACCTAGTCTAGAATACTCGGGAAACTTTCCCTAATCTTCGCATACATGCCTAGAGGGCCGCGATACGAACTAATACGATACATGACTTAATGAACGAACACAAGGCTTACTATACTATTACAATTACTAAACTATTAACTGTGAACTCGCTCAACTAGTTGTTGACTCTCTGTTGCATGCCTTGCAGGACCTTAGATACTTATGGAGCTTGCACGGGAGGCGCGGTCGTTGTGGACATGGATCGTGAATGTTTGTTAAACATTATGACATTTCGTACTTATACTTATGATTGGGTTTACTTTTATGCTTCCGCTAAACATTGAATTATACTTATGTTTTGAACACCTTTCATATTGGTTTGGTTGAATTACATTACTATTTACATTGCTCAATATGATTGGTGGCTTGATCCTGGTCAGTCACGCCTCCAAGCGGTGATACTCCGCGTGTGGATTTTGGGGGTGTGACAAATCCGTTGCTCTGGGCATGGGTGATGGAGGTAAACACTTGTTGAATCCGCATCTGCTCGCACCATGGTTTGAAAGGCTTTCCGGCAAACTGGACTCCGTTATCGCTCACCAGTTCCTTAGGGACCCCATACCTGCATATGATGTTATCCAACACGAACCTTCTCATCTGCTCTCCAGTAATTTTTGCCAGGGGCTTCGCTTCGATCCATTTGGTGAAATAATCAATGGCCACCACCACGTATTTGACCCCTCCCGGGCCCTCCAGGAAAGGCCCAATTATGTCGATGGCCCATTTTTGGAATGGCCAGGATGTTGAAACCGGTACCATGGGGAGTTTTTGCCGGTGGGTCATTGGTGCATGCACTTGGCAGTTATCACACTTCTTGATTTCCTCAGATGCTGTTTCGTACATCCGTGGCCAGTAAAATCCTGCATTCATGGCTTTTCTCACTATCGTCCTTGGTCCCGAGTGCATTCCGCAAATCCCCTCATGCATTTCCCTAATCACATATTCAGCCTCTTCCATGTCAACACACTGTAGGGACGGGCCCAGATATGATCTTCGATATAGCTCCCCTTCAATTAGCTCATATTGCAGGGCTCTGACCCTTATCTTTCTGGCTGCCCATTCTCCCTCGGGCAGAATTCCGTCCCGGAGGAACTTAATAATTGGTGTCATCCACGTTTCCTGGGTACCCTTGATTGTAACAACCTCCTCTATGTTAAGGGAAGGAGATGTCAGGACCTCCACCTTGACTTCTTTCGCGAGGTGGTCGAATGCCACCGAGGCCAGCTTACTGAGGGCGTCAGATTTTCTGTTTCTTCCACGGGGGATGTACTCCAGTTTGAAAGTTTTGAATGCCTTAGCCATCTCTCTTACTTTTGCCACGTATTAGGCCATGGTGCCATCTTTGGCTTCATATTCCCCTTGGTACTGTTTCACTACCAGTTGTGAATCAGTGCTAGCCTCTACGTGTCCTACTTTCATTTTTTGTGCCAGCCTCATTCCCGTTAGGAGGGCCTCATACTCTGCAGTATTGTTGGTGTTCTCGAAGTCCAACCTTATGGCATACGTCAGTTCGACCCCCTCGGGGCTTATCAGTGTAATTCCTGCCCCGCTCCCTTCTTCACTAGATGCTCCGTCGGTGAGTAACTTCCACACCGCCTCGTCTTCCTTCTCTCTTTCTTCTTTCTCTAAGGCTTCCCATTTTAACAGTTCCTTCTCTTCGTTCTCAGGGACTTCTGCTAAGAAATCGGCCAGTATCTGTCCCTTCATGGCCGTCCTGGGCTTAAACTCCAGAGAGTGTTCCCCTAACTCCACAGCCCATTTAGCTAACCGTCCTGACAGCTCCGGCCTCCTGAGTACCTTCTGAAGGGGTTGATCGGTCATTAAGGTAATCTTGTGCCCTTGGAAATACCTCCTGAGTCTTCGGGATGCGAAGACAAGAGCTAATGCGAGTTTCTCCAGAGGCATGTATCGTTCCTCAGGCCCCTTAAGCGTTCTGCTGATGAAGTATATGGGGATCTGTCTCCCTTCCCGTTCTACCATCATGACCGCACTTATGGTCGTTTTCGAGGCAGATAGATACAGGAGCAACGGGTCCCCGGGTACTGGGGTGGCCAACGTCGGGAGCTTGCAAATGTAAGCTTTCATTTCTTGGAAGGCAGCCTCAGCCTCTGCGGTCCATTTAAACTTGTTTGTCTGGAGGCAGTCTTTCAATACTTTTATAAATGGAAGGGTCCTGTCGGCTACTTTTGATAAGAAACGGTTCAACGCTATTAGTCTCCCGTTTAGTTGCTGAATGTCCTTCAGGGACCTGGGGGATCACATCTCAGCCACCGCTTGGGTTTTCTCCGGATTTGCTTTGATCCCTCCCTTGGTGACCACTACTCCCAGGAAATTCCCGTCCTCCACTCCAAAACAGCACTTCCCAGGGTTTAACTTCATGTTCACATCCTGCATAGTGGTGAGAGTCTCGGCTATGTCATCTATCATGGCCATCTCCGTAAGGCTCTTGATAACAATGTCGTCGACGTATGCTTCTAGGTTCCTTCCCCGTTGTTCCCTGAACAAAGCGTTCATGAACCTCTGATATGTGGCCCCAGCATTCTTGAGGCCGAAGGGCATCTTGGTGTAGCAGAACGTCCCTTCATCTGTGATGAAGGCGGTTTTTTCCTCGTCTTCCATTGACATCTGGATTTGGTGGTATCCCTTGTAGGCGTCCAGGAAGCATTTCATGGGGTACTGAGACAAAGAGTCCACCTGGGTGTCTATCTCCGGGAGGGGATAACAGTCCTTGGGGCATGCTTTGTTTAGATCTTGAAAATCGATGCACATTCTCCACCCCCCCGTCTTTCTTTTGAACCATAACCAGATTGGCGATCCAAGATGGATACTTCACCTCCCTAACTATCCCTGCCCTGAGCAGTTTTCTAGTTTCTTCACAAGCAGCCCGTCTTTTGTTGGGTCCCATGCTTCGTTTTTTTCTATTTTACCGGTTTTGCCCATGTGTAAGTATTTAGCCGGTGCTCGGTCAGGCTCCTGGGGACCCATGTCATGTCCCCATGTTGAAATGCAAACGCATCTATGTTGTGGAGGAGCAACTCCTTCAGGGCACTCTTGCACTTGTCGCTTAGGTGGCTTCCCACTTTGACCGTTTGTTCTGGGAACCTGTCGTTAAGGACCCACTCTTCTACTTCCTTCTTCTTGGGTTTCTCAGGTGTCTCCTCTTTGGACACGGAAGATATCACTTCATAAGCATATTTAACCCATGCTAGACCCTTCGGTGTCTGAAATACTAAAGCTCCGTGTGAGGTGGATGCCTGTGCCTGTAAGTCTCCAATCCCAGGTCTTCCTAAGATCGCATTGTACTTTGATGGTGCCCGGACCACTGTGAAGGTTAGATTTATCGTTCGGACCCGATCCCCTACCCCAACTGTGAATGGGAACCTGATCTTCCCCAAGGGGTGTGATACGCTGTTATTGAACCCCACCAAGGGGATGGAATCTTCTTCTAACTGATCTCTTACATCTCTGTCGAATCTAAGGAAACAATGCTCATATATCACCTCGACACCTGACCCTCCATCCACATGTATCCGAGACACCTTATGGCCTGCTATTATGGCCGAGATGTTTAGGGGAAGTCGTTGCACTTCACTTTCTTCCAGGTATGGCATAAGGATGGGAGCTTTCATGTAGTTCGGGGAGCCCAGGATCCTGGCTTTTACACTACGGGTGGTATCGAACTCACTCCTCCTTCTAATCATGTCAACATCTGCCCTCCCAGGCTCCCTTACATCTCTTCCCTTGCGGTCCCCTCCCCCTTCCTTAATTTCCTTGACCAAGTGGGCCAGCCTTCCCGTCTTTACTGCAGCCTCTATTTCTCTTTTTAAATACATGCAGTCATCGGTTTTATGCTCGAAGCCTTTGTGAAATTCACAATATTCGTTTGGTTGTGCTTTCGGCCTAGGCTTTATGGGTGGTGGTCTTGGGAAGGAGTTCTTTACCCTTTCAGTGGCCAGTATCTCACTCGGTGTCTTGATGAGGGGGGTGAAATTATCAGAGTACAAAGGGGGACCCCTCCCTCGGGGTTTGTACGGGGAGTACGAGGGTCTCATTCTGTCATGCATCATTCTATCAAAAGCAGGTTTTCGAGAGTAGGGTGTACCTTTGTCAGGAGGCTTTGTGACTGGGGCGATTCTCCAAGGTGCGACGTCTGTTTCCTTGGCTTTGCTGACCGTATCCTTCCCTCTGACAAAAGCTCTGACCCTGTCCATAAGGCTGTCAAATGAGTGGGGGAACTCCTCCCCCAGTTTCTCACACAGCTGGGCATGTTTTAGCCCGTTTATGAAACTGCTAATCTTCATGACCTCCGGGACGTCTTTGATGTTCATGCTCTCCTTGACAAACCTCTCCATGTATTGATCTATTCGCTCGTTATCCTTTTGCCTGATATGAAGGATCTCATTTGGATTTTTAACCACCTTTCTCTGTTGGCCAAAGTTCCTGAGGAACTTCTCGCTTAGCTCTTCATAGCTATCTATGCTCCCTGGGGGAAGGCTGTCGAACCAAAGCCGAGCTCCCTCCGTCAGGGTTTGTACAAACATGTGGCACCATACTGGCATGGGCCATCGTCCCAGCTGTCTCACACCCCGGAAGGCATGCAGGTGATCCTCGGGGTCTCTTATCCCGTCATAACGGTCAAAGCCTGGGGGTAACTTTGTCTTGGGGGGCATCGGTGCTTCTGCGATTCTCCGTGTGAACTTTGAGACCTCGGCTAAGTCTCGTGGTAGATATGGCTGATCTAAGCCACTGTCACCAAGGTTGTCTCTCTCCTTTCCTTTCTCCTTGGGCTTCTGTCCTGTGATAAGATCCTCCCTTTCTTCTGAGGACATTTGCCTCAGGGCAGTCATGAACGTTTCCAGCTGGTCACCATTGCTGCTATTGTTTTGAAGATTCGTTCCTTCTTAGCTGGAGGGTGTGTCAAAAGAAAGTCTAGCCCTGAGGCTGTCGAGCTTTTTCTGTCTCTTTAAATCTTCAAGGTACTTTGTTAACTTCTCCCTATGCATGGCCACAAAGTCAGGAGTGATATGCTCTGCCTTTTCTGGGTTTTCCACCTGGTTCTCGTTACCATCCTCATGGGTAATGTCTTCTACCGTGACTCTATCCAAATCGTTTTGTGCCGTCTGAGTGACACGTGAGTTGTGTGGGGTTGCCATGTCGTTCTTGATGGAATAAGCTGCTCTCTAGACGTCGAGTTTTGATGTGGGAACAGTGGGCAGACCAAGGTCCCACGGATGGCGCCAATGTCGAATACCCAACTCACGGATGACGTTAGATGGATCTTCGTTGACATCAAGAGCCTTTATCTTCGTTACTACAAAAGAACAAACCGTTAGCCTCGCCACGGAGGACCCCGGGAGGGGGATCCGTGACCAAGCTCCGGCGTAAGAGTAAGTAAGCTTGCCGGAGAATGAGAGGAGTTTCCTCCGATGAGTATAATCACCGGAAGGTTTCCTCTTTGGTGTGAATCTAATTAATATGTATGTGTATTAAATGTGGGGGAATGTTGGTCGGAAGTTAATGAGAGGTGAGTAAATGAGGGTGTAGTAAATGAGGGAATGCCGGAGATGATACATGCCTTAGCTCCTTGATGCCTTCTCTTATATAACAGCCAGCTCCTATCTTATTAGGGATTTTCCACACGTGATCCAACGGTTTTGGAGGATTCTCGGGAGGTGCAGACACGTGTCTGACCCCCAACGGCGAGATGTTCCCCTTAATTAATGCCCAGCCGGAGAAGTACAGTAACTCAGACGAGATCCTTTTCTTATCGGGCAATGAAGGGGTAAGGTCCCAAAAA
Source organism: Helianthus tuberosus (assembly GCA_030545235.1). NCBI lineage: Eukaryota > Viridiplantae > Streptophyta > Magnoliopsida > Asterales > Asteraceae > Helianthus > Helianthus tuberosus. The sequence continues at coordinate 180,231,457 of CM060351.1, forward strand.
CCTCATAAAAAGGATTTGAGACCATACCACAAACCAACCTATTTTAGCCTTTTGACCTTGCGCGGCTGCGCATTGGTCCTACAAAAGGAAGAAAGCAATCAGTAATTTATAGTCGCGCGCCCAAAGGGAAACATAAATCCTTGCGCCTTCTCCCATTTAACAAAGGATCAAAATCCTTTGACCAATACCTCCGCCTAAATATCCAGACTTGGGTATTATTTTACCCAGACTTGGGATTTATTCATCTGTGTCCACACAGCAAAGTGTCACACCAGATTACAGCAGTAGTCTTCTAGAAGGGAAATACGATCGTGCACCATCCAGACGGTTATAACCGTATGGACACGTGTCATCACCACAAGCAACCCTGGAATCACAACGAAGGCATGCAATTGGAGAGTAATCTCCACTTAATCACTTTCCACGTGGCAATCCCCCAGCCATTGATCAAACTACGATCCGTGTGCTTTCACATCGGATCGAGACAACTTAACGAAGGATCAAAGAACTTAACGGAAGAAAATATAACCGCCACGGCGTTAGCATTTTCCGTCATCTTTTCAATAACAGGTTTTCCCTCCCGAAAACTCCCGGTTATAAATATGAGAACTGTTCAGGTATAAACTCAGTACACACACTCACTTATCAAATACTTTCTCTTCTCCATTACCAATACTTATCCTCACACCGGAGTCGGGTCAAGGAGAGAACCCTCCTCTCCCCTTGGCGAGACTAACGGTGTTCTTTTTTGCAGAACCACCAGAGAAGAAGTTCAGCTGCAACTGAATCAACCGAGAGAGAGCTAACCCTTTTATGCGGATTCAAACCCCCTAACTATCTCGGTTCCGACCATTTAGTTAGTGTTTCTTCATTGGCGCCCACCGTTTTCTCAGTTTTTCTAGTTTCTACCTCGTTTCGATTCAGTTCATTCCGTTTTCTGTTTTTGCACATGGCAGAGAATTCGTCATCTCACCGGCAACCTAGTCCTCGACCAAACGTCGGAAACAATTTACCAATAGAAGGGATCGTAGAGGAGGCCTCGGACGATAACGAGGTTCAATCTAATCGAGCAAATGATCCTGTCACTCCAGGAGTGTTACCAGCAAATCCTACACAATCAATCTTACCACCAGGAGAAACTCCGATATCATGGTATGTCCGGTCCCAAGGAGCATTAAACGCAGTGTACACACAGTTGTGTGCCCAAACTGCTCCTGTAACCCAATCCCGGAGGCCGGGATCAAGAGCTCATGCCTCTCGGCGAGAAGAATCAACTTATGATGATACAAGTAGTTACCGGAGACAACACCATGATGAACCACACCCTCGTCAAAGACAATCGGTTCATGACAGGTTGGGTTCCCAACGGGACACTCATACTGACGAATCCGATCAAACATATCGTTTGAGTGCAAACACCAGCGTATTCAACAGACTGCAGCCAAACTATAACAAATGCAGGCCTCGAGCGGTTTATAACCCTGAGGCCGAACACAACTATGACTTAGTTTATCGCCCGGCTGAAGCGGCAGAAAAATCGAAGTTCATATTAGAGATAGCTCTGGCTCCGTTGGAAAGGGCCAAATTACCATCTAACGTTGGGAAATTCAATGGGTTAACTGACCCTGATGATCATCTAAGAGTATTCACCAGCGCAGGGTTGGTTGGCGGTTGGACTATTCCGCTATGGTGTCACTTGTTTGTGCAAACACTAACCGGCCCAGCGCGAATCTGGTTTGATAACCTACCAACGGGACAGATCGAGTCATGGAAAGATCTGCGTAGGAAGTTTTTAACACACTTCAGCCAACAAAGGCGATCAATGCGCGATACATCCGACGTCATGAACATCTGGCGTCGCGATGACGAGAACCTGGAGGATTTTATCACCAGGTACAATAAAGAAGTGTTAGAGATTGGAGGTGTTAACGAACAACTAATCCGTGCTCAGTTTAAGTACGCGGTTAGGTGTGACGACATGGTCAAGGTGTTATCGGGAACAGAGGGCCTCCCCACAAGTTGGGAAAAGATAATGGCGGCGGCCAAGGTTTATGCGCAGACAGAGAAAAACCTTACTACAAACAGACCACCACCACCACACAACAGGCCCGCAGACTTAAGCGCAACTGGTGAAAGAAGGTACAAAAAGTCATGGCGCGAGGCATCAGGAAGTCGATCCTCTGAAGATGCCCGCACAACAACCAACAAGTTCTCTGCACAAAGAGAGAACAAGCACGAAAATAGGGAGTGGCAGTGGACTCCCCTAACAAAAACCCCGACGGAGGTGCTAAGCACTGAGGATCACCAATTTAAACCTCCGATTCCGATGAAGAGTAAATGTGGTCAAGACCCAACGCAGTACTGCGAATATCATAAGGATAACGGGCACACCACGAACAACTGCATATCTCTGCGCACGGAAATAGAGAAGGCCCTCAAGAATGGAGAACTTACGCATTTACTCCAGAACATGCGCAAGGAGATTAAGCAGATTACCCGGGGAGAAGAAAGCTCAAGCAAACGGGCTAAAACTTAAACGGACTCTGTAAGTTTTCCGCGGAAAAGACATGACTTATCAAAAGCGGCGGAACTATCAGGGAGTAAGTTAAGTTCCATTTAATTATCCAAAAAACTTTGTAACGCCTATGAGCATTATCCATGAATAAAATTACAAAGTTTCTATTATTTTTGTGTTTACAAAATGCATGCAATTTCTTTTTAGTAAGTGCAAAAACATTATGGTAGTATAACACAAAGCTCCATGCGCGGTCAGTGATCACGTCACAAACGACCATAAACTCATACATGAGCTTCATACCAACTTTATTCGCCTTACTCAAAGCAAAAGCAAAAGTAATTGTACTCATGCAAAATATTGTAAAGACATATTAACAAAACAAATAGAAACATACTATTTTTAGCGTACAAATACGTCCTAAAAAGTTTAGACACAGCAGTGTTTAAAACCCTTGCGCAACAGCGCACCATCAAAACAAGGATCAACATCCTACATAGAAAAAATTGTGCAATACAATTTCATCCTACTCTAAATCTTCACCCCCATTCAGAAAGATTTCTTTAAGTTGCGCAACGTGATCGTCCGATTGCAACGCCACATTTATCAACTCCATCACTGGAAGTTGCAAGTTATTAAACTTTGTCTTCATAGAAGCAAGCGCGCTAGCGGTATTAACGCCAAAGGTAGCAGACTTGCTATCATCCCAATTAACCTTTAAAGCGCTATTCACGTGTTGGGAACATTCCGCATAACCTTGCGCGTAACCATCTCGTCACGCAGCAACCATCAAATTAGCAACAGTTTTATCCAGTTCTTCAGAGTTTAATACAGATTCAGCAACCTATGAAATCAAGTAAAGATAAACATCAAAACAAGAAAAGCGCATACATGGACAAAAAAGAAGAAAGGAACTTACACAAGCAATCCCGCGATCTTTCAACCAGGCCATATCATTCTTCAAAGGTTCGAGCTCGCTTTCCGCTAAGACCCGCGCCATTTCTGAATTCTCCAGTTTCTCTTCAACCTCAGTCAAACGGCGGGAGGTTTCAGTATTCTCAGAACGCGCAAGCTCCAGATCCTTCTTCAATTGTTCCTGGTCAGAAACCAAAGCGGTAAGTTCCTCTAATTCTTTATCTCTAATGGCAAGAGTGGCTAAAGCTTGTACCTCCCGTTGCTCACTTCGTTCCCTATGAGAGCGCGCTTCCTCCAACATAGCTTCCATGTCAGCTTTTTCTTTCTTCAATCTTTCTACCTCCGCATCTTGATTCTTCAGATTTTCAACCTCAGCCTTGAGGTTATTTATGATATTACGGAGGTTTGCCTTCTCGGCATTATCTTTCTCACAAATTCTCCTCCAATTTTTGCGCTCCTCAGATAAAAGCGCAGCTTCAGCTTCAGCTTTCCTTTTCCAACCAGAAACTGACCATTCCTCAGTCTTGCGCTCAGCTTCAAACTTAGCTCACTCCAGCCTTGATAAAGAAGAATTTCTGTTTCCAATCATGAAAAGACTTTGGGGGTTGATGAAGAATCTTCTTTGCAGAAGCCCTCTGAACGAATGAGTAAAACCCTTGGGTACAGTGCATCTGATAAAAAACCCTAAATCGGGGAACGGTTGGCTCAACATGCATCGTCCGACATACAAATTCGAAATGTCGAACCCTAACCATACCAATAGGGTGAAGTTGGGAGATGTGCAGATTATAGAATCCAAGAATTTCAAGAAAAAATCTGGTAACAGGCAAGCGAAAGTTACCGTCACAGAAAAAATCCCAAAAGAGGGTAATATACCCGGCCGGAGCATCTGCTGCCGTTTGCCCATCTTCGGGATACAAGGCACCCCAGTTCTCCGGAAATTTAAGATTCTGAATCAAACCCTCAAACGACGCCCTAGGCCACTTCAATGGTAGAAGATCAGTCAACATATCTTCAACAAGATCCTCTTGACGTTCTCCGGTTGACATAAGCAAAAGGATGACGAAAAATTTTCTTAAGAACAAGGAATGGGGTAAGTTTTCAAACAAAGCAATGATTGCACAGAAGAGGTTACCCAAACGATTATATACCCATCGCAATAAATAGCATCGGTAACCGTCACAGCACTGTTCCGGGTATCACAGTTCCCCAAGCAACAGAAAAAGAAGATGTCAGAACATACACGCGTTTACACGCGCGCGTGTACAACACGGATAGTAAAAAAACAACTGACAATGACAGATTGTCAAAATCAATTTACTGCAATAAAGTCAAAGATTTTTTACAAAAAATCTTTACAAACTCAGCAAATTCAAATCTTCTCATAGAAGCTTTCTTATCTTTTCGCGCCCAAAAACATTTCTCTCTCATAAGTCCAGTGCTCCACTTATTTGCATAAGTACAACACTAGACTGGGGGGACTTGAAGGGGTAAGGTCCCAAAAACCTCATAAAAAGGATTTGAGACCATACCACAAACCAACCTTTTTTAGCCTTTTGACCTTGCGCGGCTGCGCATTGGTCCTACAAAAGGAAGAAAGCAATCAGTAATTTATAGTCGCGCGCCCAAAGGGAAACATAAATCCTTGCGCCTTCTCCCATTTAACAAAGGATCAAAATCCTTTGACCAATACCTCCGCCTAAATATCCAGACTTGGGTATTATTTTACCTAGACTTGAGATTTATTCATCTGTGTCCACACAGCAAAGTGTCACACCAGATTACAGCAGTAGTCTTCTAGAAGGGAAATACGATCGTGCACCATCCAGACGGTTATAACCGTATGGACACGTGTCATCACCACAAGCAACCCTGGAATCACAACGAAGGCATGCAATTGGAGAGTAATCTCCACTTAATCACTTTCCACGTGGCAATCCCCCAGCCATTGATCAAACTACGATCCGTGTGCTTTCACATCGGATCGAGACAACTTAACGAAGGATCAAAGAACTTAACGGAAGAAAATATAACCGCTACGGCGTTAGCATTTTCCGTCATCTTTTCAATAACAGGTTTTCCCTCCCGAAAACTCCCGGTTATAAATATGAGAACTGTTCAGGTATAAACTCAGTACACACACTCACTTATCAAATACTTTCTCTTCTCCATTACCAATACTTATTCTCACACCGGAGTCGGGTCAAGGAGAGAACCCTCCTCTCCCCTTGGCGAGACTAACGGTGTTCTTTTTTGCAGAACCACCGGAGAAGAAGTTCAGCTGCAACTGAATCAACCGAGAGAGAGCTAACCCTTTTATGCGGATTCAAACCCCCTAACTATCTCGGTTCCGACCATTTAGTTAGTGTTTCTTCAGGCATTTAATGACCTCTGCTCCTCTTGCTTAGCTGTTTCCCGCCTGTTAAAAGGAAGAGAACCTTAGTGGACAAGGCAATTCTATTTTATGGGCCTACGCGTAATTGGGCTTCCGGAAAAAATGGCCTAAAGCGGGTGAAGTGGGCTTCCCCACTGGCCCGTCGTCACTTTATAATATCGTTATGTCAAACCCCTGTGCCTTAGCCGCCGCCGTCAAACCACCGATCCGTCAAACCTCTGCCTTGAGATGGATATGACATGATGTTATATTATTAGTTTTAAACTTCTTTTTGTTGTAACCTTATATAGTCTATAACATATATGACTTCTCTAGCTCAAACAAAGGTATGCTGAAGTAATATAATTGCACCTCCATCACCTGAGATCTGCAACAATCATTTACACTGGCCGTAAAACTTAGAAAATGTCACAAATTGAATTAAAAACAATGTTTGATATTTCAAATTATCATTTACACCAATCTCTAAAACTTAAACAAACCCATCAAATGTAAACCCAATATATGTTACCGTAAAACAACAAAAAGGCAATTTGGACAAATGAAAAAATCATATACACCAACCCCGATAAACTTAGACAAAACCTATCAGTGTATAAATTACGTTACTGTAAAAACAACAAATAAGGCGATTTGGACGACTATAGAAATAAAAATATACACCAATCCTTATAAACTTAGACAAACCCATCAGCACTACTACAAAACAGAGCTTTGGTGATATGGGCTTTAAGATGGTGTTTTCAACACCGTCTTAAAGTACACCGGTTTAAAATCAAGTCTTATTAGACGGTGTTCAATTTCAACACCGACTTAAACTTGATGAACACCGTCTTTTGGTGTTCAATTTGATAAACTTGATGAACACCGTCTTTTGATATTATGATATAAATCGTCGTTGTTATCCTGTCGTCGCAATCGTCACTATTTCCCTGTCGTCGTTGATGCTTAAAAAACGTTTTTTCTTTGTTTTTCTTGTTTTTTCAATACAAACCTGCCAATTTCCGGTTCACGACACACAAAAACTAAATAAATATAAACTAATAAGCATAAACGTAACCATAAATGGTTGCCTTTCAAAAAAAAAAAACATAAGCATAAACGTCACAAACGTCACAATCCGGGTTCGTTTTAAGTCAGAATTCACAAACACGTCATAAAACTACCTAACATATAAAATGTAATAATTGTACGTCATATCCGTGTCATCGTCTGCTTCTTTCATATTAGGAAGCGCCTGCAAACAGTAAATTTAAAAAAAAATTAAGCCAATACAAATTCTAAGACCAAGCGTAGTGGGGCGTTTTTTTTTTTTTTTTTAAATTGTCCAATCACGCCCAAAAACGGCCCTTCACCGCCCCCTGGGCGTGATTGGGCGTTATCTTGCAAAAAAGCCCCTTGGCATGGTTTGAAAAACGCCGAATGGGGGGATTGTTGGCCAATCACATTTGAGCTTCCATTTGCTTGGCCAATAAGATTTTTAAATGTTTTTTTAATTTTATTTTACTACAAAACATAATGCCCAATAATGCCCCATCCCCACTACACCCATTTTAGAAAACGCCCAATAATGCCCCATTGCTGACTTGGCTGTCACATGGCGCAAAACGCCCAAGGGTGAATATTGCCCACTACACATGGTCTAATTCGTTTTTGAAGTTAATAATTAGTTAATTACCTGCCATGATTCTTCGGTAACATGCATAAATGGATGGAACATCTTTAATATATTTTCATAAACGTATAAAATAACAGCCTAGGATATAGAGGCAATTTCTATATCTTCTGATTGGTAAAGATGTGCATTACTTGCTTCAATGTACCTATACAGAAGCACATAATTAATATAAAAAATGTGGAAATGAATGGTTTCAATGGTCTATGAACACCCCTAAAAAATATAAGTATAGAAATGCAAATATTACCAATCAGCAAAATCACCCCAAAAGAAGTCATATAATTCCCATGCAATATCATTAAAGAAAAACTTGTCATAACTACTTATGACTGCATCAACCAGCATGTGCAATTTTGAAACCTACATATAGAATATTAACAAAAATTTAATAATGATAAAAGTAATAATAATGTAATAGGCTTCTGTGGCATATAGTTATCATAAAAAATTTTAGTTACCGCCCAGCACTGTGGTAAAGGGAGCCCAACCAGATGCTCTTCCTTGTCAAACTTTAACAAAAAAATATACAGAAATTCACGAAGAAACATACTATAATCTGATATAATTCAGAAGCTTACAGAAGGCAAAGGTAGGTAGTTGAACAAGTATATTCCAACAACAGATGGGTCATCATTGATCTTTAATATGTGATTGAGAACTACTTCTTCAATGGAATGCTCAGCCAACAGTACTTCATAGGAATTAATCCCCACAACTCAATATTCTGGCTCTTGCATTCTGCTTGATGAGCCAAAACTCATGGTCTGTCATCATCATAAAGAAACAACCATTTAATTATAAATTTAAACAATAGATTATTGAGTAAAAGATGTCAAAGTCAACCGTAAGAAGTTGACTTGTGGTAGTATTGGTTACCAGCTTGTAGTGGGCAAAGTGGTGTTAGCATCATCTGTGTTTAATGTTAAAGAATTTGGTTCTTCTGCCGCCACTCCGGCTCCATCTCCTGCACTGGCTCTGGCTGCCACTGCTGATACTCAGGAGACCTTTCACACAGACATTTCATCGAGCACCTTGTACGCAAAATTTCAAAGACAATGAAACAATAAACATTGTGACCCAATTTAGCCCCATAAGCATAAGTTTATAAACAACAAATCACTAAATACCAATATTACACACCTGGATATGAAGGTTAAAAAGCCGACACGATTAAAAAACGCAACTTTCATTATTGATTTTTTTTATTTAAATACTTTTAACTTTTATAAACTACATTATTCTGTACAAAAGATTATACAAAAAACGAAGTCTCACCTTACAAAGTATAGATCCATCTGTGCCCACAATGAATGGCCCAATCTCATGTAGCTCCATATCCCACTGAAGAACACCAGGGACCTGAAACATGTCACCAAAGTGGACACCGGGAGAATCAAACCACAAACTAGCCACTGTCCATAGCTATATGGGTGGATAATTAGATATTAATAAAGACTGCACTTCTCTTAAACAATGAATTTAATTATTCTTCAAAACTTTATTTCTTTAATTATTAAGAAACAAAGATTAATGAAAGGAGCATCTTTATAAAGAACTTTATCATCATTTGTCCCTCTCCTCTTTCACGCTACCATTCTTTATAAAGATATGTGGAGATAATATAAAATTGAAATGGATAGATTTTCCTGAACAGATTGTACTAAGAACCTTAAACTAAGTATCAAGAGTTAGTTATCACATTATTTGCTTGGAGATGGTTATCAGAAGTTCAAGAAACATGCAAAACTTCCAATCTATTGTTCTATCGTCCATCGAAGTTACAACAACAACAATAATAATAGTAGTAGTATCGTTTAATTAACTTGAAAACAGATAGGTTAGTTTGATGTTTTGTTACCTCCATTTAGCCATAGCACCAATGCTGGAAATCAACATTAGGCCTAAATATATTCACAATCGAAAACAAGTTAATGTTTGAAACGAGTTTTAACAATTAGGCCTAAATATCAAGTTCTAAGAAACCATTAGCTTTATATATTAATTTCTAACAAACCCTAAACTACAAATTATAACAATTGAACAAACAACATAAACCATAACATATACCTCGATGAGCTGCGGTGGCGGGTACAGAGGCAGTGAAGAATGAACGAGTGCGTGAAGGGGTTGCTGGTGGTGGTCATCTCCGGTGGCGTGTAGGGTTTGCTGATGGTGGTTGTCTCCGTTGGCGTGAAGAGGTTGCAGATGGTGGTTGTCTCCGTTGGCGTGAAGGGGTTGAAGGTGGTGGTCGGAGCGTCTCCGGTGGTGGTCGGAGCGTCTCCGGTGGTGTGGTGGTGGTTTACACTCAGGTGGCATGTGGGTTTTGGGGGACTCCAGATGGTGGCGTCTTCGATTGTAAATATATTTACACAAACCATGTATATATTTTAATCAAAGTGTATGATATTTATAAGACGGTATTCAAGACAACACCGTCTAAAGGTTGCATAAAAAGACGGGTTTTTTTTATATTTATAAGACGATGTTCAAGACAACACCGTCTAAAGGTTGCATAAAATAGTATAAGATGGTATTTAATCATTAGACGGGGTTTTTTTGAATTTTCTTGAATATTTTAATCAAAACAGCACAATGGCCATATGGATATTGATTTTAAGACGGTGTTATTGCTTTAACCCCGTCTAAAATAAAACTTCAACACCGTCTAATACTCCATTTTGTAGTAGTGGCAGGTATAAAACCCAAATGACATTACCGTAAAAACAAGATATATTTCTTTTTTAATATTATAAGTGGGTAGCGTGATCTTTTCCGGTATATTTTTTTCAAAATTTTGCACCCCAAATGTTTTGCGACAATTTTTTACAGTGATGTAATTTTTTAAAAGGATGTCAAAAACCCAAATCACAAGTGTAAATCTGGAAAATATGGAAGGATACATACCCAAATCCTTGAAAGAATCACACAACTCGTTAGATCAGACATAAACAGGATCACCGCCGCGTCTTTGCATGCTAAAGGTACTTAATCGTTCGACACCCGTTTTTAAGGCTGAGATTTCACCCATTTTTCTTTTTTAAATCCACGAATAATGCTAAAAACTAAAAGGTAATAAATAAACTTTAAGTACGTTAATGTAAAATGTTTTTGTATCCTGTTTCTCTAAAAAAAAAACTACACATAGGGGTAAATCTTAAATTTAGATTTGAAAAACGTTTTAGCACAAAAAAAAAAAAAAAAAAAAAAAAAAAAAAAAAAAAACCCCACTTGCAAAATATGAATCTTAAAGAAATTATTATTTAGTTTTCAAGAACAATAGCAAAATTTTGACTTAGATGTAGCAAGTGCAAAAGACTTAACCATGGTTAACCTTGTAGTTAACAGCATGGATTAAACACAACCATCAGTTTATCCAACTTTCAATCATCAATGTCTACGTTCATACGACACGCTAATTACCGCCAAAAAACAAAAAAAAAAACAAATCACATTTCCAAACTAAAAATCAATATTTCGGTTTCACACTCAAAAAACTCTATTCAATTCCACAACCACCATTTCACTTCCATACTGATACTCTATCCTAAATCAAATTTATAAAAAAAATAAAAATAAAAGAGAGACCAATAAACTGACCAGCAGATTAAACCAATGAGTAGCAGTCAATCAAACCATATTCAAAATCATGTCATACCCACTTTTGATATGCTCTACGCGGAATGAAATAATCGGATTTGCGACACTGATCTACCCCACCTCTGATCTGTTCTATCCAATTCCGATTTGCGATGTTAATCTACTTCCCTAGAATTGGACAGCGGCGAAGGCGTCGTGTGGTGATGACAGCGGGACCCGACGGTCAAATCGGACAGCGACGGCGGCGCCTAGGGTTTGATGGGGTGTTTGACGCACTGATATGTGCAAAATGCAACATATAAATTATATCAAATAAGGTATAAGAACAACAATTTTTAATACTAATGTTGGAAAAAGTGTGTTTCTTTCTATACTTTTGATTTTCATGATTAAAAGAGCTTAAATGTACAAAAGGAACAAATTAACAGCAAAAACCAACATAAATACAACATAAGAGAAGTTGATACAATATACCAACCCTCCGAGCTTCACCCCAAGACCAAGAACAACAAGTCAGAAGACAAGAACGGGTCGTGCCCCACCCAAGATTCCATTAAGAAGAAGACAAACAGAAGCAGACAAGGGACACGGGGCCGTGTCCCATGGACATGGGCCGCAGTCAACTCTCAGATACGCTAATCTTGGATCGTACAACAAGTACAACTGGGTCGTGTGAGCATCTGGACTGACAAGCTCATTTAATGAAGATAGAGAAGGAGAAAGGCACGGGGTCGTGCCTGCCAGGCACGGGGCGGTGTAAACCTTCTGTTTTCAGCTATAAATATGGGTGTTTGGTTCATTTGCAACTTATCCCTTGGCAAACCACTTCTCTCACACTTACCACCACTCCACCACCACAATACCACCATCATCCACCATATTCATCCATCATCCATCTCTAGAGTGTGTGTAGTAGTCTCGAGATCCAAGATTGATCGTAAGAGTTTTTGTCAAACAAAGGCCATGCTTGGCTAATCTCTTACATCACTTGGTGAAGACAAGTCATTTATGTATTACTTTTGATTTCTAAGCTTTGGTAAACTTTTTAATTGAGTAATGACTTTAATAACTAGTTTTTATATTGAAAGTGAACTTTATTCTATCATCTCTTCATGTTTCGTTGATTCATTCATTCGTGTCTTTACGGTCTATATAAAGCGCGTTAACTGCCTGGAAGGGGGTTAGAAGGGTGGTGTTAGGGGAGGATTTTCTAAAGATCAGTGATCCTCAATTACTGTCGGGCTTAGGGATCCTCAATTCTGTTTGAAGTATTGATCCTCAGAGAGTATTGTAGGATCAGGATCCAGGATCATCATAGTGATCCTTACACTAACGATTGTCTGCTTTGAATATGATGTTGTTTTGCAGGAGTACGTGCTTGGACTTGGTCTTGGCGATATTCCTGGAGCATATTCCCTTTTTATTCCGCACGTGCTTGACTAATATGGACGTTATGGAGGTCGTGGAAGACTTGCACGAAATGCGGATAGTTAGTTAGCTTAGATATTTTCCAAATTTAAAAGGGGATAGCGAGCTAGATTAAAACACTTAGCTATTTTTGGCATATACACACACTCGTAACTGCTCTCATCAGTTCTCGACAGTTTGCTCGGCGATTACACACTTTTTTGCACATTACACTCTAGTGATCCTTGTAACAAGCTCGCTATCATCCAAAGTTGTAATACATTTTCTATTTAATCTGAGTTGGTGATCGGTAGTTTCCATCACCCGAGGTTTTTTATGCCGGAGATCAACTCTTGATCAAGGGCTTTTTCCTCGTATAAATCATTGTGTCACTTGTTCATTACATTTCTGAGTGATCCTTAATATTGTTCATTGATTCAAGCATCACACCTCACAACAAAAGATTTGGTTGCATTATCTTTGCTTGATTTTTGACCAAAACAGTTTGGCGCCCACCGTGGGGCAATTGGTGCTTCGTTCTTGAGAAATTATTGTTCTTGGGATCATTTCAGTTCGTTACAACCAAGCAGATGGCTTCTTCAGCAAAGAACACATCAAGCTCTATGCCGACAATGAGTTCTTCACAGGGCGTTCCTCCTTTGCCTCCACCACCTTCTGGATCCCAGAAGAATGCTGAAAATGCTGCGAAGAGACAAACCCCCATTTTTCCAAAACCACAAACTTCTTCTGTTTCCTCTAATCCTACTACTAATGATCTTTTTACTCTGATTTTGCATATGAGAGATCGCATGCAAGAGCAGGACAAAACCAATGAAAGGATCCTCCAGGAGATTGGCGATATCAAGAAACAGAAGAAATCAGTGGAGGATCACTCTCCTCTGATACCAAGGTCATTGAATTTTGACACTCCAGTTGTAACTACCCTACAATCGGCAGTTCCGAGCATCCAGTATCAAAGTGGTCCATCAGAAAGGAGTTATGGAACAACAACTATGAGTCAAGCATTTGGCTCCCACTTCCAGCCTCAAGGATCCTGTTCTCAGCCATCGGGATCCTCTTTTCAGCATCAAGGATCCTTCTTCAGCTCAGGAGGATATTTGGGAATGCACACAGTCCAAGGATCCTCCTAGGTTCAAGGATCCTCCCAGGTCCAAGGATCCTCCCAGGTCCAAGGATCCTCCCAGGCCCAAGGATTCTCAATGGTTCCAGGATCCTTTCAGGTTCAAGGATCCTCTCAGCCCCAAGGTTCCTTTCAGGTTCAAGGATCCTCTCAGCTTCAAGGATCCAACATCTTTTAGGATCAAGGATTCTTAAGAAGTATGCAGCCTCCAAACTCGGATGTTCATCAAGGAGACTTCATACCAATGCAAACCGTTGCTTCCTCTGGTCTTTCAATCATACCGGAACCCCGTCAATATGGATTCACATCGGCAATTCCAAACTTGAATCCCATGGGAGGTAACACCTTTAATAATTCATATAACACTAACCATGGCTTTATGCAGGATACAGGTATCAATCAGGCTATGGCCAGGGAGTTACAGAAGCTTAAGGATATGATATCCAGCGTACCAGACCCATTCCTGAAATTGCAGATGGTAGCCATAGGATATCTCGCTTTGCACCACCTATTTGTGATGCTGAGATACCCAAGAGGTTCCAAATACCAACTATGAAGCTTTATGATGGTTCAACGGATCCAGAGGAACATGTAGCTCAATACAGGGAGAGGATGGAGATCAATCCAATTCCTGAGAGGTTAAAAGAAGCATGTCTATGCAAGGGTTTTGGATCCACACTCACAGGATCTGCTCTTAAATGGCTGCTAAGTCTTCCCCCTTACTCTATTACTTCATTTCCTAATCTAGTTAATCTATTTAATAGTCAATTCTCTTGTAGTAGAAAATTTGAACGATTAACTAGTGATCTATATAGGGTAACACAAGGTCAAAATGAATCACTTAGAGATTACATCACTAAGTTTAGTAAAGAATCCTTAGATATCCCTAACCTGGATATAGCTACGGCTGTAGAAGCCTTTAAAATGGGTTTGCTTAGGGATTCATTGTTCTATGATGATCTTGTTATGACCCCATGCAGGAATCTTGATGAAGTAAGAACCAGGGCCCTTAGGTTCATCCGTCTAGAGGATGACAAAAGGATCCAGGAGAGATTGACAGGATCCTCAAAGCAGGAAAAGCAAGGATCCTACTTTAAGAATAACAAGTTCAAGTCCTACAACAAATCTGACAACCAGAATGTGCATGCAGTAGAGCAAGAAGAGGATGATGAGGATTATCCTCCAATTTCTGACTACTGTTTTTTTTCTGTTGATAACAATGAGCTAATTCTTGCAATGCAGAACCTAGGTGAGAAAGCTAGGTGGCCAAGAAAAAGTGATAAACCAACTGCTACAAAAGACAAATCCAAATGGTGTGCATATCACGAGGATTTCGGGCATCTCACTGAAGAGTGTATTGCACTTAGAAAAGAAATTGGTTACTTGTTAAGCAAAGGGCACTTGAAGGAGCTTTTGGGATGAAAGAAGTCAAGGATCCAGGATCCTGAAAGGATCCCAGAAAAGGTTCCTGCTCCTCCAGCAGATGCACAAGTTATAAACTTCATATCTGGTGGATCAGACATTTGTGGTACTTCCTTTTCAGCAGCCAAAAGACATGCCAAGGAAACCAAGATGGATAATGGAGACAGACCCATCCGGACCTCCACTGTCACCAAGGATAAGATCATAACTTTTGATGAGGATGATCGTCTTGATGTTCAGGATCCTCATCATGATGGTCTTGTTATTACTCTATTTATTTCTAACCATTTTGTTCGCAGGATCCTGATAGATGGAGGAAGCTTAGTAAACATCATCCAACTTGATGTCCTCAAGAAGATGAACATCCCTGAATCAGACATTGTTCCAAGATCCTCAGTACTTGTGGGATTTAGCGGGGAAACCAAAAATACATTGGGGGACATTAAACTCCCCATCTATATTGAAGGACTCCATTCTTATAAAATATTTTGTGTTATAGATTGCTTATCTTGTTGTAATGTTATCCTTGGCAGGCCATGGATACATGACATGAAGGCAGTCCCATCTACCTATCATCAGTGTGTGAAGCTTCCTAGTCCATGGGGGTGGTGAAAATTGAAAGTGACCAGCAAGAAGCTAAGAATTGCTACACATCATCAATGAAACCAGCCTCGAAACCAAGGGAGCAATAACAATTAAAGCATTCTCCAAGAGATGTCTTAGAGGCAAGAGAGCAGGTTGTGAAGGAAATCCTTATGGATCCTCATGATCCTGAATCCATGGTCTTCATAGGATCAGGGATCCTTAGCGATATTGAACAGGATCTAGTATCCTTCCTTAAAAGAAGGAAAACTACCTTTGCCTGGAAGCATGAAGACATGACAGGTATATCTAAAGATATAATTACTCATAAACTCGGCATTGACAGGTCATTCAAGCCAATTCATCAAAAAAGAAGGAAGTTTGCACCTGAAAGGAATGCTATTATCCAAGAGGAGGTAGATAAACTACTTTAGGCAGGTATGATAAGAGAGGTTAAGTATCCAAGGTGGTTAGCCAATGTGGTTGTTGTTCAAAAGAAAAATGGAAAGTGGAGGGTATGTGTCGATTTTACTGATTTAAACAAGGCATGTCCCAAGGATCCTTTCCTATTACCCCACATTGACTCCATGGTGGATGCTACCGCGGGTCATGAGTTGTTGACTTTTATGGATGCTTCATCTGGATTTCAACAAATTCAGATGGAACCATCTAATCAAGAGGATACAGCCTTTATGACCCCAACTGGTATATATTGTTATATTGATATGCCATTTGGACTAAGAAATGCAGGTGCTACTTATCAAAGGCTAGTCAATATGATGTTCAAGGAACAAATTGGACACATTATGGAAGTCTATATAGATGACATAGTGGTCAAGTCCAAGAAAGCTGAGGATCACCTTAAAGACTTGGAGGAAGCATTCAATATCCTTGATAAATTTAATATGAAACTAAATCCTTCCAAGTGTCATTTTGGTGTTAAAGCAGGTAAATTCTTAGGCTATATGGTGACAAAGAGGGGCATTGAAGCAAGTCCGGAGCAGATTAAGGCTATTGTGAATATCAAATCTCCTGCCAATGCCAAAGATGTGCAAAGATTGACAGGCAGGATCGCAGCCTTGAACAGGTTCATATCCAAATCCTCAGAAAAGTGCAAGGAATTCTATGACATCCTGAGGAAGAACAAGAAATTTGAATGGACTGAGAAGCATGAAAGTGCCCTCAAAGCTCTTAAGGATTACCTATCCTCAGCCCCTGCCTTGATGAAACCAGAGAAAGGGGATATATTATCCTTGTATTTAGCGGTATCCTCTAAAGCAGTAAGTGCGGTCCTTGTTAAGGATCACGAAGGTACACAACATCCTGTCTATTATGTAAGTAAGAGTTTGCTTGATGCTGAATCCAGGTATTCACACTTAGAAAAACTTATCCTTGCATTAATTATGGCATCTACTAAATTGAGACATTATTTTGAAACTCATGCCATTATTGTTAAGACTAATTTCCCAATTAAGAATGTTCTCAGGAAACCTGAAATGTCAGGAAGGATGGCTAAGTGGGCAGTGAAGCTTAGTGCATATGATATAAGATATGAACCAAGGACTGCCATCAAATCCCAAGCCTTAGCTGACTTTGTGGCAGATTTTAGTAGTGACTTGCAAGAGGAAACTGAGTTAGAGGTCCAACAGCTAGAAGAAACTAAGGATCCTTGGATACTCTTCACTGATGGTGCTTCTAATGTCAAAGGAACAGGGCTTGGAATACTACTAAAATCTCCACAGGGGGACATAATACCCCACTCTATAGCTTGTGAGTTTCAAACTACTAATAATGAGGCTGAATATGAAGCCTTGATAGCTGGTTTGCAAATTGCCAAGCATATGAGGATCAGGTATCTTGAGGTACATGTAGATTCATTATTAATTACTAATCACTTTAATGGATCCTATGCTGTTAAAGGTGAAAAGCTAATCAAATATTTAGAGATAGTCAAAGAATTGGCACTCTCTTTTGTTTTCTTTAGTTTGACACAGGTACCAAGGGAAGAGAATGCAGAGGCTGATGCATTAGCCAATCTAGGATCATCCTTGAAGATCCCGGAGGATATCAAGATCCCTATTATCCACATCCTGACCCCTGCCATCGAGGATCATGTAGCCATGGAGATAGGAGAGGATTCTGCAATCATCCCTAGTGAGGATACTCAATCTCATTCAGGATCATGGATCATTCCAATCATGAGACACATACAACATGGAGAGATTCCTACAGGAGAAAACCCCAGGGCTTTCAAAATCAAGGACCATATCTAAGATGCATTGAGGATCCTGAAATCCAAGAAGTCCTAAAGGATTTCCATGAAGGAGATTGTGGAAACCACACTGGGGGCAGGGCATTATTTTCAAGGATCCTGAGGACAGGAGACTATTGGCCTACTATGAAGAAGGATGTTGTGGAATATGCCAAGAAGTGTGATCCTTGTCAGAGACATAGTAATATCCTTCACCAACCAGCAGAACTTTTGCATCCTATATCCTCTTCTTGGCCATTTATGAGATGGGGAATGGATATAGTTGGTAAGCTTCCTAAGGCACCTGGTGGAAAAGTATTCATGCTTGCTATGACTGATTACTTCTCCAAGTGGATAGAGGCTGAAGCCTTTGCTCAA
The DNA here is from genome assembly GCA_030545235.1 of Helianthus tuberosus. Taxonomy (NCBI): domain Eukaryota; kingdom Viridiplantae; phylum Streptophyta; class Magnoliopsida; order Asterales; family Asteraceae; genus Helianthus; species Helianthus tuberosus. The sequence continues at coordinate 180,249,738 of CM060351.1, forward strand.
GTCAGAAAAAAGGAAATGATATCCTTTATTAAAAGAAACATTATTACTAGATTTGGTATTCCATCTGAAATTGTTTGTGATAATGGATCCCAATTTATTGGGAATAGAACTACTAACTTTTGTGACAGCTGGGGGATTAAGATGATAACATCAACACCAGTCCACCCACAAGCTAATGGCTAGGCAAAATCATCCAACAAGATCATCATCAACAATTTGAAGAAGAAGCTTGGATCCAAGAAAGGGAAATGGGCAGAAGAACTACCTTATGTACTTTGGGCTGATAGGACAACTCCTAAGAATGCTACTGGACAAACTCCAGTCTCTTTGGTATTTGAAGCAGAATCAGTCATCCCTACGGAGATGGTGGTTCCTACTGCAAGAACAAGCATTCGTGATCCTGAAGAAAATGCTGAAAACTTGGTTCAAGACTTGGATACTATAGAAGAACTCAGGGATTTGGCAAGGATAAGGATGGCCAGTTATCAACAAAGAATGGCTGGAGCCTACAATAAAAATGTCAGGATCAGGAAGTTCCAAGTTGGTGATATGGTATTAAGAAAAGCATTTCAGAATACCACCAATCCTGCTGATGGGAAGTTAGCACCAAAGTGGGAAGGCCCCTATTTGATTGAAGCTTAAGCAGGAAAGGGGGCATATCGATTGCAAACAATGGAAGGTGATTTGCTACCAAGAGCTTGGAATGCTGTCCACTTAAAGAAATACTTCATGTAATAAGGATCCATAGCTAACAAGTATCCTTGAAGGATCCTTACAAGACAGAAGATCCTCATTTTGGTAATGATCCGATCTTAAACTATTTCACTTTTTAATTATCCTATATATAAGGATAAGGATCCTGGATCCTTTATCCTCTCTTCACTTGAATATGAGTTTTGCAGAAGGTTTAGGTATCCTTAACAAAGGATTGAGTATCCACAGAAGTATCCAGTTATTTGGGCTTGACCCCAGTTATTTGGGCTTGACCGTAGTTATTTGGGCTAGTCCCTAGTTTTGGGTCTGTCCCCAGTATCGCCAGCAGCGCACAATGATCCTGGTACAGTTCATGGCAATGGGACCAGTACTCGCTTTAGGAGCTGACAATTTCATTGTACTGGTTGTATCCGGGATCCTACGTATAATGGTAGACGTACTATACATCCGTTCCTAAGGTTTCTAACGTTTTCACGTTAGCTAAGGTTTTGGCATTTTCATGTCACTAAGTTTGGATAGTCGCCAGTGAGGGCCATACTCCAGTTTACACACGATCCTTTGGGCTTGTCCCCAGTTATCCTTTGGGCTTGTCCCCAGTATATTGGGCTTGTCCCCAGTATATTGGGCTTGTCCCCAGAATTGTTGGGCTTGTCCCCAGTTACTAACTTTTATCTTATACTGGCTTAGTCCCAAGTTGTATCATATTTCAGGTTTTTGAAGCTAAACGACCAAGGATCCTTGATCCTGACCTTCTACTAAGGTTTGTCTTTTGGTTATCTTGATTATAAGTGTTAAAGGTTAGGATCCTAACTTGGATTCTCAGGTATGATCCTTAATTACTTTAATTTTATGAGTGACCCTTATCCTTTGACAACTGAACTTATGATCCTTAAACTACACTACTTTTCAGAACTTGTCGACTATAGGATATGTGATCCTTGATCGTATCCTAAACTTTTTGAGGATATTTATTAAATTTTTTCTTCTTTACTTAATAAATTCAGACAAAATGTATATCACAACAATTGAAAAGTAAAGTATTCACAAGGATAACAACACGGGAAATAGCCAAAAAGTTAAGGTTTTATTTATTCACAAAACGTTAAACCCTTCAAGGTTATCAAAATTGCCAACCCACGTTTCTACCAGCAAAACGTGGCCCGTCCACATGGGTTGGCAAAGGGTGTCCATTGTTAACGGGTCTTAAGATTGCAGGAAATAAAAGATGGTAGGATAACAAGTGGCTTCATCCCCCAAACAGAGGATCCCTCCACAACCTATTATCCTACCTATTGTCTAAGGATCCATGATCCATAACCCTAGATACTATTGTTCAAAATACAACCCAACATTGTTTAAAACACCATAACCAAAAAACTTTCAAATCCTAAAAAATGGGCTCCGGCCGCGTCTAGAAATGTCCATCATCGCCCATTCCTGCAAATTACACCTTTGCTGCATCACCATCACCTTCACCTTCACCAGCTCCTCCAGTTCCGGCATCACCCACATGATCCTTAACCCCACTGCTGCCAGCCTCGATTGCTAAGACCTCACCAACCTCTTCTTCGTCATCCAGCTCAGCCAACCTAGCCTTCCAGCCCTCTATGTCCCAGTTGCTCTTGTCAAAGTTAGGATCCTGAGCTTCTTGGGCCATCTGCAACTTGGTTTTGTACATAGCAATAGCAGCGGAGACTTTAGCATCATTTGTGATTTCAGACTTCTCCTGATCAGCAATGATATGAGCCAGGACAAGTTCCTTCTTCACCAGATTGACATCGTTTTCGAGGGAGGCAATCTTCTGATCCTTGGCCAGCATGATCTTTTGGAGGTCCAAACACTTTAGCTCAACCTCTTCAAGATTCCCTACGTAATCTTGGATTTCAGCAAATTTCTGCAAAAGAAAGGATACAATTCAGGATCCCTTACCCTCAGTATGGGAGGATCATGTACAAGAATCACATTTAAGGATCAGTTATTCTCACCTCAGCAATGTATTCCTCGAACTGATGCTGGATCAGAGGCAGACCTTCAAGGGTATCAGCAGTCTTCCTTTTCTTTCCGCCCTTTCCCTTAAAAGTGGTTGCCTTGGGGACCGTGACGGATGGACTAGCAGCAGGCTTCTTCTTTGCGGATCGGATAGCATCAAGGTCAGTGACACTGAAACGAGTAGCAGACTTCGATGATTTTCCAGCACCTACACATCCAAAACAGATAAGTATCCTTATTTCATTTTAATTTAAACATTTAATTATGCACAAAATGGGATACTTACTTAACATCGTAACAGAGCCTGAGGATACTTCTTGAGAATCTTGGGTATTTGCTTGAAATGATCTTATTGCAGGATCAAGGTTTCGGAAAGCAGCGAGCCTCTCCTTGGTGGCAGGCGATGGAATAATATGCGAAACAGAGACAGCTGCACAAAAGAAACAAAAGGATGTTAGTGATCCTCAGCAGAAACAAGGTTATCCTGTGATCCTTCTAAGGGTCCTCTATCCAATCGTGGATGGCCCACTTTCTTGGCAGATCCTTCCCATCAGGGATGGAATCCCTTCTGACAAAGAAGAATCGCCTTTTCCAGTTGGTGTCATTCTTAGTGGTTTTGAAGATTGGATGTGGTTCACCGAGTTTATGTTTGAATAGAAAGCGGTGTGAACCATGGCTCACAAGGTTGTATAGTTCTGAAAACTCCGACATTCCTAACTCAATATCCTCATGCTCAATGATCCTCTCCAGGGTAAACAGAACCCTCCACATCATTGGTATCGCTTGGATGTAGGAGATGCCAGTGAGAGAGAAGAAAGATTGGGTGAAATCAGGAAAAGGATACGAGTATCCTATCGTAAATGGGGTGACCGGAAAAGCTACCCAGATTTCAGAAACAAAGTCGCTTATGACGGTGGGGTCAAAAGCTTTAAAAACGGTGCTCGCCGGAAAACAATGGCGAATCCTGTCTATCTGCGGATTAGTAAAGCAGCATCGTTCCTTCGCAGAGTCTTCGATGATCCCTTGGCTCTTCAAAGGACTGTCCTTTTTGTGATCCTTCGCCAATGAAGATCTTAGCATCATCTTGGTCATGATGATGGTGAAGAAGAAGAAATAGAATGAGAATATGAAGAGAGAAAGGAAAAGAGAAGTACCTGATCAGATCTTCGAATGAGGATTTAAAGGATGAAACGCACGAATTTAAATGCTTCCTAACCCTTATCTCTAACTTCAATTTATAATCATGATTTTGCAGGATAGTCACTTCAATGACGTCAGATTGGCAACGGCTAGTCACAATGTAACGGCTATATATCCGTTGGTTTGTTACGGATAAGAACGAGAAAATATAACTCGTTTATTTACACTTTACTCCTTATATTTTGGGGGCAATTGTTAGGGGAGGATTTTCCAAAGATCAGTGATCCTCAATTACTGTCGGGCTTAGGGATCCTCAATTCTGTTTGAAGTAATGATCCTCAGAGAGTATTGTAGGATCAAGATCCAGGATCATCATAGTGATCCTTACACTAACGATTGTCTGCTTTGAATATGATGTTGTTTTGCAGGATTACGTGCTTGGACTTGGTATTGGCGATATTCCTGGAGCATATTCCCTTTTTATTCCGCACGTGCTTGACTAATATGGACGTTATGGAGGTCGTGGAAGACTTGCACGAAATGCGGATAGTTAGTTAGCTTAGATATTTTCCAAATTTAAAAGGGGATAGCGAGCTAGATTAGAACACTTAGCTATTTTTGGCATATACACACACTCGTAACTGCTCTCACCAGTTCTCGACAGTTTGCTCGGCGATTACACACTTTTTTTGCACATTACACTCTAGTGATCCTTGTAACAAGCTCGCTATCATCCAAAGTTGTAATACATTTTCTATTTAATCTGAGTTGGTGATCGGTAGTTTCCATCACCCGAGTTTTTTTTATGCCGGAGATCAACTCTTGATCAAGGGCTTTTTCCTCGTATAAATCATTGTGTCACTTGTTCATTACATTTCTGAGTGATCCTTAATATTGTTCATTGATTCAAGCATCACACCTCACAACAAAAGATTTGGTTGCGTTATCTTTGCTTGATTTTTGACCAAAACATGTGGTATGGGTAAAGTTCTTACTTTGTTTAGTGTATAGATCCTGCGAGGACTTGATTCAAGCTTATTAGGACTTCCTTTGAGGCTGATAGCATCAAATCAGGGGAAGTAAGAACGGCTTGAATCCCTTATAAATAAATTACTATTAAAACTTTAAACTGACCTTGCGGGACTGTATCCCTGCTGACTCAGACCAATATGGCCGAGGGTAGCGTTGCTTCCAAAAGAGGGACATGCCACTATAGCTAAGATAACCTCTTAAAAAAACTCAAAGTACGAAAATCATCAAAGGATACATAAAGGATGTGTCGGAACCAAGTCATTCTATCTTGTCTATTTGTTTCTTTATTTATTTAGTTTCATTGTTTTACTTATTAAAAATCTTTACTCAAAATTTGATTAGATTAGACGTTGACGATATTCCGGTATTAAAAGCTCTAGTGTCCTTGGACGACCTCGGTATCTTACCATCCCTATAGTATGCCAATGATGGGTGCACTTGCCCTAGCGTGTTGTAGAGAGTGATAGTGTTATATCGTGTTTTATAAATTTAAAGCTTGATAAAAGAGTGAAAAGTACTAAAAAAATATAATAAAAATCATATGCACCCTAACACATGTCACGCACCTAGGGTTTGTGTAAAACTAGTGTTTTGGAGAAGACAAGGTTGTTGAATGGTGGTGTTGGCTTAATGGTGTTCTTGATGTTTGTCTAGATTTTAAGTGAAGAGAAGGAGGTAAGAGGGGTGTTCTAGATGTTCATCTGGATTTTGAGTGAAGAGAAAGAGGTGAGAGAGAAAGAGAGAGCTGAGAGAGAAAGGATGTGGATGACAGAGAATGGATGTACACATCATTTAAAAAAAAGAAAGAAACAGGGGAGAGTTGTTAAATGTCAAAAATATCCTTCAATGTGTCATCTCCAATTATTGATTTCAGTGTGAGGTGTCAACCTCTTATTCGTTTAGATGGGTTCCTTTGGTTCTCACAACTAGGATTGGTTCTTCCTTGAACTGAATCATATATGTATATACATATATATATATATGGGGAAGATCTGCTGAGATGTGGGTTTTGCCTAAGTAGCCTAAGAAGGATTGTGGAGATGAGATATGACACTCCTAACAAGTCGGATGGAAGGCATTTTGGTGCTAAAACACAAACTTTCACCCTTTTGTTTTCTAAAAAATAGAACACAAAAAATCTAGTACAAAAAAATCCAATACAAAAAAAAAAAGTACAAAAGATTTAGCATAAAAAAATTAGTACAAAAAATTCAGCACAAAAAATCTAGCCAAAAAAATTCGTACTAAAAATCAACATAAAAAAATCTAGCACAAAAAGCATAAAAATCCAGATGAAAATTTCTAGCACAAAAGTCTTGTATAACATAGATGTACAACACAATTTTCGGTTTTTTTTTTTTAATTCTCTTATTTTATATAGCACTTGGGCTCAAATTAAAGATTAAAAGATGCTTGATGTTATCAGCAATATTTATTTAAATAATCTCGTATAAAAAAATTATGAAAGTTTTAAAAATAGGGGGAATATGCATGTGTCTTGCATGTGAGAGAGAAAATTAACAAATAGGCTATTCCAAAAATATCATTACACCCTTCTTTTTTCTTGCATTTTGGTTGGATCTGAGAGTGTCATGTGTGTATTTTTGAATAAACATATTGAATAGATATGAAATTTCAAGTGAAAATAATTAATACAAACACCTCATCATCAACACAGTTGGACTTGGGAATGGTTGCAGAAAAATCTCATTAACCAATGTTTACAATACAATCAAAGGTACATAAGGTACCCCTCTCACCAGGTGCACCATTTCTCACTAAGTTCTTATGCCCTTTGGCTCTTAGTGTTGCATTACAGTGAATACGAAGAACTATACATATAGGAGGAGAGAACTGCTGGTGACGTCACCATGAAAGCAACCCCTAACAACTCATTAAATGTAGTTACATTGTTACATTGAACTACTACTTCTAGTGAAGGTTAGAGAAAACAGTTGGATTCCTTGAAACTGCTGGAGAGACCTAGTACTTCTAGGAATCCATAACTTCTGGTATTTGACTTGTTGACTAGATCTTCTAGTCTTCAGTCTTGACTTTTGTTGATTTGACTGTTGACTTGTTGACCAACACTTTGACAATCCAACACTTGTACTTCGGTTCTTTATTCTTGAAGGCAGCAGTTTTGTACCAGTAGTTTGGGCAGTTATTTTGGGAAGCTTTCAAAGGGGGAAACTTCTGGACCAAAGAATGTACTTTAACTTATTCCATCAGGCAGGGAGATGGTTCCTTTGGGTTTTGGCTTTCATCATCAGTATCTTATATAACCCAACAATTTTCATCTTGGGCATTGATTTAAAACAATGAAAGGTTAATATCCCTTCTTATTATACTTAGACAAAATTTACTTTTGTAGGGTGAGAGTCGGCTACAAAGTGGGTTTTTCTTACAAAGAGTAGTATGTTTTTAGGTTATGACATATGTCATCTCTAGTGTTTTAATAAAAGGGTATAACTATTATTAACTAAATAAGTTATTTATGAAAGAGATAATTTTGAATAATTCATTGAGATTTTTATAAAACCCTTATTTCTTAAACCCATAATTGATTCAGTTACATACACCACATTAATAGCACCCTTCCTCTCATCTTTCATATGAAGTTCGAAACATAAAACACATTAATTATTTCTTGACGTCGTATTTTCTTAGTTTTCTGGTTTCTTCACATTGTTTTATATCAGTTTTCACAATAAAACATAGCATCCTTTTTGTCACATTCATTTTATCCTTCATCTGACGTTCGTAAAATAAAACACATTAATTATTTCTTGACGTTTTGTTTTATCAGTTTTCGCTTTCTCTGGTTTCTTCACTTTGTGTTATATTAGTTTTCACAATTAAACACTCCTCTCAAACATAAAACACACCAGTGCCTAAAAACACAATATAAAACACACCCAACATCCATAACACATTTCTGGTTTTCGTTACCCCCAACAATCATGCAATCCAATATAAACTCACGAACAACAACGTTATATAAAACTCACGCTTGTAATGTATACTGAATCTTATATCTGCATCCATGATTTTAGGAGATTTTGGTTTTTTTTAGTATAGAAGGTGATAAGTGGGAGAGAGGGAAGTTCGCGTGATTAAAGGAATGATTTTATGGAATCACCATTATTTAGTTTTTTAAACACGCCAAATGACTTTTTTGCCCTCCATCAATCAAACCGGTCCTTATTTAAAACACAAATATTACTAAAACGTCACCAAGATGATCTCAACTGTTAAAAACACTCATCCAATGGTCCAAGACACTTTCCTACACGTTGTAGGAAAAACACACTTTGCAATGGAACCTTGCTATATGTATATATAGTGTAGGGTTTCGCCACAAATGGCCAAAACCTTACAAACCCTAGGAACAAATATGGTGTTGACTTTTGGCAGAGGCGCTAACTTACACGGAAGGGCATTCTCATCAATTTGCTATTTTTGTTTGTTTTTTTTTTAATTTTCATATCTAAGCCTGCTTAACTTTTTGAATTTAAATTTGCCTCTTTCGTAATTTTTCATCTATGGCGTTTTATAGTTTGGTGAAGAATTCTCTATGTAATATCATGTTGATATTTTATGATGCTTGTCGCGATTGTTTTTAAACTGTTTTTTTCATTGTTTTATATTTCTGCATGTTTAGACGTTTTTGAATTGTTATTTGGTTCTCGTTTTCACATTGATGATTTTTTTTTATTTTTTTTATTGTCCGGCGTTTTCAAATTTCTAACATTTGATAGGTTTGTGTATGATTAACATTGGCATTTTCTTAAAGTTCTTTATAAATTTCCTCACTACAACTCAGATGTTGTTGGCGTGTTTTGATTTATTTGGCGTATTTGTTTTAATGCATAAAGCAATCTTTGGCATTTAATTCCTTTCCAGTATAATCAAATGTGTTTAATGTTCAATGTTTTGTCTTTCAAAATATGAATGATGTCCTAAGGAAAACATAGCGTTTCAATACCATACGATAATGTTTTCATAAAAAATTAAACATTAAATTAGAAATAAAATAAAAACAAGAAACTAAAAATCATCATCTGATGGAATTACGTTAGAGATATAACCTTCACTGCCCACTTCTTTGTCTTTAGACTCATCATCTTCATCCTGATCCACATTGGTGTTTAATTCTAGCAACTAGTGCAACCTCCCTTACATCCTCCCTTCAAAAGAAATCGCAACCTAGTTTCTTGCAGCGTTTGAAGCTCTTAAATTACACAGTTATTAAAGAAACTCAACATCCTATGTGTTTAGGGTGTGATACATCATGAAGTTTTCATCTTCTCCATCGCTCCAAGTAACCATCACCATCTTCATTTCCTCGTTTAAACTCTAGCTTCTTACAGTTGCATGCACAAAACCAACATCATTCACTTCTGGGAAGCTTCTGTTAACGTCTGTATTAGGTTTGAGTCCTTTCACACAAGTTTTCTAGGGGAATATCATGGGCGAGTATCCTCCTTTAAACATCTTCATCCATATTGAGTATGGCATTAATTGTCACACCCCAACCGATGGCGAAAACATCGGAGTGAGACGAAAACGAGATTGCTCGAGACTTCATAACGCTAAATGTGACAAGTATTTAATAAAAGAATTTCATTTCATTGCTAACATCAAGTACATCGTTCGGAAAAGAATTACAACAAGTTTGAAAGAAATACAATACAACAAGTATTAAAATTTAAAGTGCGTTTCTAGGCATCCTACTAGATTACGTGCATCGTCATCATCATCATCAAAATCGTGCAATATGTTTTAAAGTATAGTTTAATACACAATGTATTGGCGAGTATACAAGTTTTAAAAGTAGCATAAGTATAAAGTAAAATGTTTGAACGAATCCACATGGCAAAAATAGTTAACTAGATTAATGTAAACTTGGCATGCAATTATACAAGTCAATCCTCTGATTACCGCTAGCGTAATCTTATTGAAGCAACATATGACCGTTCTGTTTTAAATACTTAACATGACCACAAGACTACGGGCGATGCGTTACTCCTATAGCGCTATACATGTCAAGGGGAGGCTCGTACGAAGTTAATGACAAGTAAATCACATAAGAATGCTCCAAAGAATACAAATCAAGTATAACGTATCTAAGCATGCATGATTGGATTGTTTGTGTTTGTATAAAGTTTAAGTGTGAATGTGTAGGTGATAATGTAAACATATTGCACCCAAGAGTGTAAAACGGAAAAAGGGCGTTCGAGTATACTCACAATTTTGCAAAACTTTCCGATTATCCGTGATTTGACGAGTTGTTGAGAAAGGGGAAACGAAGGTGTTTGTTCATACGGAGTGTATGGAGTGGAACAGAGGATTCAGATTTAGAATATAAAGTACAAAAGTATGTATTCATAAAATATATCCTGTCTAGGTACTCGTTTTGATATTAAGTTTGTATATGATTTCATGGGTCCTAGTTTGCCCATTAGAATTGAAAACGAGAAACTTAGAACATTAGATAAAGTAATCTAAGTCCACGACACATAATTATAACCCAATTAGCATCATGAATTCGACTATGTGTATATATATATATATATATATATATAGGGTAGGGTTCTAGAGTGAACACTAATGTATTTGCGAACTGAGTGAACAAATCTTGGCCATTGATTTACACACGTGGATGGCTAGGATTTCATCATCAAATCATAAGATACACTAGTGTATTTCATCTTCAAATTCTGGCCATTGATCTACACACATGTATGGCCAGGATTAGTTCGCTAGTTCGCAAACTACACTAGTGTTCACTCTTGAACCTAATCCTATATATATATTATATAGTAATCCTAAAGCTAAGTCCATCAATAGTATCATAGATGTCATATAAGTCAACCATGGAGGTAAGATTAACCTCATTGTATGAATTCACCAATGCACAAATCATCATAAGGATAATTTGGATGGTCATGAATGAAAAAGAAGAATACAACTATCTAACATTTCATCAAGTAGCGAAGTAAGATTAACCCAGGTGTGCCGTCTCAACATGGAAGGAATGAACCAAGTGTTGGAGGCTAGACAGGGTTGTGTTACTTTAGGACTAGTAAGCTACTTGGAATAGTAAGATAAAACATCAAGTGAGGTGTGGAACAAGCTAGGATAGCCAAGGCTTCCAAGGTTCACACTTTCATCACAACACAAGTCTTGCCATATGAACTATGGTAGACTTGGATGATTTCAACACTTGTGGGTTGTCTTAAACCCTATCAAAACAGAAAGTTTAGAGGGTGTTTGCACCTCTAAACTTGTAAGAATCAAGCTCCAACAAGTCCCTTAACCATAGGTGAGTTTAGGAAGATGTTGAGCATGAGATTCATGAAGAAAAAGTAAGATTCATAAAAGTTTTCCATATAATCTTCCAAAATATAAAGTTTGGACCTCAAAATGGTGATGTTCTACCTTAGTTTACCATGGTAAACTTGTGGAAACACTCCTAGAGGTGTTCCAAGCTTTGTAAAGGAAGAAATGATGGAGAAAAGATGAAGAAAAGTGAGTTTGAACTCACTTTAGAACTTAGAAGATTATGCCTTGTTCTAGCAATTACAACAGATTTGAGAGAGTTTTGAGAGTGTAGATGAATTGGGAAAGTGAAAATGAGTGATAAGGAGCTTGCTTATATAGTGGTGGGTTAGGGTTTAGTGTTTAATGAAGATTAAAGATAATTGGGGAGTAAAAAGGTAGCCAATCCATTACCAAGAAACAATAATCTGCGGGTCTAGGGGTTTCATGGGCCGCAACAGATATGGCTTAGGGTATCGCGCCCCGTGGCGTCCCATTTTACAAGCCCCAAGTTTAATTTATTGCATTTTGTCCCATGAACTTTGATATTCTTATTATTTTAAACCATAACTTCCATTTTTAGCACATTTTCAAGTATGTAACATGTACGTAACTATAATTCTAGTATCGTGAATGCATATATGAATAATTGTACGTATAAAAAGTGTCGGTTTGCAAGTAAACACGTATTTAATTGATTAATCGCGCGAATAACAAGTATGTATAAATTGCGAGTTTCATTATGATTATAGTCTCGAATTTATAAATGGGCAATGGAATACGAACTTGATACGAATACAAGTTTCCATAAATAGATATATAATTAAACTTTCTAAATAAGGAAAGTACAAGATGCGAAGCATTACATTAATATTTCTGACCATCACCCTTCTTTGGTTAGAGAACTTAATAACGAAACGAGAGATTGATGTTTGGTACCTCTATGAAATTATGGCGGCCATTACTTTGATGTTATGGGTTTAGATGACGTTTTTGTGCTATGGAGTTTTTGCAGGGATATGGAGATCGGTATGATGTTCTTTCTTATATAAAGGTTTTTTTTGTGCTTTCAAATGACTAATAAATGCAATTTTCACTAGGGTGACTATTTAGTATTTTGACGCCAATGAAACATAACTGTAAAAGAGTTTTTTGACTTCTTTTAAAGGTCTGTATGCTACGAAGATTCCTATTATATAGCTGTGAAAATGAAGGTAAAGATCTAATGTATCTTTTTCTTTTTGTTTATACATGTTCGTATGTTACTTATGGCGTTTAAATAAAAAGTGTTAACTATTTTGTTATAGTTATTCTGGCTTTTTTTGTAACCATATACCCAAAATACTTTTTTGACTTTTACCTTATGGTATTTTATTTTTTATGGTTTTTAAGACATACCAAACATAAATTAAAGTAACACCACTTTTTTTAGACATGTACTGGTAGTCATAAAAAAGCACAACATGCAACATAACTAAATTATTACATTGGCGTTTTTAAAGCTAGTCTACTTCTTTCGTCATTCTATCCTAAAAATTCTCAAAACCAGTTTCATATACATCTGTTATTTTTTCCACGCCGAAAGCTAAGAACTTGTTTATAGATTTTATCAACGGTATTCTTAGTTCATTTATACTGTGGTTGAGAATTTTTGCCGTGTGCTTACGTCTGAGGTCATTTATACTATGGTTAGCGCCTTGTGCAAAGGCTCTTTCATTCGCGCCATTCACTAATATCAATAGGGGATGATGTTTGATATAATACAATTCTCATGCGTTTCATTCTATGTCCAGATACGTTGTTGCCTTATTCTTTTTGTGATGCTTTTATTGTTTTTATATGTGGATTTTAAATGGATTTTCTTTTCTGGATTCCATAGATGATTTTGCATACATAAGTCAAAAATGGAAGGAAATGGTAATCAAAGGGCTAGGGAAGAAGTATCTACAACCACATCTGATCCGACGATAATGAGAATTGTGAAAACACACCTAGTAACGAATAGGATATTAATCCTGGCAGTTCATCTTCGAGTTCACGACAATATAGTCATCACACACCAGAGCAAATTGAAGAACTCAAAAGGTAATACTCAGTTTTCCTTTCAGTTATTGACAAAATTCTTTTTTTTTTGAACGGCAAATTAGGATTACTGACGGACCACTGGAGTATCATCGTGCCACCAGCAGAACCACCCGATCATATCCATCTCCACTAGGCAATAATGCCTATACACCAATTCAGGAGGAAACCCAATAAATCTGGGAAAACCCCCTTTGTGGGAATTGAACCCATGACCTAATGGTCATAAGCCTTATCCCACCACCAAGATACCACTAGGCTATATTGACAAAATTCTGAGTGTATGCCTGCATGCATACCTTTTTAAATCATTTATGGTTTATATTTGTGTTTTGTGGTTATAGTTTCTTCAACGAGAACGCTCACCCCATCGACAAAGAAAGAATTGAAAGTAAACAAAACATCACAATTAAAAATGTTAAATTTTGGTTCCAGAATAAAAGAACTCAATTGAAGGTAATGTTTGATAACAATTTTATTATGATAAAATATACAAGTTTATAAAATGTATAAACATGTAACATTATAATGCATAACATGATTTTTTCCACTTAATTACTATAATTATTGGGTATTAAAAAATTCACGAGGTAACTACATTTGTGTAGACTAAAAAGGAGCACCATGAGAATGAGAATCTGAAGCAAGAGAACGAGCAACTGAGGCTTGAGAATTCAACATTGAAAGAAAGTCGTAAAGAACCCGCTTCGCAACAAATGTGGTGCACAAGCAACAATACTAGACGAATCCATTCACCAACACAAAGTCATGATAGAGAATGCGTTGTTGAAAGAGGAACTTAGCCGCACAACTAGTCTCGTCAGTCAAATGTTGGGTAGGCCATTGCTAAACAAAGTGACAATTCATAGTGACACTTTAAGCCTACTCGTAACTCAGTCACAAATGGGAATCGACACACCCATTCAAATGAATGGATATCTTGTACAAGCATCAAGAGCCATGAAAGAGCTCTTGAAGCTTGGGCTTGTCAATGTTCCACTATGGAACAAAAACAGGGAAGGTGGAGGAGAAACTCTTAATTTTGTTGAATATGTAAGGGCTTTTCCTCTTTGCCTTGGAACAAAACCATTTGGATTCATATATGAGGCTACACAGGCTAGCAACATGGTATCAATGACTAGTTCAACCCTTGTAGAAGCATTACTCAATGCAGTAATTTATCTTTTGCTCTTGTTCGTTTCATAGAAAACCAAAAATTATATTAACTTGTATAAAGTTAAACGTGATTTTGTAGGATCGATTGAGAGAAATGTTTATGGGCATGATCGGTAGTTGTACTACAATGGAAGTGATTTCCGATGGTACAGAAGGTTCAAGAAATGGTTCTCTCCAACTTGTAAGCCTTTTGGGTTTCTTTTTTTTATATCTTCTCTATTTAATTAACGTTTTTTTTAAATAAAAATTGTGTTAAATGATCAAAATTTGATGCAGGTGAAGGCCGAAATTCAACTCATTTTGCCTTTAGTACTTGTTCGAGTCCTGAAGTTTATTCGATTCGCCAAACAACAAGCGGAGCGGCTATGGATTGTGGTTGATTTATCCATCGATTCTAGAATGGATGGACAAATAAACCATAATCCATAGCCGCTCCGCTTGTTGTTTGGCGAATCGAATAAACTTCAGGACTCGAACAAGTACTACAGACGAAATGAGTTGAATCTCGGCCTTCATCTGCTTCAAATTTTGATATTTGAACACAATTTTTTTTTTTTCAAAAATGTTAATTTAAATAGAGGATATATAAAAAAAATCCAAAAAGGCTTACAAGTTGGAGAGAACCATTTATTGAACCTTCTGTACCATTGGAAATCACTTTCATTGTAGTATAACTACCGATCATGGCCATAAACAATTCTCTCCATTGATCGTACAAAATCATGTTTAAATTTGTATAAGTTAGTATAATTTTTGGTTTTATATGAAACGAACAAGAACATAAAGATAAATTACCGCGTTGAGTAATGTTTCTACAAGGGTTGAACTGGTCATTGATACCATGCTGCTAGCCTGTGTGCCTCAGATATGAATCAAAGTGATTTTGTGCCAAGGAAAATAGGAAAAGCCCTTACATATTCAACAAAATTAAGGGTGTCTCCTCCACCTTCCCTATTTGTGTTCCATAGTGGAACATTGACAAGCCCAAGCTTCAAGAGCTCTTACATGGCTCTTGATGCATACACAACATATCCATTCCTTTGAATGGGTGTGTCGATGCCCATTTGAGACTGAGTCACAAGTAGGCTTAAAGTGTCACTAAGAATTGTCACTTTGTTTGGCAATGGCCTACCTAACATTTGACCGACGAGACTAGTTGTGCGGCTAAGCTCCTCTTTCAAGAGTGCGCTCTCTATCATGACTTTTTGTTGGTGAATGGATTTGTCTGGTATTGTTGCTTGCACACTACATTTGTTGCAAAGCTGGTTCTTTACGACTTCTTTCAACGTTGAAGTCTCAAGCCTCAGTTGCTCGTTTTCTTGCTTCAAAAAACTCATTCTCATGGCGCTCCTTTTTAGTCTACACAAATGTAGTTACTCTCGTGCTTTATTTAATACCCAATAATTATAGTAATTAAGTGGAAAAATTTCATGTTATGCGTTATAATCTCAGATGTTATATATTTTATCAACTTATATATTTTACCATAATAGAAATGTTATCAAACGTTACCTTCAATTGAGTTCTTTTATTCTAGAACCAAAATTTGACCTTTTTAATAGTGATGTTGAGTTTACTTTCAATTTCAATTCTTTTTGTGGTGAGCGTTCTTGTTGAAGAAACTGTGACCACAAAACACAAATAATGATTTAAAAATGTATACATGTAGGCATGCACTCAGAATTTTGTCAATAACCGAAGGGAAAAGTGAGTATTACCTTTGGAGTTCTTCAATTTGCTCGGGTGTGTAACGACTATATTGTCGTGAACTTGAAGATGAACCGCCAGGATTGATTTCCTGTTAGTTACTAGATGCATATCTACAATTGTCATTTTCATCGGATGTGGTTGCAGATACATCTTCCCTAGCCCTTTGATTACAATTTCCTTCCATTTTTGGCTTACGTATGCAAAATCATCTATGAAATAAGAAAATCCACTTATAAAAACAATAAAAACATCACAAAAAGAATGAGGCAGCAACACATGTGAACATAGAATGAAACACATGAGAAATAGAGGTATCTAAAATTATATCAAACATCATCCTCTATTAATATTTATTCACAATACTACCCACCACTAATAAAGATTAGTGAATTAATCAAAGAATATTGATAAGAGCATAATAAAAAGAGATATCATATATGTTTTTAGTTTTTTCCCAAAAAATTACAATAAAATCTTATAAATTCTTTAAAAGAATTTGTGATTTTGAAGATTTTATGATAAATAACTCATACTTAATAGTATTTCTTTTTCTGTTATGGAATGAAAACAAATTCTACAAAAACATGCGCGTGCGCTTACACTTACACACACACATATATATATAACATTAATACATATATAATCATTTTCATTTCTATCAGCAACCAATTTCAAATATATTGTAATGTAATTAAACCTAATTTTCTTTATCTTGGTGTATTAGATTCAACAACAAAAAAAATAACAAAAAGTAAGAGGGTGTTTGGGGTTGATTTTTGAAAATAGATTATGCGTTTTGAATAATCAGAATCAGATAATTAACTGTAACGAAACGTGATGTTGAAAGATGGTGTTTGGATTTGATTATGTTGCTTGATATCACAATAATAAGATAATCAACTATTTGAGTGTTTGACAAATATATATTTAAAAAAATAAATAAGTGAAAATTCTTTTCTAAACGCAAATAATCAATTTTTGGAAAATTGCGTTTTGTTGCAGTAGGGGGGAGCTGCTTTTGGAAAACTGCATTTTGTAACTTTCTAAACGCAAATAATCAATTTTTTAATTTTTTTTTACCAAAACACTCAAAACTGATTATTTATGATTTAAAACTCAATAATTTAAAAATCTCCTTCAAAACTCAACCCCAAACACCCTCTAAAAGAGAAATAAGTAGGGTGTTTATCAAATCGATTTTGGGTTCCTTTGGTTAAATGAATATCTTTTCTGATTCAGAATTTTGGAATGAATTCAAATTAGATTTTACAAAGAAATTCAATTGAATAGAAATAAGAGAAAGAAAGCGTAAAATGTAGCAACGAGACCGGAGAGAGTTATAGTTTTCTGTCGAGTAATTTGGATTCAAATTTTAGTTCCGGTCAGTTTCAAACTCAACAATCCATAACTTGAATCGAAAAACGTAATATGAAATCTGATTCATCTCTATTTTTGGAGCTCAATACGAAAAATTAACACCCAAACTCAAA
Organism: Helianthus tuberosus; assembly: GCA_030545235.1. Lineage (NCBI taxonomy): Eukaryota > Viridiplantae > Streptophyta > Magnoliopsida > Asterales > Asteraceae > Helianthus > Helianthus tuberosus. The sequence continues at coordinate 180,267,395 of CM060351.1, forward strand.
AAATGTAATTAACAAACAAATCTAAAAACTTATGCTATATGTTGTGACATAATAATTTATGTTATATATTTTATAAAAAAACAAATATAGTCCAACTTTTCCAGAAAAAAAAAAGATTGACTATAAAAATCATTTTCATCAAAGTAGAATTAAAAAAAAATGAATAACATCATGCTAAACCCCAAACTCAAAAATTGTAATTAACAAACAAATCTAAAAAACTATGGTTGAAAATATAAAATAAAACACATACATAGAGGATAGTGTATCACTTGCTGGGATAAGTCGATCAAGGAAGGAGCTTTCTCCTAAAATCCTTTTAACCAACAAGTGAGACTCTAGGATGAATTGTGTGTAAGTGTTGTGAAGGGAAGACATATATAAGCAAGGGAAGAGGAAAGAAAGGGAACTTTGTTGTATTTTTAGGGGTGTAAAAAAAAATATATTGAAAATCGTATTTCAATCTTTTTTCTCAACTTTAAATTTGTGATTTTCCATGATTTTCCCGCTTCAAAAACATAGTTCTAACAAGTTGCCCACTATGAAATTAGATATCATCTCATAGAATCATATCATTTGACCCAACCCAATTAGTCAAACATGTAAATATAAAACAAATCTCATAATACAATTACCATGAATCTCAATAGAGATATAAAATAAAGTCTATATTTAAAACTTTTTTTTATAACATTAACGATATTATCTAATACTATTTAATGGATTTAGAGTTAATTGTGCACACATTCATTTTTACATGTTATATATATATATATATATATATATATATATATATATATATATATATAGGGTAAGGTTCATGCGAGAACCACCCTTATTGCGAGAACCGCGAGAACCAATGTGAACACAAAATAAAATCTAAAAAAAATCAAAAAAGCACTCAAAATTTTTTTTTATTTTTTTTAATAAAAATCGCTATATTTCGTTACCATAAAAAAAAAAACTTTTTTTTTCGAGTAACAGTTATCCATGCACATGTGCATATGTATCATTACTTCAACAAATTCAGTAATACGTTATCAGGAATAGACAATTGCACTTTAATTTACAATACCATTAGTAATACACTACTTTTTACATTACCAATATTCAAAATGCACATGTGCATCATTAGGTATAACCATGATATAACGTGTTTTGTTACAAAAAGTTTGTGATTTTGAATGGAGAAGTAGGCTCATATACATGTTTTTTGGTTAGTTATATCTAGTGGTTGATGGTTTGGTTATAGTTGTCAATTTTTTATGTAATATGTTGATTGGATGGTATAAATGGTGTTTACATACATGTATTAAAGTGAAAATATTGTTAATGGTATTGTATTATGGATGGTAGGAGGTAATGGTATTGTATTATGGATGGTAGAAGGTAATGGTAGTGTATTATGGATGGTATGATAGATGAAAAAGGAAAGTGTATTCAAAGTGGTGTACCAAAACACCTTATTTAATGTTGATACATATAAATGCACATGTGCATTTCTAATATTGGTAATGTAAAAAGTAGTGTATTACATATGGTAGTGTAAATAAAGTGCAATTGTCTAATATGTGTAATGAATTACGGGATTTGTCAAAGAAATGACAAAAAATGCACATGTGCATTCTTGTGTATTATGGATGGAATGATAGATGAAAGAGAAAGTAGTGTACCAAAAAACCTTATTTCCTGTTAATACATATAAATGCACATGTGCATTTCTAAAATTGTTAACGTAAAAAGTAGTGTATTACACGTGGTAGTGTAAATGAAAGTGCAATTGACTATTATTTGTAATGAATTACGGAATTTGACAAAGAAACGATACATATGCACATGTGCATGGATAACTGTTACTCGAATTTTTTTTTTTTTTTTTTTGAAATTTTTTTTTTATTTTTTTTATTAACAAAATATTGCGATTTTTTCAAAAAAAAATAGTAAAAAAAAAAAAAAAAAAAATTTGGGTGTTTTTTAGATTTTTTTAGGAATTACTGTTTGTGTTCACACTGGTTCTCGCGGTTCTCGCAATAAGGGGTGGTTCCTAACGGATCTTTGTCCTATATATATATAGGGGCGGTTCCCCTAAGAAGCCTATTTTGCCTAAGTTGCCTAAGAAGCAATCTACACCATTTTTTTAAACAACCAATGGACCAGATTAGATCCCTAATATTAAACTAGATAAGTAAACAAAATAAAACGCGCGGGGGTATTTTCGTCATAAACAAAAAAATAGTACTGGACAAAAAGCAAAGCAGTTATTGACGATTCAAAAACAGTTCTTCTTCACTCTCTCTCAAAACTTCCCAATCGCTAACAAACGTCCCCTAAAATCGACAATTAGACAGATGAAAATCGAACAAACAACAACAAAAACAGCATCAACGATGGATTCAGAGAGTACGTTCCATTTTTTTTGCATTTTGGTGTATTCGTTTCAATTTTGTACGGGTTTTCTAAGTTTCTTCGAAATCAAATCGATTACACAGGTTCTAAGAGATCTACAAGAAGCCAGAAGCATAAAGAAACAAAACCTGATGACGATTTCGAAGGTTTGTTAAGGATCTGTAAACGAACAGATTTCTAGGGTTTTAATATGTCTAAACTGATTCATGTTCTGCATTTTATAAAACAGATCGATCGTTGTGTTTTAATGAAATAGTGCTGGTTTATTTTTTGTGCTGGTTTATTTTCTGTGCTGGTTTAACCTATGTGCTAGTTTAGTGTTTTAGAAATATCTAGCACAAAGTTGTGGTTGGTTTTCTGGTTTTGAAATCGGTGCTGGTTTAACTTCCGTGCTAGTTTAGTGTTTTTTAAGAAACTAGCACAAAGTTCTAGTTGGTTTTTTGGGTTCCAAATCTGTGCTGGTTTACTATCTGTGCTAGTTTATTGTTTTAGAAGAAACTAGCACAAAGGGTTTAGTGTTTTCTAGTAAACTAGCACAAATTCTAGTTGGTTTACCGTCTGTGCTACTTTAGTGTTTTAGAAGAAACTAGCACAAGTGGTTTTTTGGGTTCCAAATCTGTGCTGGTTTACCGACTGTGCTACTTTTAAATTCAGGAGATAAGTAATATAAGTTTCAGTTGCTTTTTTGTGTGTGAAAACAGAGCTGTACAATCCCAAACCACTACAAATTGTACAACCAGGAGAACCAATCCCTACTTTTGATAATGAACCTTTGCATCCCATTCCACTCAAAGTTGTAAGACCAACAAAAAAGGAATATTATATGAGTCCGAAATTTTGGAATGAAGTAGCAATCTGGGGGCCAAGCTATACCAATCATCCTACTTCTGGTGGTGAACCTTCAGATCCCATAAAAGAAGAGATTGATGAGAAACCTGAAATCTCAGTTGTACAACCCAAAAAATAAGAAGATGATGAAAAACAAAAGATCCCCATCCTACAACCTAAACATGAAGAAGATGAGGAAAAACCTATAATCTCAGTCAAGAATTTTGGAAGGAAGTAGCAATCTAGCCAGCTCCTGCTATGATCAACATGTTTATGTTGTTTGTTTTAGTTTTCTAATGTTATCAATGCTGTTAAGTATAAAAACCAACAAAATCTTAATTGGATAAAAATAAGTATTTAAACTAATGTGTATTACAACAATGCAGGGTGTTTATATTTGAGACAGCATTTAGCACAAACCTTTCAAGGGTATTTCTGGAGTCGCTTCACCCGAACTTATACATACATGTCCAAGTCCTAACAGCTTGGTCATTGGTAATAATCAGTGAAGAGGTCTACAGAAGCAAAGGTTCACCGGCAAGAGTTTTCTGCCCATGCAACATGCTGGTATGTTTTCTAATATGTGCTGGTTTTAATAACAGATTAGAAAAAGCACATTTAACAAAATGTGCTGGATTATTACACATTGTGCTGGTTTTGAAATATTAATGTTTTATTAATAGCTGGTTAGTCTAATATATGAAATGCTATTATTGTGCTGGTTCATAACACATTGTGCTGGTGCTGGTTTATAACACATTGTGCTGGTTTCTGTGCAGGGAGAAAACAATTTCAAACCAAAACTGAACAAAAAGACCTGCACACAAAATTTCAGAGAAAACATTGCCGCGACATTGATGACTACCTGGTTTGAAACTATTAGGAAAGTGGACATGTTGTTCATTCCAATACTACAAAACAAGCACTACTACATTGTATGTTTTGATTTCAAGGGAGAAGACATCAAGATTATAGACAACATGAAAGGGAAAGCAAAAGCACAAAAAATGGCACGTGCTAAAAGAGTGGTAATATATTGATGCCCATTAATTCTGTGCTGTTTATTTTAATTATATTTGTGATGCTTAGGGATTTTGATTTTGAAAATTTTCAAATTACAGAAAGAAATTGTATGTGATTACCTTGAAGTTGAATACCCAACAATGCACCCAAAGATGTCGCCCTTGGAACCAGAAATAATGAAAATGTCGTGGCAAACGGAAAAGAACTTTGTAGATTGTGGTGTCTTTGCAATGAGACACATGGAGACATACACAGGGAAGCATGTGAGCAAGAAGGAATGGGATAGTGGGCTGTCGAAAGAGTCACCGGAACAAGACAAAGAGTTGGTTGAACTGAGATACAAGTATTTAAGCAAAATACTTTTATCCGACATCAACTTAGCGAAAGGTGAAATGATGGAACTGTTAGAGAAGTATGAGAAGATGGAGCCTGAAAAGAAAGAGGAATGCAAGAAAAATGCGGAAAAGAAAATCAATGACAGATTGAACAAGAAATATTGATTGTGTTGGTTGAACAATATAACATTAGTTTGGTAGTTGTCTGTAATATTTTGTGCTGGTTTAACAATTAATATGGTGCTGGTTTAACAATTACATTGTACTGCTTTAACAGTTATATTAGGAAAGTTAATTTTATGCTGGTTTTACAATTAATATTGTGCTGGTTTCACTATGACAATATGTGATGGTTTCATAGAAGAAGTTTAAAATTGTGCTGGTTTTATAATTGTATTTACAAATCAACAAAAACTAATAATGTGCTGGTTGAATGTTGTAAACATAATAAGAATACAAGAAATCCAAACTGAAATGAAAAAAATAACAAATCCAAATATCATGATTTCCAAGACACACGACTAACTGCTCTTCTGGGAATCAGCAACAGTAGTCTTCTCTTACAAGTCCGACTATTATGTCCATGACCTCCACATATCAAACAACCTCTAGTTTTAGGTTTCTTTGATATTCTTGAAGATGATACCTCACGAAAAGACTTTAAACGTTTGTTTGAACCACACCCCTTGTTTCTAATACCACTAGGTGGAAGAATGGTAGCAGAAGACGATGAACATGGCTGATCAGCACGAAGAATATTAGCTAATGTTGCATTCTTGTCAAGTGATTCTGCAGGAAGGTCAGCAGAATCAACCTTCAACTTCGACTCGATCACTTGGTCTCTATACAACGATAACAGGTCCATATTTGTAACAAGACGGTTAACAATATGTTCAGTTGCAGTCATTATCTCACGCACAATGCTGGAAGCACGTTCAACTTGATTACCAGCAGCATTTTGATCAAAACTCGAAACTTTTGTCTTTTTTGGAACAACATCTCTTGTCCAACGCCCCATAACATATTTTTTAGGGAACTCCTTTATACCACAAAGACGAAGAACACAAAAGGCATGCCTACATAGCAAACCATACTGCTCATATCGGTTGCAGCTGCATTTAATTACCATATCCTTAGGAGTAAAAAGAACCTACACAAATAACAAATGCTTTATATTGTGCTAGTTTATAACAAAGTGTGCTGGTTTATATATGTAAAATTCTAATTGTAAATATAAATCACTGTGCTACTTAAAATGTATTGTAAAAAGCAGAACATGTTTGTGCTACTAAAGGTATAAATAAATACCTCATGAAGGCCGGGAAGATTGACCTGTAGAATATAAAACTTAATTGAATCACCAACTTCTTCTTCACGCCTGCACATACAATTCTTGCAAGCAAGTCGAATTTCTTCTTGAACATCGAAAAATATCCCCCGAGTATAAATCTTTACAGCTTCCCGTTCCAATTCATAATTGGTTTTCATGGCAGGTTGTGTGTATCTGGTATCATGATCACGTTTGCTGCGCTTAAACCTCTGAGATTCCATTGCAGTATCAAAATGGCTCAAAAACTCAACTAATGACAATTTTGTGTTGGTTAATTGACCAAAAAATGATTTTCACTCTCAGACCTAGATGTTGTCCGCATAAGACCGGACATATGTTCATGACGATAGTATGCAGGAATCCAATCTGATCTGAGGTTGTACATATCAGACAGCCAGCTGTTACTAGTAAGGTTGTACTTAATCATTAAATCACACCATTGTGTCTCAAACTGTGCTGGTTCAAGAGCATCAGTCCATACAACAGCACATATATCTTCTTTAAAAACCTCATCTTGTGATAGCTCAGTACCAACCTATAACAAAAAAAATAATTAGTATATTAAAACAGCAAACAAATCCTAAAATGTGCTGGTTTATATGTTAAAGTGTGCTAGTTGATGTATAAACTTAAACTATGATGCTTAAACTGTGATGGTTTAAAGAAAGTGTGCTGGTTTAAAAGTGTGCTGAGTTATATGCCAAAGTGTGCTGGTTTAAAAGTGTGCTGATTTATATGCTAAAGTGTGCTGGTTTAAATGGATTGTTTAAAGTGTGCTGGTTTATATGCTAAAAGTGTGTTGGTTTAATTTATGCTGGTTTAAAAAATTATAACATTGTAAAACTGTGCTGGTTTAAGAAAGTTACCTTTTCAGAAACTTTGATCATTATATGCCACATACACAAACGATGTCTGGTATCTGGGAAAACATCTCGGATGGCAATTTTCATTGCAGGGTCCTGATCAGTCACAACCACCTTAGGTACAACACCAAAAGCCTTCAAAAAACTTTGAAGAAGCCATTTATATGATTCAGCAGTTTCAGATGCTAACAAAGAACCAGCAAACGTGACATTGTGATGATGATTATCGATTCCAGTGAACGGAACAAATACCAAGTCATACCTAAAAATTGAATTGATTATATTACAACTGCTTGCTGAATTGTGCTAGTTTAATAAAAATATGAATAAATGATCTACAAAAAATGAATAAAATACCTGTTCATACGGAACGTAGCATCAAAAGACATAACATCCCTAAAGACCTCATAATTCAGTTTCATTTCTTCATCAGCCCAAAATAATCCAGCAAGAGAACCTTTTTCATCACAATAAAATTCACAAGAAAAATTCGGCAAATACAGCTTCTTCTTCATAAGACGTTGGACAGCCATGTCCACATCAAACTCTCCAATGAACAAATTAATATCTCTTTTAAAATTTTTACAATCAGTAGACGTCACTCCAACCTTATCAAATCCACCACGAATCTTTCTCATAAGGTTGAATGCCCTAACTGGACCAATATTCATCTCAGAAAAATCAGAAAGCAGTTGCTCTTCAGTGAATGTCAACTTTCTAGACGAAGCTAAAAGATGATAATCCTCTTCATCAACAAAAGAATGATTATGCTCCTCAAATACATGAGAAATTCTATAAGTATTTTTTGGAGTTAAAGCATACGGATGTGTGCCTTACATCCGGTACGTTTAGAAGGTCTCCTCCTTCGGTCATTTAACTTTTTATCAGCACCAACACTATCATTTACCGTGTCAACAGCACAGGATGTCGCTGAACCCTCTTTCGCACAAACAAAGTACTTTCTAATCACAACACCATTTTTTGAAGATTGAGTATGCTTTCGACCCTCAAACCCAGATAACTTAGCATACTTCTTATAGAAATTAAAGGCAGAATCAATTGACTGGAAATGCATACCAACTACAGGTTTGGAAGAATCTGGAACAATAGGAGTATAATACTGATTACCAGTAGTTGGACAGATACGAACTCCTGAACAAATAAAAAAACCAGAACAAATAAAAGATATCAGCACAAACTTTACAATAAACCAGCACAAAAAACAAGCACAACTTTACCAGGCAAACTAGCACAAAATAAAGATATCAGCACAACTTTACAAAACTACACTTTAAAATATGATGTAATATAAAAAAACCAGCACAACTTCAAAAAACCAGCACAACTTCAGAACTACACTTTTAAATAAAAACCAGCACAACTTAGATCAAAACTAAAAACCTAAAAAGTAGATGAAATTAAAACTAGAAGGTATTTTACCATCGACAGTAGTAGACATCATTAAAATAGAGGAGGATAAATCAGCAAATCAATGAATGAACAGAGGAGCTAGGGTTCCAGCAAATCGATGAAAACGATGAACGATTCAGCAGGATTGATCTCAATCTCGCAGGTACCGGCAAATCGATGAAAACGATGAACGATTCAGCAGGATTGAGATTGAGATTTGCGATTGAATTAGATGTGGTCAGATGATGAAAACGATTGAATTAGATGTGGTCAGATGATGAAGCTCAATGAATGAATGAATGAAAAATATGAAAGAAGGAATGAAAATCGTGTGATTAAAACTAAGTACAGATCTGTTTGAAATTTGCATTTTCCAATATTACCCTTTCACCTAAATTAATGAGATTGCCACATGTAAGCTCAAGATTGCTTCTTAGGAAACTTAGGGAAGATTAAATTCTTAGTTGAACCTCTACCTATATATATATATATATATATATATAGGGTAGGGTTCCAACGTGAACAACCTCCCAAGAGTGAACTGCGTGAACAGATCTGGACCCTTGATTTCCTTTTTAGTTGTTAAGGGTATGATTGTAATTATATAAAAAATTAGATTTAAATCATTATTTTAATAATTGAATTAAGTTACATCTTTTCTATTTTAAATTCATTATCCACATTATGTTTTATTTATTAAAATAAGATAATTATCAAAACAAACAACAAATCACCAGATTTCAATTTTAATTTTTATTTCAGATTTCATCACCAGAATTCAAATTTTGATTTTTAAGATCCACGTAACCTTCATATTTCAACGGTATGCACATGTGTACTTGGATATAAATAGAACAGTACACATGTGTACTCAACATCATACATATGTGTAATTAGCTACATAATACATACATAGAAACAATACCTGTAAAACTATTTTATATTTAACAAATTACAAGTTCCATAATGTTTTCCAAACCAAACAAAAAAACATATAATTACAAGTTCCAGTTTCGTAAAAACAATAAACCCAACATAATCGAAAAAACAAAAAACATAATCTTTTACAACTATTCGCCACGTTGTATGCTGAATCATCCTTATCGACCAAGCAAACAATCATATGTGAAATTATCCTTATCGACCTCATACGTGAATCATCCTTATCGACCTTCCATCTCCACTTTTCTCGTTAACGACATCTCCTATAATAGCACAAAAAACTCAGCAACTAATACTTTGCATAATTCACAAGTGTACATCAATAACCTTACACATTCAATACACAAAAAATTCTGAGATATCACAAAAACAGACGCAATACACATGTGTACATCGCGTTAAAATCAGAATACACATGTGTACATCGCATTAAAAACAGAGCAAAATCAGAATACACATGTGTACATCGCAGTAAAACCAGAGCAAAATCAAAATACACATGTGTACATCGCATTAAAAAAAGAGAAAAATCAAAAAATTGAACAAAAAAACTCAGCAAATAATACTTTGCATAATTCACAAGTGTACACCCAATCCCGTGCCAACCCAATCCCGTTGCCCATCTTCGAACATACAACGCATTCCACGTACATGTAAAAATTTAGCAACTTTATGAAGTTATATAAGTTAGAAACCAATAATCACCTGAACGTTCAACCGCAATTTTGATTGAAGAATATCTGCAATGGTTGAACTCAACTTCCCATTAACACTTGGATTAAGTCCACCAATTGAAATCAGTTCTCCATATGCAGCTGGCTCTTCTGTGCCGGCAAATGATTAATTACCTTCAACAACATTAGAACTGAATGCGTTGCTAGTATCATCACATCGGTCACCATCTTCATTGGTATCCATTTGGGCGAAACGCCAAATTGGTGGTCCCATTACACGCTTCTTTGGGTATCTCTTCGCCCTCTTACCTTTTACCTTTTACCTTTACTTTTACTTTTTCATGCTTCGGTTTTTCTAAAATAAGATTATCATCAGAAGTTAGTTGCAAAATCAAGAAGGGAATACGGAAAGTGTTTAACTGTTGATATAGTTAGTTACCAGAGGTTAAAGCCCGCTTTCTTTTAACCCGAGGATGCATTTCCATTAGACAAACAACGGCTTCTACAGCTTCTATTCCATATCTTCTTACTATATGCACCTACAAAACACCGATTGTGAATACTTAATATCACATAATCACACTCAAATCACACATATATCCAAACACCCCCCATAATTACCTGTAGCTTGCAACTTCTAACTAGATGAAAGAACAGAAGCATGAAACAGTGATCTAAAATCACCTTACTTTTGCACAGATCTCATGAAACAGTGATCTAAAAGCAGGATTCTTCATGATATCATTCTGCAGTTACCATAACAGAGCATCAACAATCAGAAAAAGATTAACAATTTGTCACTCATACCATACAGTCAAGCAATATTAACCTAATTATTAGACTATTTAACTCAATCTGATCAAAATTACACCTTGTGTTTGCGAGCCAAGTATCTGAGAACGAAAAGTGGAGAGTTTTTCTTTCATAAGATCGATTCATAATTAGCGACATTTTCTCCCAGTAATCGGTATAGATCCTGATATATTGATACAAATACATGAGAATTATATAATGATACATAAATTCATGTATGCGACATTTTCTCCCAGGGGTTTCAGCTTAGTTGATTTCTTCTAGAATCGATTGACATTCAAGATCTACAAACCAGAAACCAAAAAACAAAGAATTAAGTAAACTTACTGCTCATAGAATCAAACCTGATACGATATACGATTACACTAGGGTTTAAGACGAACCTGAACAGTGCTTCTGTTTGATGTCGATAGGATGGAAGGGAGACGACGAGAGGTGGTGGTGGCGGTGGGAGGCGGATGGCGAGGATCGATTTAGGGTTCGTTTTTTGTTTAGGGATCGATGGTCTCCTCTGCTTTTCTTTATGTCGATGATATGTGAGAGAGAGATTTTTGTGGGATTTTGAAACCTAAATGTGGAGATAAACGAGATTTATGCAATCAAGTTAAAAAGTAAATTACACATATACCCTTATTCACTTAATTAAATAGTAACAAATAACCAAATAATTACCATCTTGCCATTCACTAAAAATCTCAAGAGCATAAAAATCAAGGGCCCAGATCAGTTCACGCAGTTCACTCTTGGGATTTTGTTCACGTTTGAACCTAATCCTATATATATAGGGAGAAGATCATGCGAGAACCACCTCTTATTGCGAGAACCGCGAGAACCAATGTGAACACACCAAAAATGCCTAAAAATAGCTAAAAATCACACAAATTTTTTTTTTTGATTTTTTTAATATTTTTTAGGTTAAAATCGCTACTTTTCGAACCAAAAAAAAATATATTTTTTTTTTAAAATGTTTTTTTTTGGCTTCGAAAAGTAGCGATTTTAACCTAAAAAATATTAAAAAAATCAAAAAAAAAAATTTTGGATTTTTTTTTGATTTTTTTAGGTTTTTTGGGGGTTTAGTTTTTAGCATTTTAGCTTGGGGGGGTGGGGGGGTTTAGGTTTTTGGGGGGTGGGGGAGGGGGGTTTAGGTTTTTTTTTGGGGGGGGTGGGGTTAGGTTTTTTTTAGCTTGGGTGGGGGGGGTTAGGTTTTTTTTTGGGGGGGGGGGGGGGGTGGGGGGTTTAGGTTTTTGGGTAGGGGGGGTGGGGGTTAGGTTTTTTTTTAGGTTTTTTTAGCTATTTTAGGTTGTGTTCACATTGGTTCTCATGGTTCTCACAATAAGGGTGGTTCTCGCATGAGCCCCTCCCTATATATATATATATATATATATATATATATATATATATATAGGGGGTTCATTTGAGAAGAAAAAGAACAAATGGTACAATTGTAAAACATTAAATAGTTTTCTCTCATCACATTTATTATTCTTTTTGACTAATTATTAGTCATAAAGATTATCATCCTCCACACTAAAATTTTTGCCTAGACACATCAAAATTTATCCTACGCGTTTTTGAAATTTATCCTACACAACTCGTAATTCATCCTACACGCCTCATAATTTATCCTACACCTTAAATTAATTTTTTTGTTCTTTGAAAATATATTTTTTAAATAAGATACAAATTTAATTTAGTTAGCTATTAAAAAGGAAAACTAACAATTAATGATCTATCTAATTTTACCAATATATCCTTACACCCATATTAAATACAAAAATTAAATGAAGTAAAATAAAACATTCTTATTGGTTGAAGTTTGTTCTTTTTTTATTCTTACAAAAAATTTCTTGTCATTCGAACCCTCCACTATATATAGGGGGGTGTTCATTTGAGAAGAAAATTTAATTGAGAAGAAAAAGAACAAGAGTAAAATTGTAAAATATTAAGTAGTTATTCTTTCATCTCATTTATTACAATCTTTAAGTAATTAAATACTCATAAAGATTATTATTCTCTAGACTAATTTTCATTTCCTACACACATAAAAAGTTATGCTACACATTTCGAAAATTATCATACACATACTTAAATTTATCCTACAAAACTCATAATTTATCCTACACGCCTACTAATTTGTCTTACACTCTAAATTAATTTTTTTTTATTTTTTGAAAAAATATATATTTTGAAAATAAGTTATAAATTAAATGTAGTTAGCTATTAAAAAGGAAGACTAGAAATTAATGATCTATGTAAGTTTACAAATATACCCTTACATTAAAATTAAAGGCAAATATTAAGTGAAGTAAAATGAAACATTTCTTATTGGTTGAAACTTATTCTTTTTTCTTCTTACAAGATTTTTTTTCTCATTTAAACCTTCCACCCAATATATATATATATATATGAACAGGATCAAGAGAAAACGCCTGAAAGTGTGAGAACAATGAGAACGATTCTCAGCCACAAGATCTTAGTGGTTTGTGGCTGAGATTGATGCAGTGACATTTTTGTAAATACTAGGGGCATTTTAACTACCAGGAGATGTAAAACAGGAAAATCCAAACAAGGTGCACATGCTAATCACATGCCATTTCCCCGATCATATTAAAACGCCAATAACTTTTTTATTCGCAATTATTTTTTCAAAAAAATCACACCATAAAATTCAGTGTTTTTTATCTTTCCAACGAGTATACTATTGATATATTTTTCGAAAAAAATGAAGTGGGTTTTTTATGGCGTTTTAAAGTTTGTTTTTTACGGCATTTTCAACTGGGTTTTTATAGCGTTTTTCTGAAGTGGGTGTTTTTATGGCATTTTTCAACTAGTTTTTATGGCATTTTCTGAACTAAGTGTTTTTATGGCGTTTTCAACTAAGTTTTTCATGATGTTTTTTAAACTGAGTATTTTATAACGCTTTTATAACGCTTTTAACTGGGTATTTTCATAGCGTTTTTCTGAACCGTGTGTTTTTATGGCGTTTTCAACTGAGTTTTTATGGTGTTTTTCTGAACTGGGTATTTTTCATGGCGTTTTCTAAACTGAGTGTTTTTATGGCGTTTTTATTTGAACACCCAGTTATTGTTTTTTTTTTCAAAAGTATAGCAATAGTATACTCGTTAGAAATATAATAAAACACTCGATTTTATGGTGTATTTTTTTTAAATAATCACGTATAGAAAAGTTATGAGAGTTTAAAAAATATGGTGGAATATGCATGTGAGTGACATCTGCATGGTCTTTGACATGTGAGTGGCATGTGCATGGACTTTTTGACAATATTACCCTTAGTGTAAGTTAGCAACAACACCACATGTCAACACCAGAATCGTTCTTACCATTCTCACACTTTTAGGCGTTTTCCCTAAATCATAACCATATATATATATATATATATATGAGAAGGATCATCTAGGAACCACCATTTATTGAGATAACCAATGTGAACACAACCAAAAATACCTAAAAAAATCTACAAAACACACAAAAAAAATTTTATGGTAAAATCGCTACTTTTCGTTATTAAAAAAAATTGGCTACTAAAAGTAGCAATTTTACCATAAAAATATTTAAAAAAAAATGTGTGTGTTTTTTAGATATTTTAAGGTTTTTGGGGGGTTTAGTTTTTAGCATTTAGCTTGGGTGGGGGGTTAGGTTTTTTTTTGGGGGGGGGGGGGGGTAGCTTTTAGCATTCAGCTTGTTGGGGGGGGGGGTTAGGTTTTTTTTAGCTTTTTGGTGGTGTAGTGGGTTTATTTTGTTGTGTTCACATTGGTTCTCGCGGTTCTCGCAATAAAGGTGGTTCTTGCATGAGAAAACGGGATCAGGAGAAAACGCTCAAAAGTGTGAGAACGGTGAGAACGCATATTGGCCCAACACGTGGCGCGGGACATGATCAGGGTCCCAGGGGTTTTTTTGTCTTTTCAATCTTCTTTTATTTTCCCAACGCGGTATATTATTTTCTGGCGTCTAAGTTTTTTTTGACGTTAATTGTATTTATTAAACTTTTTGGCGTTGAATTAATTGTTTTTATGTCACATAAATAATTTTTTGGCGTTATAGCGTTTTTTGTTCAATTTTTTGGCGTTTTGTGTTGTTTTGTATAATAATTCACTACGAATCATTAATATTTAGGTAAGATTACAATAAGACCAATTTTTTTTTGCGTTTAGTGAATTTTTTGGCGTTTAATACATTTTACAAGGTGCTTTGCCAGCACCCGTTCTCCCAGTTTTCATACTACTAGCGTTTTGTGGTTTGAAGTTTTTGGCGTTTTATATAATAATGTATTTTATTTATAGAGAATTAGATAACAAAACAACATATAACTTGATATAAAAAAAATATAAAATGAAAATAAAAAAAATAGATTGAAGTGATTATGGGAGCTATGTTTTACCTTGTTTATATAATGATGTTTTTGGCGCGTAATTTAGGAGGGAATTTCTTCTAATAAATGTTAATAACTGAAATTCAGTTACTGTGGTGTTTCATCTTTCTGTAATATCTAACGCGTTTATTACTAAATTTTTGCGTTTTGTTTTTAATGGCGTTTTATTTTTTTTAATGGCGTTTTATCCTTTGATGGCGTTTTGAATATGAGCGGTAAAAGACCCTTTACCCTTAATGAAGCGCTTCCCACATAATAAAATTGATGTTATTTACGAAAACGCCACCACGCAATCTAGTCCATGGATTGTTTTGATCGGACGACCCATAAGGGTTCTCATCGTTCTCACACTTTTGAGCGTTTTCTCTAAATCCTGACCTTATATGTATGTATGTGTATATATATATATACCACACCCAGTTGCGAGAACCACGAGAACCAATCTGCACCAACAATCAGAAGGGTAATACAATCATTTAATCAAAACAATCAAATCATCTCTCTCTCCTCATTAAAATCTTTTTTTAATGTTTTTTCAATTTTCTCTCTCCTCTTTTTGTTATTTTGTAAAAAAGTTTTTGTAAAAAAAAAATTAAAACCGTAAAAAAAGTTTTCGTAAAAAATGTAAAAAAGTTTAAAAACGTGTGTGTAAAAAAAGGTTTCCGTAAAAAAATGGTTAAAGTCGAACAAAAGTTTTCCTATAAATTTTTGTCTTTTGAAAAAAAGTTTTTATGAAAAATAAAATTGTAAAAAAATTTTGGTAAAATTTTTTTTGTAAAAAAAAGGTTTAAAACCGTAAAAAACGTTTTCGAAAAAAACGTAAAAAATTTGAAAAAACGTGTGTGTAAAAAAAAGGTTAAAACCGTAAAATTAATTTCGTACAAATTTTTGTTCTTTGTTAAAAAATTTTTGTAAAAAAAAATTTGTAAAAAAGTTTTTTTTGTAAAAAGAAAGTTTAAAACCGTAAAAAAAGTTTTCGTAAAAAAAATTAAAATCGTAAAAAAGTTTTCGTAAAAAAAAGTTTAAAACCGTAAAAAAAAAAGTTTAAAAAACTGTGTAAAAAAAGGTGCGTAAAAACCGGACAAAAAAAAAGAGACGTAAAAAAAGGCACATTAAAAAAACAACACGTAAAAAACTGGGTGTAAAAAACGATGCGTAAAAACGGGGCGTAAAAATCGGGTGATAAAACGACACGTAAATACGGGGGCGTAAAATGGCGCTTAAAAACGGGACGTAAAAAACGGCAAGTAAAACCGGGCCTAAAAACGGCGCGTAAAACTGGGCGTAAAAACGGGGCGTGAAAACCGGCTCGTAAAAACGTTTTTTGTAAAAAAAAATCCTGACAAAAATTGTTTTTTTTTTTTTAAATCAGATTTTAAAATGTTTTTTAATTAAAAAAATCTGAATTTAATAAAAAACAATTAATTTAATAAGACAAAAAAGTAATAAAAAACAATATATACAATAAGACAAAACAAGCAAATTTACTAAAGTGTCCTTTTTAACATTATAAAATTAAAAACATAATAAGATAAAAAGAATTTAATATTTGTTTTTATATCTTTTAATCTCATCCATCCATCTTTAAAGATCAATGATTGGAAAGTGGTTCTCGTGGTTCTTTTAACTGGGGGTGGTTTTCATTTTAGTGGCCACTGTATGTATATATATATATATAGAGAGAGAGAGAGAGGCCGGTTATCATACAATATGCCTAATCGTACATTATGTACGCTATAACCACAACCATCATATCATCTCATTTAAACTCCCTGCTTAACTATTAAATTAATCAAAATAAAAAGATATATATATGAAACCGCCAAGGTTAAAATCGTCTATTACGAAATAAAAAACCCCTGATAATCAACAATCAAAAACTCACTATCGATCTATTCTTATTCAAAATCGTATTCGAAAATCCAACAAGTAATCAAAAATCGATCTATTCTTATTCACCAACTCCTTCTGCGATTTCGTTATCTGCTGATTTTGGAAGTTCAGGCAAACAACAAATCGATAGAACGTCTATCGAAGAAGATGATGCAAAATGAGAATTATAAAAATATGCGAAATACATATAAGACGTGCGAAAAAACATTGCAGGCAAAAAGAAAGGTTGTGTTTTTGTAAAGTGTGCGAAATCACATATTATAACATGCAATTTTAAAGAAAAAACAATAATGTTTAAGATGTCTTATAGTGTGCAAATTCATGACTTATACACATGTGATTTCAAAAAAGTTAATAATGTTTGATCATCTCTTACGGTTTGCGAAATCATGATTTATACACATGCGATTTCAACAAAAAAGTTAATAATGTTTAAGATTTCTTATAGTTTGCGAATTCGTTTTCGAATAATATGCGATTTTGAAAAAAAATGTTGCTAATACTTTTATGTAAATTTGTCCTAAAATGCAAAAAAAATTATGAATGAATAACTAAAATAAATAAAAATTAACTATTTTATATAAAAAATGAATTTATTACCGATGTGACTATAATTTGACATGTAATGATCAATTTTACCATAAATACTACTGAACTTACCACCCTACCTACATAATAAATTAACTATTTTAATATAAAAAACCCATATATAACTACCTTCCATATTAAGACATAGAACACGAAAACACACACAACAGAACAACAAGAATGGCATCTGAAGATTCAGAAAAAATAAAAAACATTGCAGTAAAAGAGTTATTGTCAACTCGCACGTTGACATAATCTGATTCTTGATGTGCAGGGGAAGATTCTTGAAGAAATCAAGAAAAACCAAGAAATGTGGGAGATACTACTTGAAGAACCACCATCAAGCTTCAGAGACGCAGCTTTGAATCATATAAAGGAACAGTCTCGAGCTGATGACTTAGCCTTCTCTTTCCTGAAAGATGCTCTAAACACTGTGAAGGAGAAGATGGAGTTCAGCTCGGCTGAACGTGACAAAAATCTTTGCTTCAAGTAACTAAATTTCTGTTTAATAGTTTTATGGTTTTAGCTGTGTAAGACAATAACAACTACTTTATTTATTTTGGGTAGATGTTTTGAATACATATTATGCTTGGTTATAATATAAATCGCATGAATGACTTATACATCTTTGTCACAAAAAAACAAACAAGATAACTCAAAATCGCATGTACTGAAATGAAAACAAAGTGAAAATCGCATGTAACCTACATATATACTGATGCATATGAAATCGCATGTTCGCAAACTAAATCGCATGATTATATAAAATAAACTCATATGTATGAAATTGCATGTTTGCCTTGTAAACTAGCATGTACATTAAAAAAAATTAATCTTCCTCATCTGAAACCTCCTCCCACTGATCTTCTTCTTCAGTGCCATCTTCACTACTTCCACTGTAATCTTCAAACTCATCTTCCTCTTCATCGTCTTCGACCTCATTGGCTTTGTGTCTGGGATCTTTTTCAATCTAGACTCCCTTCATCTTCTTTTGTTGTTTGCCTTGTTGTTTGCCTTTCAGTATCTCGCAAGTCAGAATATCATGACCTTTTTCGTAGCACACACTACATGTCCTTGACCTTTTTCCTTTGCGGCTGATCATTTGTTCCTTCTTCGATTTAATCCTTTTATATGAGCCACGACCTTTGTTTCTTATACCAGCCGGCACACGGACAGTAGGAGGTGCATTAGTTACTGGTTGTTGGTAACCAATCAACTTTGAAAACCGGTCAAACTTTGGATCAAGCTGCTTGGTTATACGACCCTGATCAACTCTCTCTTTAAGCTGCTTCATTTGATCCCTCACTAAAACAAGTTGATCAAGGTCGGAAATCAAATTGCTAACCAAATACTCCCCTGTGTAGATGATTTCACGAGCCATCTGTTTAGCCTTCTGTTGCTCATCCTTATCACCCACATTTACATCGAACGCCGTGTTTAATTCATTGGGGACCACATCATTTGTCTATCTCATCATAACATATTTGTTTGGTATTTCTTTAACACCAAACATCTTGAAAACAAAATAGATGTGTTTACATAGCAGCCCATACTGCTCAAAACGCAGACAGCTACACTGTGCAGTTACATCATTTTCAAGATTCTTGAACCACACCTAAAAAACCACATATATATATATATATATATTAAATTTTAAAATCGCATGTGTGAATTAACAATTTCGCATGTATAAAAAATCAATTAATTGTACTAATTTAAAATCGCATGGTTACATCAAAATCGCATATTGCAAATCAAGTTCTGAATGAAATTCGCATGTAGGTTTTCAAAATCGCATGTTTTAAATATATATGCAATAATACCTGTAATAACCCATCTCCATGAGCTTTAAAGTCTTTCAACAATATCCTGATCTGTGGACCCTCGATTTTGGTTTCCATCGGCAGACAATCGGTAACGGTTCCATATATCTCTACTTACTGATCAACGAATATAGACCTGGTGTATATCTTAGCAACATCTTTTTCCAAAGTAGTTTGGCTCCAATCATTAGGCTCAGTATATCTTGAAGTATGATCATTCTTTCTGTGATTGGACCTTTGGACATCCATTACACCGTCAAAATGATTCATAAACTCTACAAGAGTGAGTTGTGAATTTGCCAACTGGCAAAAAACATGATTCTCGCTCTCTGATCTCGAAGTTGTTCGCATGAGACCAGACATGGGCTCATGCCGGTAAAAAGCCGGAATCCACATGTATCTCATCGAAAACATATCATCAATCCATTTGTTTTCAGTGAGACCGAACTCAATTATCACCAACTTCCACTGTCTCTCGAATTCTTCAGGATCAATGGAATCAGTCCATACAATATCGCACATCCTCCTTTTAAACTCATCATTATTGCACAACTCTTGTCCAACCCATACCGATAAATGCTTATTATATCACCCTATAACAAAATCTATATTATAAAAAAACGCTAACGAAAGACAATATAGCATGCTATAGCTTATCTGCCACGTTTTTCATTATGTGCCACATTCACAATCTGTGTCTGCTGGTAGAAAAAACCTCCTCAATAGCCTGTTTCATAGCGGGGTCTTGGTCCGTCACTACAACCTTTGGTTGCTGACCAAATGACTTTACGAATGAATTTAAAAGGCATTTATAGGATTCAATGCTCTCCGATGCCAACAACCCAGCTCCAAGGGTTACATTTCGACAGTGGTTATCAATCCCAGTGAACGGAACAAACACCATCTTGTACCTGAACAAACACATGTGAAAAACACATTGTAACATGCGAAATAGACAAAAAATCACATGCGAAAACAAACAGTATAACATGCGATATATTCAACACCTATTCTTCAACGTATATTAACATGCGATATTACAAAGTTTAGGGAATCATATAACATGCGAAGATAAATAAAAAC
Source organism: Helianthus tuberosus (assembly GCA_030545235.1). Classification (NCBI taxonomy): domain Eukaryota; kingdom Viridiplantae; phylum Streptophyta; class Magnoliopsida; order Asterales; family Asteraceae; genus Helianthus; species Helianthus tuberosus. The sequence goes on from CM060351.1 coordinate 180,287,796, forward strand.
CATTTTATGTAACACTTGCCTATTTATCTTGAAAGTTGCATCGAACGATATCACATCCCCGAACTCCATAAAGTTAAGCTTGCACAACCCATCGGCCCAGAACAAACCAGTTAACCGTTTGTCATCATCAACATAATATTTAAACGAATAATCAGCTAAATACTGTTTTTTGTCAGTCAACCTATTAATCACCATGTCAGCATCATATTCTCCTATATAGCTGTTAATTCGATTCCTAAAGTTTTTGGAATCATCAACCGTGGCTCCAACGTTCTCAAAACCACCATAACGTTTCCTCATTATATGGAAAGCTTTGACAGGACCAAGGTTTAAAGTGCCTAGTTCCCATATCATCTCCTCCTGGACATCTGACAATTGTATGCACGCTGGCAGCATATGAATATCATGTGGACATACAAACTTATGATTATGGCCATCAACAAATCTCTTTAGTGTATATAATCTACCATCAACCGTGCAAATCATAAGTTGAGCTTTGCATCCAGTTCTAATGGTCCCCCTGTTCCTTGATTTGAATGGCTTTTTTTACTTCGAATAACAATCGTCAATACACAATGGCTTATGTCCCTCTTTAGAACAAACAAAATACTTAGTTTTGATTATACCACCACTGTGTACTTCACCACCTTTCCGAGTAGAAAAACCAGCTAACTTAGCATATGATTGGTAAAACGCATATGCTTGTTCAATAGAGATAAATTGCATTCCAACCACAGGTGTAGCTGATGCTTGAACCTCCGGAGTGTAAACCCTTTCATCTACATAAATCAAATAAAAAAAAGTAAAACACATGAGAATTATCGCACTCGTTACATGCGATATATTAATAACTGCATAATTTCATCATAAGAACACACAACACGTGCGAATTATATGAACCATAACATGCGAAAATGATGATTTTGATAAATATGTTTTACACATCCGATTTATTATATCATAACATGCGAAAACCAGTATTTAGAATAACATCACATGAGAATTGCAAAGACTCATAACATGCGAACTTATACATGTTGTTTTCATATCAAAATATACTCAACATTCAAACTTCAAAAACAGATACAACAATGCAAAATCATTGCTACGATTAAACAAAACAAGTTTACGGATAATTTAAATATCTGAATTAACATAATTATCATTAGAACACTCATTTACACCACTTGTACTTGCATTTCGATTTGGATTTGCAGGTTCCGGATTTAAAACATCCTCAATCAAAACTCTCTGATAAGCAGATAATTGAGCATGATCACCGATCGGTCGAGCTTCTTCAAAATCAACATATGTGTTTCGTCCGGTGCTGCTCTGTGGATCTATCGAAAAAAAGACAATTGAATCAAACCCTAACGCAAAAGAACGAAAACTACAATTTGAGAATTATGAAAAATTTGAAACTGATTCGAATAATAATTACCGGGATATTAGTGTAACGAACTTCTCGCTGATTGAATGAAGAGACGAATTTGCCCTCAGATGATTGAATTAATTGTCTGATTTAACCTTATCAGAGAACAACGGTGTTCAAATTGTTTGCCATCTTTACTGTGACTTTGTTTCAAAGACTGTGAACACTTAGTGATGAAACTTTAACAAATATCACAAGTATTGATAAAAAAAACACAAGTTCTGATACTATTAGAGACCAAAAAAAAGTACTTATGAATAAGTTCTCATGAACAAAAACAAAGTCTCATGAATAAGTTCTCAAGAACAAAACAAGGTAAAAACAAGGTCTCATGACTAAGTTCTCAGGAAAAAAACAAGGTCTAATGAAACAAGGTCTCATGAATAAGTTCTCATGACAAGGTCTCAAGAAAACAAGGTGTCAAGAAAACAAGGTCTCATGAAAACAAGTACGCAGGATCAATAAGTACGCGGATCAATAAGTTCTCAAAAACAATAAATCACATGTACGCAGGCCACAAGTTCGCACAAGTGAAAAATCTCACAAGTTCGCACAAGTGAAAAACCACAACTCTGGATTTATTTCCCAAGTGTGACTGCACACAAGATCATCAATAACTTCAGAGAATCAAAAACCCAGAGAATTAGAAAGAAAACTTTAGATCTGACACAATCTGAGCAAAATCTCAACAATTAAATCAAGCACAAACACTCACAACTAAACCCTAATCACCATCCATGATGAAAAATCAAGAAGCACATGAAGAATCCATGAAAACATGAGAAAAGTATGAGGAAAACCCTAGAAATTTGAAAACCAACTATAATGAACAAAACCGAAAGAAATCTAACCTCCAACTCGAAGTCTACAGCGGTAAGAGCACTCTGTATATAGAGCCCGCTCTGATACCACTTGTAAGGTCGTCTTCCTTCAACGAATACACGAACCAGACCGATTGAACACACACACGATGTGCGGAAACCACCGCGTGTCTCGTACCGCAACGTAGAGCGCGTACAGAAGGTGTAGAAGATGAGAGAATCGTGAATACACAAAGTATGCATAATCAACAATCACACAGATTGAATGAAGAACACAAAGCTAGGGTTTGTTTGCACAAGAAGTTTTCTCCAAAATATTCACTGTTTCATTGAATGGTTCATTTGCGTACAAGACACTAAGAATATATATACACAGCTAAGGTCGCACCACATTGCAATGAAACTCTCAGTACTTAACAAATAAGTACTCATCACTAAAAGGAAAACAACAAGTTCTCACACTAAGGTCTCACCATATAAACCAACAAGTTCTCACCACTAAGGTCTCACACTAAGGTCTCACCATATAAACCAACAAGTTCTCACCATAAGGTCTCACAACAAGTTCTCACCACTAAGGTCTCACCATATAAAACCACAAGTTCTCACACTAAGGTCTCACCATATAAAACCACGAGTTCTCACCACTAAGGTCTCACCATATAAACCACACGTTCTGATGAGACATAAATGAACAAGTTCTCATGAGACACTTTCACATAATTGCAAGATTAGTCCTTCAATGTTGAAACTTCAGCAGTATCCAGCATTTATCAAACTTCGGTACACTTACATAAACACCACCAGTGTCCACCACCATCACCTACCACTGTCTATCACCACCACCACCACCACCACCACTACCACCGTCCACCACCCACCATCGTCCATCACCACCACCACCACCACCACCACCACCCACTACTACCGTCTACCACCACCGTCGTTCACCACCACCATCCACCATCCACCACCCACCACCACTGTTCGTACACCACCACCGGTTTATTTTATAAGTCTACATACGTTAAAAAACAAACAGTCTTCTTCTTGCAGACTGTAGAGGTTTGGTCCACTTCTTCTTCTATAGATGTATACAGATGTGGTCCGTAGACTGCAGACATTTTACATCTTAAAAAACAAACAACACCTAAGAAAACCCAGTGGGACAAAACTTAGTTAAGGAAAAAGAGTACAACATGTATATTACTCTCCTTCAATTTAACATATATATCTTAGTATGTGGAATTAATCTTTAGTAACAACTTCTTGACTTGATCTTTGATGTAGTTCTATTTGCTTTGAATGATTCAACCTACATTATCTTCAAATATTATAACTGGGCTTCTTCTGGTTCAGCTTGCATTGTCTTCAAATAGTATAATTGGGCTTCTTTTGATCGACTTCAGTCCGCTCTAATCTTAAACATGTTAGAACTAGTAACTCTATAAGTAAAATCATTTCTGGATTAAATCTGACCTTCGTACGGGTTTAAAGATAATCATTCATCATCATAACTTGATTGTTAGGACTCCATATTATCTCATGAACAATATCATGTCTTGAATCCCATTTAATATGCTTTGTAATTATGCCTCATTAAAAACCTCACCAGGAAAACCCAAAGGGACAAAACCATAGCTAAGGAAGAAGTGTACAATGCACATTATACATAAATAACAACATGCTTCAGGATGATGTTACTTTGGTGCTTCAGGACCAAGTATTTCTCCATCATCCTCTCCTTGCAGACGATAAGAACCTTTTTCTATGTCAAGCGATCAGATAACCATTAGTGTATTCAATAAATGAGTTTTATCCGTATAACATTGATGTGTGCAAAATGCAACATATAAATTACATCAATTGTGGCATAAAACTAACCCCTTTTTAGTACTAATGTTGGAAAAAGTGTGCTTTTGTCTTCCTTTTGTATTTTCAGGATAAAATGAGCTCAAATTAACAAAAGAAACAAAAAGGCAGCTAAATCTAGCATAAATACAAGAAAAGGAACAAACGTGGCATGCTCGACCCCCCTCAAACAACATCTCCCAAAGCAAAAACAAGAAGAAAGCTGAGCATGGGGCTGTGCCCAGCTGAGCACGGGGCGTGCCCAGCCCGACACGGGGCGTGCCCAGCTCAGCACGGGGCAGTGCTCAGGATGGACAGCCCTGGCACTAAAGACAAACCTGTAGAAGCTTCTATTGCCCACCACGGGGCCGTGTCCAGTGAACACGGGGGCGTGGCGAAAGTACAGCAGGCGCATTAATTGTAATTGCGAATTACAATTAATGAAGAGAGAGAATGTCAGACAGGCACGGGGGCGTGTCCAGCGGACACGGGGCCGTGCCCAGCCTTCTGTTCAGCCTATAAATAGGAGTGCTTGGTTTCATTTCAACTTATCCCTTGGCACATCACCTCTCTCACACTTCATCCACCACCCACCACCATCACAACACCATCATCCATTGTCCATCATAGAGTGTGTGAGTCGTCTCGGGATCCAAGATTGATCGTAAGAGTTCTTGACAATCAAGGCCATGTTTGCCTAAGTCTCTTACATCACTTGGTGAAGACAAAGTGTCTAGTATAATACTTTTTATTTCTAATCTTTTGCACTTTTTATTTGGTTTTGTATCAATGACTTTAATAACTAGTTACTTATGTTGAAGGTGATCTTTCCTTATCGTTTGTCTGTGGTGTCTTGGCATTATTTTACTGTCTATATAAAATAAAGGATTTTCACCATTCATATCTCCACGGTCTATATGGAGGTATGTTGGCTACCTGGTCGGGGGTTAAGGGAACGGTTTGGTAAAGGTCTTGCCATTGTTCAGCGTTTAGAGGTCCTGCAATGCACCTGGGTCAAATTTAGTAGGACCTCCTTCAATGCTTCACGGTATTGGATGGCGGGGGTCCAAACTCTTTGATCCCCTCATAAGTTAACTACTATTAATACTATAACCCGGCTATTTAGGACTGTATCCCTGCTGACTCAGACTACTTAGCCGAGGGTAACGTCACCGCCAAAAGCGGGGCCTACCACAATATTGCATTAATAACTTAATTCATTATCTTCCAATAATCCACCCTTTTAGGATTGTATCCTTGCTGACTCAAACTACTGGGGTGAGGGTAACGTCACCTTCAAAAGAGGGGCCTACTACAATAACTAAGATAATCTCTTAATTATGTGCAAAAGTGCGGAAATAATCAAAGGTTATACTAGATACGAGTCGGAACGACCTCGGTATCTTACCAAGTGATTCATCTTGTCTATCTGTTTTTCTTTTATTTTTATTTTCAGCATTTTAGTTAGTTTTTATTTTTCTTAGTTTAAAAACATTTTTCTAAACTTTTTATTTTGGTTAGACGTTGAGGATAAACCGGTATTAAAAGCTCTTGTGTCCTTGGATGACCTCGGTATCTTACCAACGCTATACTACGCTCACGATGGGTGCACTTGCCCATATGTGTGTTTAGTGTTAGTAAAATATCGTGTTTTATAAATTTAAAACTTGGCTAAAATAAGTGTTAAAGGGGCTTAAAATATACACCTAATATATATAACACTTCGCACGCATCAAACATCTTTTGGATGTAGTTTGATAGATGAGAAAAATATTATGTATATCCTCGAAACGCGGATCAAGAAATAATTATGTGGTGCAAATGTCTTTCACAAATCCTCTCTCATCATCACTATAAACTGCGATTATAAGAACTTCAAAAGTGAAAATTTGATAAATAAATGAGGCTCATTTTATCAAACTTATACCCCCTCCTTTTCATAGTATGAACTGAGTCGATTGTACCATATACGACTAATATTACTGAGACCATATGAGTATCTTTGAGATTTATAACACACATATGGGGTTATTGTCACACCTTCAAATTCCACATGCGGGGTTTTACCGCAAGGCGTGCGACTGACCAGGATCCAGCCACTAATCATGTTGAACCAATTATTTAAGTTAGAAAATCATCACAATCAACACGATTAGTGATCAAAGTTTAAAAGTCCAAAATAAAGTTTAAGTTAACAACGGAAGCAAAGTTTAAAAATCCAGACACAAATAAAAAACCACCGGTTCATAGCATAAGTAAAATGTAAAGTTTGATGACCCCCAACACTCCTCAAATTGCAAGCATCTGTGCAACTGTGTCTAACGACCTACAAAGCATTCAATAGTGTGTCAACATAAAGTTGGTGGGTTCACAATTTTAGTTAAGCGTAAAGCGTAAGGTAAGTTCACATGCAAAAGCATCATAAACCATGACTTGAGTAGCTAACCCTCATCAAGACAACTAAACTGTGTGTACCGAATGCTGACGTTGTAGTTTTTGTGCCCTCATCAATGTCTATCCAAATTGATGCAATGAAAAGATCAATAGTTCACGCCCGGCTCCCAGCACGGTGTGAGGTTTGTCAAACCTAATAGCGCTAACAACTAATACCCCGCCTGCTAACCCGACTTGCTAATCAGTAAAATGTGTAGGGACATCCAGATAGAGTTTGCGTTTAGTTAAGTGTGCTATTCCCACATCCAGGGATGCGCGTGTACCCCCAAACCAGGGGTACTGTATGTGTTTCCCAAACCAGGGAAGTTAGTGTGATGTCCAAAAACAAGGAAGCACGCTTTTAGTAAAGAGTTGTGAACTCACCTTAGTTTGCTCGGCTAGAATATTGAATAATTTGTTGTAGAATTGGTCAATCACGTTCTGATTTGGTTACCGCTTTAGTTAAATTGTGCACACTTAAATTCAACACGTAACTACCACATCATATGCAACATGTTGACACTTAGTTATTCGTTCGTGTGATTATGAGTAGGTGTACCTCTCATATTATGTATCACGCTTACTTAAGTTTTAATCATGCATAGACAATTTATATCTACTAACACAACAAATAACAAATGCAAACATCATGTTTCAGTTTACGTAGTTTCCTATCAGTTTTAGAGTTGTTTTCTGGAATTTATTTAAAATAGTAAATGCACTAGAAAAATTCCAAATAAATTATGAGACATGTCATTAAGTCGGGTAGACCTTGTGTAGTTTTCTCAAAGCCTAATAGTTTACATAAAAGCACTAAAAATCACATAGAACATAAAGGGCAATTTCGTGACATTCTATCGACAGTTCACAGTTTAATTTATATAAAAAAAACCCTGTCGATCCGATTAACAAAATTCCAGTTGGAGGCGAAGTGAAAATACAATTACACATACGTTGAATATACGGGTTTCTCAAAACGATTTAAGAATTTAAACATTTCTTCTTAATATAAATATGCCGTCGTTCAAAATTGTGACGGCGAAGTGTATTGCGGAAGCTTAAATTTCTGATCGTGTTCGGTCCTTCAACGAGCTTGATCTTCATCCGTAAGCTAACTATCGTTCACCTATAATCAAATCCACCATATACATTAGTTATGATGGTTTTGAAATGTATTTGATCAAGTTCTCTAAGACTAATAAACAAAACAATCAAAATTGCCAAGTTATACACCCGTCGCGTGCCGCGACGGGATCTAACTCACTCGTCGCGTGTCGCGACCATTGTGGCATAGCGCGACGGAGAACCCCTTCTCCCGTCGCATGGCGTGACAAGCATAATTCGACAGAAGGTTTCTTTTTGGAACTGCATTTTTCCCAGCTATGATGTTTCCTCATGTTATATTGTGAAACATGCATAACTTCAATTTACCGCTCCGCTTTACACAAAATTCGCTTCTATACGACCATAATGCGGTCATCTATGTAATTAACACTCGGATTTGTAACGAGGCTGATTTATAAGCTAACGGCTTATAAATCCTTATGCAATTTCGGTTAACACCATTTCACAAATCTTATGACAAGGATTTAATCCCTTGCCATTTTTACCCATTTCGGGTTTATAAAACTAGTGTATTTCGCTCCCATTACGTGGTTTGCGTACGCGTTTATGTTATGCTTGATATCTTCGATTAAAGCATACATTCTTTTATCAAAATTCAATAAAATCTAGTTTTTCTAAGTTTTGACCCGTTTCATGATTTATTAAACGGCTTATTTCTAAATCATTAGAGAACCTTGGATTACTTGTTAACCAATGTTTTCAGAACCGTACCGGTGGTCGACCCGGTCGCCTTACGGGGCCAAAGGTCGGACTGGTTCGACCGGATTTAAGACCCGAATTTATAGATATATATAATTCATATAAGGAAAATAGAAGTTAAAAAATTAAATCCATACAATTCAAAATTTTAAAGTTTTAACAGTTATATCAAAACAAAGTATTATTTGATATTGATTGGTTTTTAAACAAGCAAATCGTGGATAGAAAAAGAAAAGCCCAGAAAAGACAAACATAACAAAAAGAAGAAAAAGTAAGCCCAATAAAATAAAACAAAAGAAGTCAAACAAATAAAACCCTAAAAGGGTATCGGTCAAACAAAATACGCCGTTGTTGCAAACTTGAAGAACGATGTCAGAAAAACAAAGAAAGATGGTGATTGTTGCAGTTTAATAGATTATGTATCTTGATCTTCATCACGCCTGAACTACACGCCGTTTTCTTCACTTTCACCTTGCTTTTCTTTTCTTCACCAGAGATTTATGAAACTCGTCGGAAAGCTCTGGCCGGCCCGACCCTACGTGACAACCCGTCGGCCCGACCGCCCGGCTGATTCTGAAACGAACTAATGTGGTGAACCGGCCCGGTATAGGCTCCGGATCCCGGCCGGCCCGATCCGGGTTTCAAAACATTGTTGTTAACTCAAAAAGATCTTTAACTTGTGAACATAACTTTTATGAATTATGCGACCAAAGCCCAAGCTATGCGCATAATTCATTTTGACCCGTTTCGGGGATTTAAACATTTAAGTTTAAATCTCGTTCTTCGTTTTTCACACATCACATTTCCACTTTAAAATGTCTATTTATATTACACCACAACTATTTTTTTTTATGGTGGATTTAATATAATGAACCAATTACCTCGAATTCTACCCTTCGGTTAGTCATTTTACGGAAAAAGGCTCATTTTTAGGCGTTTAACCCGAGAAGACTTATGCATATAACTTTTATGCTTATCAAAGGCTTACATGATTATAATACATGTTACTAAACAACCCTTAAGGGTCGTTTGCCCGGTTTATCGATCGAGGGTGTTTTGGTCAACTTAAGTCCCTCCTTTTACAACGAAGGACCTTCAATAAGATATTTGACCAAAATCGCATGTTTAACTATAATCTTATTTACGCGTACCTGGCTCGGGTAGAAGTATTAACCCGTTTTAATAACTTGCCTTAATGATTTGCTAATTCATAGCAATGCAAATTCCATAAGCCATTTTACCCTGTGAGCATTAGACTCGACAAGCACTTATTAGTCGTTATTTGTCAAATGGTGTTAACATTACTGTTATGGGTGAAATTCTGAGCCCATATCCTGGGAAATATCTTGATCTATATCTTATTTATGTAGTATCTGTTTACATCCGGGATGCTGGTTCAGGATATTGGTAACATCCTGAACGGTATCCTCGGGATTACTAATGGATTATGTGCAGGTACGTGTGTTAGAAGCTAGCAACGTTCACAAAGACTTATTCCGCGGAAGACTCGGTCCAGGCCGTTCAAAGAAAGACGTTGAAACCCTATTACTCGGTCTACAACGTTCGTGGTGGAATATTCGGAGCATCCCATATTTATAGGAATATTTGTTTGTATTTCGTTACTATAAATAGGAGGAACACCAGATCAAATAGGACACAACAATCTCACTGCAATCACACTCACTACACTCTAACACCTGTTCTCTCGTAATTTATACTCTCACAGGAATTCATTGTAACACTTAGTGATCTGGTTGATATCCTGCACTGTATCCTGAAGTTTAAAGCAATAAGAAGAACAAGGCAGCTGCGATTGTCAGCTCCCGAGGTTTTATGCTGGCGATCTAGATTGATCAAGGGCTTTCCTCGTACATCTCGTGTCATTTCCTTTACCTTTTGCTCAATGTTTGCTCATTGTTTGATCGTCGATACAGCTCAATATTCTGAGCCGTATCCTGAAACTGTTTTTGCAAGTAATTTAATTATCATCTTTTCGACACTTGTTTTTAGCACACTACCTCACTTAACTAATTTGATCACTTAATTGCTTCGGTAATTTTTGACCAAAACAATTTGGCGCCCACCGTGGGGCAAGTGGTGCTCTCTTTACTAAAATTTTTTGTTAAATCGCTAATCGGTTTTTTATTTTCAAAACTTTTTGCAACATTGTCCATAATGGCCTCAAGATCAAACATGAGTTCCTCTACTATGTCTGCTGTGACTTCTGCCACTACCGGTTCGGTGCTTCCACCACCTCCTCCAAGGATGCCAGCTTCTACGCAATCTCAAGATGTTATCCCTACTCGGAGTGTCCAGGGATCTGCTCCCGTTTTAGCTTCTAACGATGAAATTTTAACCTTATTTGGAAGTGTGCAGGAACAAATGAGGCAACAACAGGAAACAAACCAAATGCTTTTAAGGGAAATACAACTCCTGAAGTCTGGCTCGAGCAGATCTGCTGAGGATATTGTCACTCCATTACATCCCAGAATGTTGAACTTCAGCTCGGCTGTGTATACTGAGGATAACAGGGGGAATATTGTGCCCAGCCTTCCTCAAAATCATACTCCTGAAATACCCTCCTCGGTCAGGATGTCGACCATAAGGAGCTCAGGATATGCTTCAGGATATGGGCAAAATCCTCCAACGGGTAACGTGTCAAATAATAATAATACTCATGCTACTAACAATAGTGGATCTTTGCAGGATACAGGTGTGACATCGGCACTTACTAGGGAACTTCAGAAGTTGAAGGACATGATATCAAGTGTACCCGGGGTGGTCCAGCCAATCCCGGAAGTGTCTCAAGACAGCCACAAGATATCTCGTTTTGCATATCCTATCTGTGATGCTGAGATCCCAAAGAGGTTCCAAACCCCCAACATGAAGCTTTATGACGGAACAACGGATCCTGAAGAGCATATTGCTCAGTATAGGGAAAGGATAGAGATTAACCCTATCCCTCTGGATCTCAAGGAAGCATGCTTGTGTAAGGGTTTTGGTTCAACCTTGACCGGATCAGCTTTGAAATGGCTCTTGAATGTGCCTCCACATTCAATTACATCTTTTGCTCACTTAGATAACACAAGGGCCTCAGGAATCCCTTAGGGATTATGTGAACAAGTTTAGCCGGGAATCACTAGACATTCCTCATCTTGATGTTGCGACAGCTGTGCAAGCTTTCAAGATGGGGTTGCAAAAGGATTCTCAATTTTACCAAGACCTTGTAATGAACCCATGCAGGAACCTGGATGAAGCTCGGAACAGGGCCCTAAGATACATTCGGTTGGAAGATGACAGAAAGATGCAAGAAAGGATGAACTCATCCAACACTTATGAGTCAACTAACAGGAAGTCAGAATCCTCATTCAAGTCGTATCGGCCTAAGCCATATGGCAGAAATGAGAACAAGAGAGTAAATGCTGTCGAAGATGAGGATCCTGAAGAGTATCCTGAATTATCGGAATATTGCTTTTCTGTTAACATTCCTGAATTGATGTATGCCATGCAGGGTCTAGGGGACAAGGCAAGATGGCCTCGAAAGAATCAACAAAAAGCGGATTGGAAAGACAAATCAAAATGGTGTGCTTTCCACGAAGATTTCGGACATATGACTGAGGATTGCATCGCTTTGAGGAAAGAAATAAGCTATCTTCTAAGCAAGGGATATTTGAAAGATCTCTTAGGGAGAAAGAAGAATAAGGGTCAGGATACTGAGAAGGATCCTGAGCGAGCAGCATCACCTCCCGCGGATGCCAAGATAATCAACTTCATTTCGGGAGGATCCGAAATTTGTGGGACTTCGTATTCGGCAGCAAAGAGACATGCAAAGGAAGCTAAGGCCGAAAGGGGAGACAAACCTGTCAGGATGACTACACTCACAACTGACAAAGTGATCACATTTGATGCTGATGACAGGGATACTGTCCAGGATCCTCACCATGATGCTCTGGTAATAACGTTATATGTGGCTAACCATTTTGTACGCAGGATATTGGTTGATAATGGCAGCTCCGTCAACATAATCCAACTAGAGACACTTAAAAGAATGAATGTATCCCCAATGGATATCACTTCAAAGTCTACCGTGCTTGTTGGGTTCAGTGGAGAGGCCAGAAACACAGTGGGAGAGATAAAGTTGCCGGTGTACGTTGAAGGAGTTAACTCGATACAGCGTTTCTGTGTGATGGACTCTCTATCCTGCTATAACATTATACTGGGAAGACCGTGGATTCACGATATGAAGGCCGTGCCATCAACATATCACCAATGCATTAAGATACCTACCCCTTGGGGGGTTGTTAAAGTTGATAGCGATCAGCAGGAGGCGAAAGAATGCTACTCATCCTCAATGAAATCCTCAACCAAACCTAGTGCAGCATAGCAATTAAAGACGCGGGCCCAGGATATCGTGGAGAATCCGGAGCAGGATGTGAAGAAAATTATCCTCGACCAGGATAATCCCGATATTTCGGTGCTCGTGGGAACCAATATCCCTCAGGATATTGAAGAGCAGTTAATTAACTTTTTAAAATGCAGGATGTCGACGTTTGCATGGAAGCATGAGGATATGACAGGCATATCCAAAGACATTATCACTCACAAGCTTGGAATTGATAAATCATTCAAGCCCGTGCAACAAAAAAGAAGGAAGTTTGCTCCTGAACGCAATACAATTATTCAAGAGGAAGTTGAAAGATTGTTGAAGTCCAAAATGATTAGAGAAGTCAAGTTCCCAAGGTGGCTAGCAAACGTGGTTGTGGTACAGAAGAAAAACGGGAAATGGAGAGTCTGTGTAGATTACACAGACTTGAACAAAGCTTGTCCTAAAGACCCATTTCCTCTCCCCCACATTGATGCAATGGTAGATGCCACTGCTGGGCATGAAATGCTGACTTTCATGGATGCATCCTCGGGATTTCAACAGATCCAAATGGAGCCTTCTGACCAGGAGGATACTGCCTTCATGACACCAACAGGTATTTATTGTTATACAGCTATGCCTTTTGGTTTGAAAAATGCAGGTGCAACATACCAAAGATTGGTAAACATGATGTTCAAAGACAAACTGGGGGACACCATGGAGGTGTACATTGACGATATGGTGGTAAAGTCAAAGAAAGCTCAGGATCACCTCCAGGATATTAAAGGAGCGTTTGATATCCTGGATCGGTATAATATGAAGTTGAATCCCGCTAAGTGCCATTTTGGAGTAGGAGCAGGAAAATTCCTAGGATATATGGTGACCAAAAGAGGAATAGAAGCAAGCCCGGAACAGATTAAAGCCATCTTGGATATTAAATCACCCTCAAATATGAAGGATGTTCAAGGATTAATAGGGCGAGTGGCAGCACTGAATAGATTTATCTCAAGGTCTTCAGAAAAATGCAAGGATTTTTATGATATCCTGAAGAAGAACAAAAAATTCGAGTGGGGTGAGAAGCATGAAGCAGCCCTACAGGATTTGAAACGATATCTCTCAACCGCACCTCTACTGATGAAACCTGAAAATGGTGAACCACTATCCCTGTACCTTGCTGTATCAGGGAATGCTGTAAGTGCCGTTCTTATAAAAGACCATGAAGGTCAGCAATATCCTGTTTATTATGTTAGTAAAAGTTTGTTGGATGCTGAAACTAGGTATTCTCATTTAGAAAAATTAATACTAGCATTAGTTATGGCATCAACCAAACTTAGACACTACTTTGAGACACATAGGATACACGTTAAAACAAATTATCCTGTCAAAAGTGTACTTAGGAAACCGGAAATGTCGGGTAGAATGGCTAAGTGGTCAGTAAAGTTAAGTGCCTATGATTTAGTATATGAACCTAGGAATGCCATAAAGTCTCAGGCTTTAGCTGACTTTGTGGCTGATTTTAGTAGTGACATTCAGGATGAGGTAGACCTAGAAGTTCAACAGCTAGGAGAATCCTCAGGATCCTGGACATTATATACTGATGGTGCATCTAATATAAGAGGAGTAGGATTAGGAATACTACTAAAATCGCCACAGGGGGACATATTACCCCAGGCTATTAGGTGTGAATTTCCTGCTACCAATAATGAAGCAGAATATGAGGCTTTAATTGCAGGATTAGAATTGGCTAAAAGCATGAATATCAAAAATTTACAAGTATATGTTGATTCTTTGTTAATTACTAACCATTTTAATGGATCCTATGCAGTTAAGGGTGAGAAGTTAATAGAATATCTTGATATTCTCAAAAAATTAGCAGGATATTTCGATATTTTTACACTTGAACAGGTACCAAGGGAGGATAATGCTGAAGCAGATGCCTTGGCAAATTTGGGATCATCAATCAGGATACCTGAAGGGACCCAAATACCAATATTACATGTCTTATATCCTGCAACGAATCCTCAGGATAAAGCAGTAGCGGGTATTCAGGATCCTGAAGTGGAATATCCTGAACAGGATCCTAAATCTTGGACGGCTCCAATTATGAGATATCTCAAAGAAGGACATGTCCCCGAAAATGAAAATCCTAAGGCATTTAGGATGAAGGTATCACGGTTCACTATTATAAATAATGTTTTATACAAGAAATCTCTTGCAGGACCGTATTTGAGGTGCTTGGAGGATCCTGAAGCCAAAGAAGTACTCCAGGATATACATGAAGGGGATTGTGGTAATCACACCGGGGGCAGATCATTGTTTTCGAAAGTATTAAGGACAGGATATTATTGGCCAACGATGAGGAAAGATGCTGCAGAATATGCTCGAAGATGTGATGCATGTCAAAGACATAGTAACATACTACATCAACCAGCTGAACCATTATATCCTGTAGTTTCCCCTTGGCCATTCATGAAGTGGGGGATGGATATAGTAGGGAAGTTACCAAAAGCTCCGGGAGGAAAAGTTTTTATGTTAGCTATGACAGACTATTTCTCCAAGTGGGTTGAGGCTGAAGCATTTGTCCAAGTAAGAGACCAAGAAGTAGTATCCTTTATAAAAAGGAATATCCTGACTAGGTTTGGAGTACCAGCTGAGATCATTTGTGATAATGGGTCCCAGTTTATAAGCAAAAGAACTACTGACTTTTGCAAAAGTTGGGGAATCAAAATAATCACATCTACCCCAGTACATCCTCAAGCGAATGGACAAGCTGAATCTTCAAACAAGATAATAGTCAATAACTTAAAGAAGAGACTTGGGGCCAAAAAAGGAAGATGGGCAGATGAGTTACCCTTTGTTTTGTGGGATGATAGGACAACGGTAAAGAATGCAACCGGCCAAACTCCGTTTTCCTTGGTATTTGGAGCGGAGGCGATGATTCCAACAGAAATGACGATACCTACTGCAAGATCTATGTTGCAGGATCCTGAACAGAATCCTGAACTCTTATTTCAGGATTTGGATACTATAGACGAAAAAAGAGATGCAGCAAGGCTAAGGATAGCAGCATATCAACAAAGAATATCCAGAGCATATAATAAAAACATAAGGACTAGAAGATTTCGAGTTGGTGATTGGGTGCTAAGAAAGGCTTTTCAAAATACCACTAATCCTGCCGATGGCAAGCTAGCTCCGAAATGGGAAGGACCTTATGAAGTCGAGTCAGAAGCAGGGAAAGGAGCATATCGACTCAGGAATATGGAAGGGGATATGCTACCGAGATCTTGGAATGCTATACATCTCAAGCTTTACTTCAAGTGAGTTTAGAATTCAATATTCTAACTCAGAACGGTATGAATTCTATCTTTTTTAAATATGTTTTGGTTTAATTTACCCTTTGAAACTCAATACTGACTTAAGCATCGGAGGGGTGTTAGCCAAGCTAACACCCACCTTAGTTTACAATTGTTTTGCAGAATATCTTTCAGGATATAGCTCCAGGATATATGCTCAGGATAAGTCGAAAGATTAGAGGATTGGCCGCCTCTCTCACGTTTAAGGGATCCTGGTCCCTTCAAAGGTTTAAAGGTATTCACCTTTCTCTCGAATTGGGTTTAAACACCTCGCCTTGAGCGCAAGTTATCTAGGTATAGTTCAAGGTAGCGGGACCAGTTCATGTAAAAGTGGCTGACAATTTCGTTACTATTGGCTATATCCTAGATCCTAAAGGTATATGAGGATTGATCACCCTCTCTCACGAAAGAGTATTTTCATACTCTCAAAGGTTTAAAGGTTTTCACCTTTCTAAGAATTGGAGTTTATACACTCTCTCCTGTAGCGCATGAAATTTAGGGTTTATCCCCAGATATCAGGGTTTATCCCCAGTATGCTAAGGATTCGTTTCAGGATATCAGGGGTTCTGCCCTTGGGCATTCGGAATTCATTCGAGTCAAAATGTAAATACATTTGTGTTTTTGTTGAACACAGGGGACACACATTATTCTGATTCAAAGGATGGATCTAAGTTTATAAGTATGCACCGGGGACAAACTTATGATAAAGGATTGGAACTGATTCTCTAAGAATCTCTGGTATGATCTCTCCTTTTTGTTTGGACAATTTATAGGTTATATTTCAATATCCCTTTTAAGATATCTTTCAGGATATCTCCCAGGATATATTTATGATATGTGTTCCTAAGAATGTTCAAACCAAACAATTTTCACAAGTAAAATTTGTGTGACAATAATAATAAAGTCAAAAGAGTAGTTATATTATTAACATACCAAAAGAAGTGCTCTTAGTTTCACCTCAAAACAAGGCCCATCCACTAAGAGCACCAATAGTTCATAACCATATTTACCCAACAGTTGAAGGCTTCATCTCAAACCGAGACCCATCCACCTTCAACTGTTGTATTGTTCAAAAAGCATGCAGGAAATGTAAATTGTTCAGGTACGGGAAAGTAAAATGCAGAAAAGTAAATTGTTTGTGGAACTGCAAACCAACATTCAAACTCAAAAAGGTGGGCTCTGGCCTTGGCACGTATATCCGTCATCGCCCAACTAGATGCCCTCACACAGCGGCATCTCCTCCAACTTTCTCAGACTTCTCCGCTCCAGCATCCTGACCAGCATCCTGCGCAGCATCCTGACCAATAACCATCTCAGCATCAGCTCCAGCATCCTTCTTCTCTCCAGCTTGGACCACCACCTCTGCTGACTTAGAAGACTCACCGGCTTCAGCAGGAAGTGGCACAGCTTTGCCTCCGAGCTCCTATAACTTAGCCACCCAGGATTCAACTGGCCAAGATGGACAAACAAGGCCCGTCTCCTTGGCCTCGTAGGCCATCTTGATGCGTGCTTGCAGCAGGGAGACGATAGCAGAAGCCTTGATTCCCTCTCGAAAGTTGATCAAAGCCTGATCATGATCCATTTGAACGCTGGCAAGTTTGACCTCGGCGTCTTGGGTGACCTTCTTTAGCAAGCTTTCATAGTGCCGGCTCTTCGCTTCAGCAATAGCACCTTGGTCAGCAACGATGCTCTCGAGCTGCTTGATCCTGGCTTCATGAAGTGCCACAGTACCACAAGCGTCATTGTACAAGTGGAGCAAATGCTGGAGGCCCTGCACATTAATTACAGGTATGAATTTAGAATGTATGCTGACTAAGACGTCCTACCAGGATATCCTGTTAGGATATACGTGCAGGATATATGTGCAGGATATACATGAAGGATATGCGTCAGGATATTACCTTGTTGAGGAAGGATGTCATTGGCTCTAAGGAGTCAGAGAAGCTGAGTTCGTCATAGGAGAACCCTTCTGAGCCTGGAGCACTGACCTCGAGACCCTTTCTCTTTTTCGCTGCGGAAGCACGGGTTCTTGGATTGGCCTTGGGAGCTGGGAGTGGCTTGGAGCTAGTGGTAGCAGGAGTCTCCTTCTTGACTGTGGCTGGAGTTGGATAGCTGTCAAGTTCGTCCAGGTCTAGATAGACTGGGACTTTGCTGGAATCTGCACACAGGGAGTAAATTCTAAATCCCTCCTATGAATAACAGATAAAAAACATATGTGTGCAGGATATTTTGCAGGATCCTTACCAGACATGTTGGCACTAGAAAGAGGGCTTAGAGTCGGTGGAGATGGATTGAAACTTCTCTCTGCCTCTGGAAGGAGTCTGATGGCGTCTATTCTTTCTTGAGAATTTGCAAGAGGAGGTGCAATCTTCCTGAAATCAGCTGCACAAAAATGAAAATTTGTTAGTTCATAATATGAGACAGGATAAGAGACAAGATCATTCTTAAACCCTAAGTCCTACCCTTTCTTAACCATCTCATCGGATAATCCGTTCCACCGGGGATTGAATCCCTTTTTACGAAGAAAAACTTGGATTGCCAACCATCCTCGTTTTTGGTGGCACGAAGTATCAATGGGGGACCGGAACTAGAGTAAAACAGAAACCTAGATGAGCCATGGCATCTAAGCTTGTAGGCTAAAGGGAGGTCATGGACGGAAAGGTCAGGTATGTGGTTTCTCTTGATTTGGTCAAGAACAGACAAAACACGCCAAAGCATTGGCATGGTTTGGCTGAAAGAAATTTTAGTGATGTTAAAAAACTCGATAATAAAGTCCGGAAAGGGGAATCGTAGCCCTAAGGTGAAGGGGAAAGCATTGAAACAAATCCACTCGGTGGAAACCATATCTGAGCGGATTTCTCTGTCAAAGGGCCGGAATATGGTTCCATCCGGAAAGATACCGGAGGATTTCAAAGCCGACAGATGAGCACTATCAAAGGTGCATGTTTCATTCTCCGGTTCTTGGAGAAGATTCTGTTGGATGAATGTGGGAGCCGAGTCGCCTGAACTGGACCTCGTTTGCCTAGGCATTTGGTCGCCTGAATTCTTGCCGGAGTAAAATGAAAGATGGTTATGAAGATGAGAGAGAGAATATTACCTTTTTCTTGTCGATTGTGGGTAAAAAAGAAGATGAGGATGAGAAGATATAGGGTATGATGAGTAAATATAGGCCGGGTGGTTGAAAGCTGTCACATCAGAAGTCTTATCTCTTAATTGCCTCGGCCACTGTGAAAAAATGTAACCGTTAGGATATCAAACGGTAACATTTTTGGGGACAATTGTTATGGGTGAAATTCTGAGCCCATATCCTGGAAAATATCTTGATCTATATCTTATTTATGTAGTATCTGTTTACATCCGGGATGCTGGTTCAGGATATTGGTAACATCCTGAACGGTATCCTCGGGATTACTAATGGATTATGTGCAGGTACGTGTGTTAGAAGCTAGCAACGTTCACAAAGACTTATTCCGCGGAAGACTCGGTCCAGGCCGTTCAAAGAAAGACGTTGAAACCCTATTACTCGGTCTACAACGTTCATGGTGGAATATTCGGAGCATCCCATATTTATAGGAATATTTGTTTGTATTTCGTTACTATAAATAGGAGGAACACCAGATCAAATAGGACACAACAATCTCACTGCAATCACACTCACTACACTCTAACACTTGTTCTCTCGCAATTTGTACTCTCACAGGAATTCATTGTAACACTTAGTGATCTGGTTGATATCCTGCACTGTATCCTGAAGTTTAAAGCAATAAGAAGAACAAGGCAGCTGCGATTGTCAGCTCCCGAGGTTTTATGCCGGCGATCTAGATTGATCAAGGGCTTTCCTCGTACATCTCGTGTCATTTCCTTTACCTTTTGCTCATTGTTTGCTCATTGTTTGATCATCGATACAGCTCAATATTCTGAGCCGTATCCTGAAACTGTTTTTGCAAGTAATTTAATTATCATATTTTCGACACTTGTTTTTAGCACACTACCTCACTTAACTAATTTGATCACTTAATTGCTTCGGTAATTTTTGACCAAAACAATTACCATTTGACCCATTTGGTCTAAACGACCAAACATTTTGCACTAATATTTGAAGGGTATTTATTTACCATTTCATTATTTAACCCATTTCGGATTTCTCACCATATAATTATATCTTAAATTTGTTCCTTACGCTTTTGACCCAACATGGCTCATGCCATATGGTGTCGTTTAAACTTCAGCTTTTATCCGTCTACAAGTGATTAAATCACCATTTTACCCTTATTATTCGTTTAGGCTTACCTTACAAAGTAGACATTCAAAAACTCATTTTGTATATGTCATCTCATGACCAATTTACCAATTCGCCCCTTTTACCATTAAACATGGTTTTTATCATTTTATTTGTTCCGACCCGTATCATTTCTAGTCGGAACCCATATTTTGGATATAACTTTTGTCGTATTTATAACCTATAATATAAATACATATCTTACAAAAGGGTGTAAGCTTAACTTACCTTGCATCCTAAATACGCTTTTCCTTCATACTTGATTCGTTTGACCCGCTTCCTTCCCAAGCTTCCACCTAGCTTGTCAAGCGCCAAACTATCATCATAATTCGTAAGACGGTTAGATTAGTCATCATTAGTTACGACTACTCCATCTTACAGATTTTATATCAAAATTATTATTCGACTTGATCGTTGGTTAGTTTGACATTCAAAAGTCAACTACCTTTAATCATATAATATGCACATTAAGTTCAATCAACATCATGTTTAGAACCCATATTATCCCATATCACACGTAATTAGTTGTCACGCCCCCAAAATACCACATGCGGAATTACCGCGGGGCGTGTGACGTACCAGGATCCAAGCCACCAATCACATTGAACTTCACATGATATAATTAAATAAAACTTTCATTTATTGACATTAAGTGTTATAACGTTACAAACAATTTACAGTATACAGCGGAAGCATAATTCATTCGTTAAGATAAACCATTAGTCTTGTGTTGCGATTCCATGTATCTCGACCCATGACCACTCCAGCCTCCCAGACAGCAAGTTCCAACAATATGCACCTAAAGGCCGGCAAGGCATGTAACAACGAATCAACAACAAAGTTGAGCGAGTTCACAGTTAGTTGTCCATTTTATAATTGTTCCAAAAACCACGAGTTCATTCAAAAACCATGAGTTATCCAATCCATTGTTTCCTAAACCATAACCAGTGGGGGCTACCCCATGTTGTAAACCACTAGACCGTTACCATATCGACAACTGACTGAGGAAGTTGTGCCCTACGTCAATGTCTATCATCATTGACTAAGTGCCCAGATCCATTAGTACACGCCCGTCCTACCGGCACGGTGTGAGGCTTGTCAACCCTAATAGCGCTATTAACTAATGACCCGCTCGCCATTGGCCCGGCGATTAAGTCGATATAAAAATGAGGGACTTCATAATAGAGTTTTGTCTAGTAAGTTATATGTTGTCGTCCTTCCCAACCGAGGATGGAGGTACGTACTCTACCAAATAGCAAGCGTTCACCGTAACGTGTGATAAAAACGTAGTGTAACAGGAATAGAATAACTTGTGTGTGTGCGTGGGCCGAAGGGGAGTGTAACAAGTGCGGCCCAAATAACTTGTGTGTGTGCGTGGGCCGAAGGGGAGTGTATCAAGTGCGGCCCAAATATAATCTAAGGCCCAAACATACGAACAATGATTCTCGTTTACGTTAAGGTTTAACAAATAACAAATAGCAAGCGTTCACCGTAACGTGTGATAAAAACATAATGTAACAGGAATAATACCAGATTAAAAGTTACGAGGTTAGACAACATTAACCTTGAAAGTTCGGGTTGTCACATCATCCCCAACTTGAAAGAAATTTCGTCCCGAAATTTAGCACGTAGTTAATGAGGAAGCTAGTTAGGTTGCATGGTTTTCCTGGGGTGTCACATCATCCCCCCGTTGGTTTGGAATTTCGTCCCGAAATTCCGCAGTAGCTTCAGCCTCAGTAGTGGTTTCACTTTTCTCGAACAACTGGGGATACTTGTGTTTCATTTGGTCTTCTCGTACCCAGGTGAACTCTGGGCCACGACGGGAGTTCCAACGAACTCGAACAAGAGGTATTCTGGTGCGCTTGAGAACCTTAACGTCTCGGTCAGTAATCTCTACTGGTTCCTCGACGAATCGCAGCTGATCGTCGATAGTGATCTCCTTGAGAGGAACTATGAGGGTCTCATCTGACAGACACTTTTTCAGATTTGACACGTGGAATACGTTGTGAACACCGCTGAGTTCTTCGGGTAGGTTCAGTTTGTAGGCCACCTTGACTATTTTCTCTATGATTTCGAAGGGTCCGACATATCACAGGTTGATTTTGCCTCGTTTACCAAAATGAATTACACCTTTCCAAGGTGAGACTTTAAGTAGTACTCGATCCCCAACCTGGAACTCGAGTGGTTTCCTTCGCTTATCAGCGTAGCTTTTCTGACGGTCACGAGCTGCCGCCATTCGTTGTCGTATCTGAGCAATCTTCTCTGTTGTGTCTACGACGAGTTCTGGGCCAGTGATTTGGTTGTCGCCAACCTCTGCCCAACAAAGAGGTGATCGGCACTTCCGTCCGTACAATGCCTCGAATGGAGCAACCTGGATACTGGTGTGGTAACTGTTGTTATACGAAAACTCCACTAACGGGAGGTGTTTTTCCCAGCCGTTACCAAAGTCGATTACACATGCTTGAAGCATGTCTTCAAGAGTTTGAATGGTGCGTTCAAACTGTCCATCCGATTGTGGATGATTTGCTGTACTCATGTCTAGACGCGAGTCAAAAGTGTCATGTATTGCCTGCCATAAATCAGGTATAGCTCAAAATCAAAGGTAACAGGAGTTGGCATCTCGTGCCTGAAAGCCGCCTTTCTCAGAGGAATATTCACAAGCTGTGATGACTCGTCAGCGTCCTTGGTTGCAATAAAGTGTGCTGGTTACATGAGACAATCAATGATCACTCCAGGTGACAACGATAATGTTTCCATTTTGAGTTTTTAGGTAGACAGGCGACAAAATCCATGGCAGTCTGTTCTCATTTTCCATATAGGTGTTGCCGGTTGCTGATACTTCACCTTAACTTTTCCCCACAAGCCAAACGTCGTTCACATACATTGCCAGGTGGGCCTTAAATCCCGATCACCTGCACAAGATCCTTAGATCCTAATACCTCCTATCAAAGTCCAGACAACTAGAATAACGAGGCTGGTGTGCTTTGCTCAATACAAGTTCCGTACAGTTGCCGAATAATGAGATCCACATTCGTTCCATGAGGTAACGTGTATCGTCCGACCGGTCAAAGGTTGCTTCTCCATGCCCCGCATGGGTTCGACTTGAAAATCCTCTTCCTACAGTTCTCTAGTTTGAACTGAGCGAGGCTGATCAGGTGGATTAGAGTCGATAGTGAGCTGCCAAGCTCGTGCACATACAAGTTTCACAGTCAAAATCATCCCAAAAGTTCCGTCCAGCGATGCCATTAACTGATCTAGCTCTATTGAAACAAAAGTACACGGGAGGCCCTTGTGATCGGTCTAAATAATGCATCTGGTACCGTCCAAGTAATGCCTCCATCTAAAATCCCAAGGCCACATTTTCACTGCCAGTTGTGTGTCGTGCAGTTCCTCTTTGTAACTCCATCACGTAGGTCACCACTCACTTGGGTTGCATCGGTGTGTAACTGGGACTCTGATTCTGACCATCATGGTATACCACTAAATCACCCGCCGATGCTCGATGCATCGCAGAGTTGGAATTCGAAAGCTGAAAAGACGTCCCCCTGTTTGTCTTCCATGAACACAGCACCCTGCTGTGCTAAAGAGGTTGAAGCAGCGCAATTTCCGAGAATCCCTCAATGAATCTTCGATAGTATTTAGCGAAACCAAGGAATTGTTGTGTCCCTGAAGGAATCTTTGGTGTCGATCAGTTTCTAACAAGATGTGTCTTAGCGAGATCCACGTGTATTCCCACTCCGTTGGTTACATGATCAAATTACATCCCTCGAATCTAGATGTGACATTTGACAAGACTTCGTGCGTAATGGCTCCTCCCACAGAAGCGCTGAAATAGGATACATATGCCACCCATGGTGTTTCTTTCTCCTGGTCAAGATTCAGAACGTCGTCCACAAATACGGTCGATTCATGAGATCCCTGAAGCTGCTGGTGTGTTGATCAACTCAATGATCATGGTGTATAAAGTTGAAATGGCTGCATTGCGTTCGACGTGCTGTTCTAAGAGCATTCTCCTCTTGGACTTCCATCTGATGATAGTTCATTCGCTAGCCAGTCCCCGAATGGAAGCTTGTTCCTTGCAACTGGTTGACAGGTGGCCAATACATGGTCGAGCCAAGCGGTTCCTAACTGTCACCTTGTTACATTCTCGTAATCGGTACACTTACGAAAAGGCTTATCTTTGCTGGTATAATTGGGGCTCCCCAAAGTGAAAAACTAGATCCGATAAAACTCATGTACAATAGTTCATGAAGTTGATTAGGCAGTTCCTGACGATGTGAAGGTAAACCTGATAGTTCTTCTAGTAGCACTTAGGGAGAAATCACGAACAATTGGTGGATCCTCTATCCTCTTTTCGTTTGCCCTGACATCAGTAATGAGGGCTATCATGGCGGGGTAATCCTTCCGTGGACATTTCTGGCATTCCCTGCTGAATTGATGCTAACCTTTACACAACTCTGATACTTGGAATAGATGACGATTCTACACTAGGGAGAGGGGTACGCAAAGCTTTCTTCTCACAGGGTATATCTGCGCGATGTATGGATAACCAACCCATACTAACTACTGCATCAACTATCGAGGATAACAGAAAGAAGGTTGACGTCGAACACTTGTCCCATAAGGTCGAGTTTACATTCCAACGGACATAGGAGGTTTCCTTTGACTTGCCATCAGTTGCTGCCACAACAAGTTCGGTTTCAAGAAGCATCAGGGTTACCCCAAAACAGGGCTACTTATACAAGTTACCATGCTGCTGTTATGCATGGCGTCACCTACGCCAATCCTAAATGCCCTTCCGTACGCATCCTTTCCAGTGTTGTTGTTTTCATCACGAGAATTCCTAGTACCGTCTTGGGTCCCTTGGGTGTTGATACTTTGACAGTCAATCCTTGTCGAGGTCACCTTCGCTTCCATACTGTAAGCTTCGATTACGATTTCCCTTGATGTTGCCGTGACTGTTGCCTCTAATGTCGTTGCTCGAAATGGAGCCCTACGATCTTTCAACAACAGGGTCTATCTTGTCCCATTCCGTGTTGCATCTTAAGACACTACTCGCTATGTGAGAAGCTACACATTCCACACCATGGTCCATTGTTATCGTTTATATCCCGATTAATTCGCAAGAGTTGACTCTCAGAAGTCGCTGACAAGGGTAGGGATTCGATTGAATTCAATTCGCTGGTGCTCATTACCGGTAATCAGGGTCGTCAAAGTACTGAGGTCAGTACGCTCATCCTCTGGTCCATCGATGTTGCAAGTTGTTTGAGTAATACACGGTATGTTACGAGAGTGCTGCAGAAGTGATCGCGCTTTGGGATCCACGGCGTCAATACGTTAAGTTCCAGCAAACGAAGAAAGGTGAGAAAGATATAGACCAATCATTGTCGTTGCAACATCCAACTCGGGGATGTTCATACAAGCACCTAACATTCTACACAGTTCGCTAGGCGTTCAGATGGGTGTTCAGGTAATACTCGATAGCGTCGAGATCCGAAAGAATCCAGACAGTAATGGAAAGTTCACGTTCGAGTACGGGACAATCACTGCTATGACCCCTATAGGTTTGTTATGTTTCACATTGAACAAATAACGGAACGGAACCCCTTTTTCACTTGTTAAGCCTCACTGGGACTCGCATGCACCCCACATTATTATTATGTGTGCACCCACAATAATATTGTGATTTGCATGCTCATCTCAGCTCCTCTTAACTCATGTCAAATGGTTCCTCAAACTCGAGTAGCAAACAAAGAGCATCACGAAGCGTAAGTCATAAATGTTTAGGGAAATACCACCCTATCAGTCACATAACACATGCAAGTAATACATGAATTCTTACTGTTGTGCTAAACATGCAATCACATGCAATATCATATGTAAGTGTTCACCAGTTATGCAGTACAATGAGAATACGAGAGACGAACCTTGCAATCTGGAGCTGAGTGTCATGGTCGTATTCACGTTTTCAGAATGTTCGGTTATAGTCTGGTTCTACAAAAACGTTTTTCTTTTTTTTTAAACCAAGTTCACTATAACCAATGGCTCTCATACCAATCTGTCACACCCCCAAAATACCACATGCGGAATTACCGCGGGGCGTGTGACGTACCAGGATCCAAGCCACCAATCACATTGAACTTCACATAATATAATTAAATAAAACTTTCATTTATTGACATTAAGTGTTATAACGTTACAAACAATTCACAGTATACAGCGGAAGCATAATTCATTCGTTAAGTGTTTATAAACCATTAGTCTTGTGTTGCGATTCCATGTATCTCGACCCATGACCACTCCAGCCTCCCAGACAGCAAGTTCCAACAATATGTACCTAAAGGCCTGCAAGGCATGTAACAACGAATCAACAACAAAGTTGAGCGAGTTCACAGTTAGTTGTCCATTTTATAGTTGTTCCAAAAACCACGAGTTCATTCAAAAACCTGAGTTATCCAATCCATTGTTTCCCAAACCATAACCAGTGTTGTAAACCACTAGACCGTTACCATATCGACAACTGACTGAGGAAGTTGTGCCCTACGTCAATGTCTATCATCATTGACTAAGTGCCCAGATCCATTAGTACACGCCTGTCCTACCGGCACGGTGTGAGGCTTGTCAACCCTAATAGCGCTATTAACTAATGACCCGCTCGCCATTGGCCCGGCGATTAAGTCGATATAAAAATGAGGGACTTCTTGATAGAGTTTTTCCTAGTAAGTTATATGTTGTCGTCCTTCCCAACCGAGGACGGAGGTACGTACTCTACCCAACCGAGAATACGCAGATTAAATGTAGTCGTCCTTCCCAACCGAGGACGGAGGTACATATTCTGTTAGAGGTGAATATGTAGGTTTCGTTTTAGCTTCTTAACCCATTCCCAACCCACCGGGAATCCCATGCCTTATAAAAGTGTGAACTAACCTTGGTTTGCTCGGTAAGATCAAGTATCTTGTTTACGTTTGATCAAACATGTCCTAAGAGGATTACCAATAACAATCAGTTTGCATACAAGCACAACACATATCATTACACATTTATTCATCAGCCAGTGCACACAAATACAAGCGTTGACATTCATCACTAAGCATGGCATATCAATTAATCAAGCATGCAACTCCATCACTAAAGTGTGTTTAAATATTAGGTGCTACGCATATAAAGTTATACTGCACATACCACGTTCCAATCATTCGTCTAACATCTCATTTCAAACATACAAACAATGTGTGGCTTGATGTACCATTCGAGGCCCTTAACCCAACATACGAGACCCAGGCCCAATCCTGTCCCGGCCCGCAACCCTTATGCGGTTCCTGTTTCAACTCATGGCCCACCCAGGCCGGCCCAATGTAATTAAGCTAATGTGTGTGTGCGTGCCCCTTTGTTTTCCGTATGCAGCCCAAAACAAGATAACATATCACAAAAATAAATTGAAGTGCGTGGCCCAAAACGTATGGCCCTCTACCCGTGAGTGCGGCCCATTTGAACATAACTAAGTTTCGTATCAGTTCTCCCAAATTAACATATTAATCCTACTTTGCACCTTAGGAAAACAACATATCAATTATTTGAAATAATATGTTCACATATATCATCTTATACAAATATAATCCATATTCTACAAACAAACAATCAATTAATCATGTAACATTAGGTTAACACTATCAACTTCGAACCACATCATAATCACTACCACCTGTGTCGGCTTTTCTTTGATCATACAATGCAAAACAATTACTATAACCCTACCACAGATACACGCTTTCAACTTCACAAGCCAAGCATCATCTCATAATTTAATTCACACTCTATTACTTCCTTTGACTATCCTGACCATATTATTAGGGTAAGCACATGGTTATAATTCTAATACTCACACATAAGTATTTATATATCATCGATTATCAACAGGAAAGAAATTAATCACATGATCTTTACTTCATATAATTCGCACAAGAGATTAGGGTCTATAAGATTTCACATACACAATAACACAACATCGACATACATCTAAATTTAATCATTAATCTCATTCAATATCTCAAATAAGCAATATCATACAAATATGGATGTCACAGATAAGAACCACTAACCAAGATTTTAACCGAACAAGATGTTATCTCGAGGGGGGGTGCGTCCACTGTTGATCACCGAAGACAGATGGATTGTGTAACACCTCGGAAATTTACGTCCAATAGTGTCTTGACACATGTCATAAGCTTTGAATATGTGAAAACATACTTTAGAGGGACTAAAGTTGACAAACGGTGAAACTATGTAAATTCAAGGGTTCAAAGTGTCAACAATGGATAAATAGACTCTATAATAACCCTACATAATGTTTATAACCCTAAACGGATGGTTCATGGATCATACGAAGCGGAAAATGCACGAAAGTGAGGAATTACAAACTATAGGGACTAAAAGTGTCAACATGTTGAATTTATACCTCTGAGTGAACTTTTGGCAGCCCCGAAGCTTTGTAATGCTAGAATATACTCACTAGAATATGTGGTAAAAATTTCATGAAGTTTCGTTATCATATGAGAAAGTTATGGCCAAAACCGTACTTAAGGGGTTAAAAGCGTCAACGTCAAATTTCATGGCTTTTCGGGTGAGCGCAAAGTTATCCGAGGACATTACCATGTTGGTAAATGTCCCAAGGTTCTTAAAAACCAGAATTTAGGGTCTAATGAGCAAGATAAGTCGCCAAAAACACGTAACAAAAGTCTAGGGGCCAAAGTTGCAATTTTTAAAAGATGTTTGGGGATCAGACGGCCAAAGCGGCCCGCTTTGGGTTTGCTGATCTGCCAGGCGGGCCGCATCAGGAGCCCAGTTCGCGAAAACGACCTACAGGTGCCAGTTTCAGCTTTAAACCGACTTATGACAGCTATATCCGACTCAAGGGGCTCCCCAATCATGTTACATGCATTCTGGAACCTTTGTATTTATCTCACAACATCAGACAACCTCTGAAACATCCATAGAATCTGATCAAAGTTGCTTTAAAGGCACCAAGTAGTAACAACCAAGAACACTTGCAACTTCAAAAATTCACAAAGCATTCTCTGGAGCTCTCTGGACGTGAAGGCTGCTTCCTAGTGATATCTAAGCTCTATTAGGACTATTGTAAGTGTTCAAATCCTTTGCAAATCCGTTCTAGCTTAGTGTTCTTACTAAAAGTCAAATATACCGTAAATCTAGTTTGACTTTGCAATTAAACGAAATGTGCTCAGTATTTTCTCAAATTGAAAGTACCCATATGTTGGTATTTAAGAGTATAACAAACCCCTAAAAGGGTATGTTCAGATTTACACTCTAAGCAGGTCGATTGTCGAGTCAAACCTTTTCGTAAAAAGTCAACAGAATGAGTTTTTGCAAAAATAAGCATAAGCAGTAATGTAGGCTACATGCAACCTGTTTTGATCATCAAAATAACTTTGTAAATAATGTAAGAACATGTTTCTTCATGATCAACTCGACAATTTTCTGTATTTCACCCGAATCGGAACCGAAAGTCTCATAAATGGACTTTTCCTTTGACTATCGGTTCTGATCCGTACATGCATGCTAAGATCTGCACTAGAGCATATTTTAGACCAACTTTCATATATGTTTAACCCTCTGGAATTTTACATCTTCGTTCCATGTTTAACCGATT
Organism: Helianthus tuberosus; assembly: GCA_030545235.1. Lineage (NCBI taxonomy): Eukaryota > Viridiplantae > Streptophyta > Magnoliopsida > Asterales > Asteraceae > Helianthus > Helianthus tuberosus. The sequence continues at coordinate 180,317,819 of CM060351.1, forward strand.
CATATGCATGTACCGGCTTATGCTTAAATATGACTATTTTGCCCTTTTTGATATAAAACGCGATTTTTGAAAAAGTGAAAGAGTAAAATTATTTGTTACTGAATTATAATCATGCACCGAAAATTTCATATCAGTTTGTGGTCTGGTTTAGGAGATATGCTCATTATCGTAAATTACAAGCTTTATGTTACATAAATAGCGTAATTAGCGCATAGCCTATTTTAACCCACTTTTTGGTATCAAACTTTTATACACTGATGTTATATATTATTTTGAGATTTTTAAGGATTTTTATTTAATTTTTGGCTGATCGTATCATAGGTCTCTAAGCTTAATTCGGTAAATACCGAAATTGCCCTTTTTGGCCATAAAACGAGTTTTATAAATCCGATTGACCCCAAACCACTTACTACTGATTTTATTTATTAAATAAAGTATGTTGAACCTTCTGGAAGTATAAAAATCTCAGCTTTCTTTTACAAACCCGGAAACGGCTCTAAATCGCCTTTTTAGGCATTTTTAACGCATAGTATATACTATAACCATACCAAGCATATAAGAATTATACCTACTGATGTAATTAGCATATTTTCATATAAAAACAGTAAGTACAATATTATAAACTCAGATTTCCGGTTTTGGCATTTTTAGCCCTTGTGAAATTACCAAAATGCCCCTATGGTGCATAGTTTTGTTTTAAATGATAATTTTCACTTACGGGTCATACCCTACTGTTATAATATGTAAAATTAAATATAATTACTGTATGGACCAGACTTGTAACTCAGAATCATAAATAAACTCTTTTATAAACTTTTAAATGACCAAAATGCCCTTATGGGGCATAAACCGTGTTTAAATCCATTTGGGGCATAATAGAAAATAACTTACTGATATTATATCATATTTAGAGCATATTAACTCGGGGAACTTGCATATGACTCTTTTGGATACCCGTAACGCACTTTTCGCGTTCGGTTCGGTTTATGTAACTAGTTTGCATAAATTGGCCGAAACGGGTCAAACATTATCCTTTTTGTCTCAAAATCCAGAATGTGCTTAGTAAACCCATATTATACAAGTCTTCAAACTTGTCGGGTCAAATTCACATTCCATCCGGTCTTCGCTTAATCGTGCGTGAACCGTATCGTCATTTAAACTAACCGGTCTAGGCTTAGGCTTAAATAAAGACCCGTTAGAAATCTAATAGGTTATTATAAACCTTTGTTCCAGATTAGGAGCACCAGTAAAAGATACTTGCATTTTCTTGATTGTGATTGATACTTATTCAGGTAAATACTCTTTGGCTTATTTTCCCTATACGGGCTTGGGTTACGGTATATAGAATACCGCTTGATCGAGCGTTAAATCCTACACCCTTGGGTGTTTAGTTTGAATAATTTGTTCGGCTCGTTTAAACAGTCTTGCTTACTTAAAGCCTTTGGGGGGTTAATGACCATGTCCCGGATATCCTTGGCATCATCTTACGAGATGGCCACGACCAGAGCACGGGGTGTAGGCGTGCACCCGTCAGTGTATAACTCGCTTATGTGGTGTGTCCATTGATCTTTAGCCCGGACTAGATCCGGGCCACTGAACGCAAGTAACATGTAATTCGTTCACATGATTATTATATTAAATAATTGACCCAAGTTAATAAAAATGTTTTGTGCCTTGTGCATTTAAATCAATTTTCAACCTTTTCAAAATGAGTCAGTCGAATTGTATTTACCAGTGTAAACTGACGTATTTTTCCCAAAAGATTAAGTGCAGGTACTATACGAAATAGGCTGGCAGGCTTCTAGAGCGTCCACAATAAGTCACGCAGCTTGGGCGACATTAAATTGTTGAACAATTATCCTATTTTATTTTCGATCCGCCTGTGGATCCGTTTCAACTACTCGTGATATTTATTATTACATTTTATTTAAAAGTTGAAACGAATCTATCTTTTTGCTTCCGCTGTGCATTATTATATTGTGTGGTTTGTCTATGATGATACCAACGACGTCACGATACCCCCACCGGGCCCACCGGTGACACGTGGAAATTAGGGGTGTGACAGGTTGGTATCAGAGCCAACTCTGAGTGAATTAAACACTAGCCTTTTGTGTTTAATCTCAGTTACACAATTGCACAATCCTCGATTCTCGAGTCTAGACAAAGAACTTAGGAAATTTCCAAATTTTCGTTTAAATTTTCTAACCTTGTCTTAATTATATATTTTGTTGTATCACTTGTTCTTTGTGACAGGTTGTCATCATGCCGCCAAGAATGAGAGGTAGAGGCGGAGGAAATGGAAAGCATGCAGCTCGCAATGATCACGAAGCCGGGCCTTCGCACCGGCGAACACCCTCGGGCACTCACAACACAGATGCCCAAAACCTATGGAGGTCCTTCACTGGACCAGTCTCCTCACCATCCATTCCCCACACATTTGGGCCTCATTCGGAGAATGAGCCCCACCACTCTCAGCAGTCCTACATTCCTCTAGGACCCTCATCACCTTTCGATAACACGTCACCCACCTTTCAAGGGCTGTACAATCCAGACGATTACCTTCAAGAACCAGTGGGTCTTAACCCACTCGGACCCGAAGACCACTTTCCCGGTGGCAACGACATGGACGTTGACGAAGATACCGACCCTTCCATGCCGCCATCTGGAACACCAAACCATCCCATCGAGATTTCGGATGGGTCACCTTTCGTGGGATCACCATACAATGGTCCCGATAGTTATGAAGAGATGTTTAAACAATATGACTGGGTGTTTACCCCCAGTTATCATAACTCTCCTCTTCACCAGCCTTCCCATCACTCTCCTCTCCACCCGTCCTACCACAGCTCTCCCCTGCACCACCAGCAGCAGCAGCCAGAGCAGCAGCCAGAGCAGCAGCCAGAGCAGCAGCAGGATCCATCTACGGATTCTCGATTTGTGGCGGTTACTCCACCGCCACCACCACCTCCGACTCATCCTCCCTCGCCCCCGAGGCGAAGGAGAGGAACGAACGCGAGGATGTCCTCGCGAGGAGGAGTGCGTATTCGCACCCCTCCACAGTCAAGCAGCAGCCGGTACTCACCGGTTCATGAAGAAACAGAGATGGGTGAATCTTCAAACCCCGTCTCTGAAGTAGCAACGGCGCCAGTCGCGCCACAGCCACAACCACAGCCACAGCCACCACAGGGTTTTGGTGAACAAATCCCCGCCTACACTAATGCTGCGGCATTTAACCCCTTTGAGCAGCAGTTTCACACGGGGTACAACTATATGGAGGATCCGTACTGGATAGCGGCAAACTCCAACACCTTCCAGCAAGAAGCTCCCTTTGGAGGTCCCTGGGCTACAGGACCCTCGACTTATGGGTATCCATCATATGGGTATCAACAGTCGCAGTTTCTCCAACCTCCACAGTATCAGTATCAGCAGCCGCAACCGCCCCAACCTCCGCTTTATCAGCCTCCTCAGCCGTCGTACTATCAGCAACCACCTCAGGCGCCGACAATGTCGCCACCCCAAGTTCAGGAAATCATATAGGAGATTCAAGGGGTGCGTCAGGAATTTCGACAGGAGTTGCAGAATAATGAGAGGCGTAACCGGGGAAGGATTCAGAAGGTGGTGGACTTGCTCAAGGGTAAGAGCAAGAAGGATTACTAAATCCTTTATTTATTTTAGTGCTAGGCATGTCCCTGCGTGGACATATCTTTATGTACTCTACCCCTACGTGGGTAATTTTCTTCTGTTTCCGCCCCTGCGTGGGCATAGCTTTTATTTCGACCCCTGCGAGGGTTTGTTATTTGTTTAGCCCCTGCGTGGGCATGGTATTTATGAAAAGTCCCGTTTAGGGCAATTTTGTACTTGTTAATTTTAAATTAGAATGGTAATTTCAGCTTTTCATTTTTTAATTATATGCATAAATATAATAAATGAATAAATGGAAAATAGCATTATTATTGAAATTCACCATTGTTAATAATAAGGATCTTAACAAAGTAAAACCTAGCTGTTATGCTGTCATAAATTTAGCCAAGATGGTAGAACCTGTTTAAAAAGATTCAATCTCTGTTAACATCTGTAAATATGTTAACATTCTTGACTAATGTGGTTCGCAAAATCACACATGTCACCCTTTTTAATAAATTATCCAAGATTATATTTTTATATAATTAAAAGTGACATAAAGCCTACGGGTTATAATAAATGTCATATAAAACAAAAGGCAGCAGTAGCTTATAGACTCCCTGCCGAAGGAAGGATTGACTCGTTTTGATTATTCAAACCTTAATCCTATAAAAATCTAAATTTATAATTTAGAAACTGTCTACGTGACTAGGCCTATCGTGCCAATATATGTAATTCATTTTTAGGATAAAATTGTTGATAGAAAGTCCTAAATGAAACTACTTAACAAATTAACTAATATGTTTTTTTAATTACCATGGTTAATAAATCGTCAAGAACGATAATAATAGTTAGATTTCTAAATAGACTTTGTCCTTGTTTTATGTAGCATTTAAGACTACATGACTAAGTCGGAAGAAATGAATAGTCGTCCAGCAAACGACCCTGATAACACGAAGATACTAGTAACTGGTGCCGAATTGAAAGCATTAGTAAATGAAGCTGTTGTCGAAGCAATGAACAGACAGTACAGTGAATCCAACGAGACCCATAGTAGGACTCGATCTGCATCTCATCCCAAGTCAAAACCCAAGGTCCAATCAGAAGCTCATAGTAAGCCACCCTCTATGAAGGTTATACCTAAGAAAGAGGAACCCAAGAAAAACGATGAGGAGCGACATTCATCTAACCAAAACAGTGTTCCCCATAAGAAGGTAGTGAACAATGATGCGCCTCACGCTAGAGGATGCACATACAAGTACTTTGTTTCGTGTAAGCCCCGAGACTTTACTGGGGAGAAGGGGGCTGTTGACTGCATAACCTGGTTGGATGAGATTGATACAGTGGTGGACATAAGTGGATGTGCAGAGAGGGACATTGTGAAGTTCGTGTCCCAGTCCTTTAAAGGCGAAGCCCTAGCATGGTGGAGATCACTGATCCAGGCCACCGGAAAGGTACAATTGTATAGCATGACCTGGGAGCAATTTGTTGCTCTTATCAAGGAAAATTTCTGCCCGCAGCATGAGGTGGAGAAAATAGAGTCCGATTTTGTATCATTGGTGATGACAAACCTGGACTGCCAAGCCTACTTAACGAGCTTCAACACGATGTCTCGATTGGTTCCATATCTTGTAACCCCTGAACCAAGGAGAATCGCTCGTTTTATCGGGGGGTTAGAACCCGCAATAAAGGCAAGTGTGAAGGCCTCTCGGCCAACGACTTTCAGGTCAGTAACTGACCTCTCTTTGTCCCTCACAATGGACGCGGTCCGACTAAGATCGCTAAGAAACAAAGAGGCCGAGAACAAGAGAAAGCGTGAGGATGATACCTCACGAAGGTCAGAGAAGAAACACAGAGGGAATGACGACCACAGGAAAGGGTCGGGATCGAAGAAGAATGGACAACAATCAGGAGAAAAACCCAAATGCAAGACTTGTAGGAGGTACCATTTTGGGAAATGTCGACTTGAGACGAACGCCCAATCTCGCCCACGACCCTGTGGAATTTGCAAATCCACAAATCATAGGACGTCGGAGTGTAAGAATCTAAAGGACGCGACCTGTTTCGGCTGCAACGAAAAAGGGCATATTAAGCCTAACTGCCCAAAATATGCCAAGAAAGCCGAAGACGGGAAGAAGACCAATGCAAGGGTCTTCAGGATGGATGCTAAAGAGGCTATTAAGGACGACAACATGATTACCGGTACGTTCCTTGTAAATGATATTTTTGCTAGAGTCCTGTTTGATTCTGGAGCAGATAAATCCTTTGTAGACAATAAGTTTTGTGAGTTGTTGAAATTGCCTGTAAAACCCTTAAGTGTGAAGTATGAAGTGGAGTTAGCTGATGGAACCATAGATACCGCCTCGACTGTTCTAGATGGATGTGTTATATCTATTAGGAATCACTCGTTTCCATTATCCTTACTTCCTTTTAAACTAGCTGGTTTTGACATAGTGATAGGCATGGATTGGTTATCATACAACCAAGCCCAGATTGTGTGCAATAGAAAACAAGTAGTAGTTAGAGCTCCGTCTGGTGAGTCACTAACTATCCAAGGAGATACCCAGCACGGATTGCCTGAGCAAGTGTCCATGCTCAAGGCATCCAGATGTATGCAGAAGGGTTGTGTCATTTATATGGCGCAAGTTACTGTTGATGAACCTAAGCCGAAAATTGAAGACATCCCTGTCATTTCGGAATACCCCGAAGTTTTCCCGGAAGAATTACCTTGTTTACCACCAGATAGGCAAGTGGAATTCCGAATCGACATCATTCCAGGTGCAGCACCAGTGGCAAGAGCACCATATAGGTTGGCTCCAACGGAGATGAAGGAGTTAAGAACGCAGTTAGACGATCTGTTAGCAAAAGGTTTCATTAGACCTAGCTCGTCTCCCTGGGGAGCGCCTATTTTGTTTGTTAAGAAGAAGGATGGATCGATGCGTCTGTGCATCGATTATCGTGAGCTCAATAAAGTCACCATCAAGAATAGGTATCCTTTGCCCAGGATCGACGATCTGTTCGATCAGTTACAAGGGGCAAGCTACTTCTCAAAGATCGACTTAAGGTCAGGCTATCATCAGTTGAAAGTCAAGGATGAAGATGTACACAAGACAGCGTTTAGGACTCGTTATGGACATTACGAGTTCCTAGTGATGCCTTTTGGGCTCACCAACGCACCAGCCATGTTCATGGATCTCATGAACCGCGTCTGCAAACCTTATCTAGATAAATTCGTCATAGTCTTCATTGACGACATCCTCATCTACTCAAAAAGCAAGGCTGACCACGAGAAACACCTTCGTTGTATTCTCAAACTCCTACACCAAGAGAAACTCTACGCCAAATTCTCGAAGTGCGAATTTTGGCTTCGAGAAGTCCAATTCCTTGGACATGTAGTGAGCGAACGTGGTATCCAAGTGGATCCCGCCAAAGTAGAAGCAGTGATGAATTGGCAAGAGCCGAAGACACCTACCGAGATTCGCAGCTTCCTGGGTTTAGCTGGATACTATAGGCGATTCATTGAAAATTTTTCAAGGATTGCTGCGCCCCTTACTTCATTGACACGCAAGAAGGTTAAGTTTGATTGGGGCCCTAAGCAGCAGGAATCCTTCGATATTCTGAAGAACAAGTTGAGCAATGCACCGGTACTAACACTGCCCGATGGTATAGAAGAATTTGTGGTGTATTGCGATGCGTCGCACACTGGTATGGGCTGTGTGCTCATGCAGAAAGGAAAAGTCATTGCCTACGCTTCCCGACAGCTAAAGATTCACGAAAAGAACTACACCACCCATGACTTGGAATTGGGTGCTGTGGTATTTGCATTGAAGCTATGGAGGCATTACCTGTATGGAACCAAGTGTGTGATCTATTCAGATCACAAGAGCCTTCAACATTTGTTTAATCAGAAGGACTTAAACATGAGGCAAAGACGCTGGATGGAGACTCTAAATGATTATGATTGTGAAATAAAGTACCATCCAGGCAAGGCGAATGTAGTTGCTGACGCTTTGAGTAGGAAGGAAAGAGTTAAACCAATAAGAATCAATGCCAAGCGCATTGAAATCAAGAATGATTTGAACCAAAGGATATTAGCTGCACAAAAGGAAGCTGTGTTGGAAGCTAATTATCCTGAAGAAAAGTTGGGAGTAACTGAGGAACAGTTGTCCCATGACAAGGACGGAATGCTTAGGCTAAATGGAAGAATATGGGTTCCAATTTTTGGAGGACTTCGGGATGTTATCCTCCAGGAAGCCCACAGTTCCAAATATTATGTTCATCCTGGAGCTGACAAGATGTATCAGGATTTAAAAGCAAACTACTGGTGGATTGGTTTGAAAAAGTCTGTAGCTGCTTATGTAGCTAAATGTTTGACTTGTGCGCAAGTCAAAGCTGAGCATCAGAAACCATCAGGTTTGCTACAACAACCTGAAATTCCCGTATGGAAGTGGGAAATGGTGACGATGGATTTCACCATCAAGGAGACTTATAGCTCCGATATGTTAGCCCAATTATACGTTGATAAGATTGTAGCTTTGCATGGAATACCTGTAGCTATTATCTCTGATAGAGATACTAGGTACACGTCGCATTTTTGGAAAAGTTTCCAACAATCATTGGGCACTCGTTTGAATTTTAGTACGGCTTATCATCCACAGACTGACGGTCAGAGCGAGCGTACTATTCAAACGCTGGAAGACATGCTACGCGCATGTGCGATCGACTTAGGTGGTAGTTGGGACAAGAACCTACCACTAATTGAATTTTCCTACAACAATAGCTACCACACCAGCATAAAAGCTGCGCCTTTTGAGGCCTTATATGGTAGAAAGTGTAGATCGCCTATTTGTTGGGCAGAAGTTGGAGATGTCCAACTATCAGGACCAGAAATTGTTTTTGAGACGACGGACAAGATTGTCCAAATCCGCGAACGATTGAGAGCTGCCAGGGAAAGGCAGAAAAGTTATGCGGATCCACAGCGCAAAGATTTTCACTTCGAAGTAGGTGAAAAAGTGTTGCTTAAGGTATCACCCTGGAAGGGGGAAATGCGATTTGGTAAGAAAGGCAAGCTAAGCCCGAGATACATAGGACCTTTCGAGATAATCGAACGTGTCGGGTCAGTTGCTTATAAGTTAAACTTGCCTGAAGAACTTAGCGCTATCCATAATGTGTTTCACATCTGTAATTTGAAGAAGTGTTCCGCTGATGGACCACCGGTTATACCGTATACGGATGTACATATAGATGAAGGTTTGAAATTTGTGGAAAAGCCATTGTCAATTGAAGACCGAAAGGTAAAGAAACTTCGAAGGAAGCACATACCTATTGTTAAGGTCAAATGGGATGCCCGTAGAGGTCCCGAATACACATGGGAGGTAGAATCCACGATGAAAGAAAAATACCCTCATTTGTTTCAGTAAATCTCGAGGTCGAGATTTCTTTTAAGGGGGTGAGGATGTAACACCTCGGAAATTTACGTCCAATAGTGTCTTGACACATGTCATAAGCTTTGAATATGTGAAAACATACTTTAGAGGGACTAAAGTTGACAAACGGTGAAACTATGTAAATTCAAGGGTTCAAAGTGTCAACAATGGATAAATAGACTCTATAATAACCCTACATAATGTTTATAACCCTAAACGGATGGTTCATGGATCATACGAAGCGGAAAATGCACGAAAGTGAGGAATTACAAACTATAGGGACTAAAAGTGTCAACATGTTGAATTTATACCTCTGAGTGAACTTTTGGCAGCCCCGAAGCTTTGTAATGCTAGAATATACTCACTAGAATATGTGGTAAAAATTTCATGAAGTTTCGTTATCATATGAGAAAGTTATGGCCAAAACCGTACTTAAGGGGTTAAAAGCGTCAACGTCAAATTTCATGGCTTTTCGGGTGAGCGCAAAGTTATCCGAGGACATTACCATGTTGGTAAATGTCCCAAGGTTCTTAAAAACCAGAATTTAGGGTCTAATGAGCAAGATAAGTCGCCAAAAACACGTAACAAAAGTCTAGGGGCCAAAGTTGCAATTTTTAAAAGATGTTTGGGGATCAGACGGCCAAAGCGGCCCGCTTTGGGTTTGCTGATCTGCCAGGCGGGCCGCATCAGGAGCCCAGTTCGCGAAAACGACCTACAGGTGCCAGTTTCAGCTTTAAACCGACTTATGACAGCTATATCCGACTCAAGGGGCTCCCCAATCATGTTACATGCATTCTGGAACCTTTGTATTTATCTCACAACATCAGACAACCTCTGAAACATCCATAGAATCTGATCAAAGTTGCTTTAAAGGCACCAAGTAGTAACAACCAAGAACACTTGCAACTTCAAAAATTCACAAAGCATTCTCTGGAGCTCTCTGGACGTGAAGGCTGCTTCCTAGTGATATCTAAGCTCTATTAGGACTATTATAAGTGTTCAAATCCTTTGCAAATCCGTTCTAGCTTAGTGTTCTTACTAAAAGTCAAATATACCGTAAATCTAGTTTGACTTTGCAATTAAACGAAATGTGCTCAGTATTTTCTCAAATTGAAAGTACCCATATGTTGGTATTTAAGAGTATAACAAACCCCTAAAAGGGTATGTTCAGATTTACACTCTAAGCAGGTCGATTGTCGAGTCAAACCTTTTCGTAAAAAGTCAACAGAATGAGTTTTTGCAAAAATAAGCATAAGCAGTAATGTAGGCTACATGCAACCTGTTTTGATCATCAAAATAACTTTGTAAATAATGTAAGAACATGTTTCTTCATGATCAACTCGACAATTTTCTGTATTTCACCCGAATCGGAACCGAAAGTCTCATAAATGGACTTTTCCTTTGACTATCGGTTCTGATCCGTACATGCATGCTAAGATCTGCACTAGAGCATATTTTAGACCAACTTTCATATATGTTTAACCCTCTGGAATTTTACATCTTCGTTCCATGTTTAACCGATTCATATGCATGTACCGGCTTATGCTTAAATATGACTATTTTGCCCTTTTTGATATAAAACGCGATTTTTGAAAAAGTGAAAGAGTAAAATTATTTGTTACTGAATTATAATCATGCACCGAAAATTTCATATCAGTTTGTGGTCTGGTTTAGGAGATATGCTCATTATCGTAAATTACAAGCTTTATGTTACATAAATAGCGTAATTAGCGCATAGCCTATTTTAACCCACTTTTTGGTATCAAACTTTTATACACTGATGTTATATATTATTTTGAGATTTTTAAGGATTTTTATTTAATTTTTGGCTGATCGTATCATAGGTCTCTAAGCTTAATTCGGTAAATACCGAAATTGCCCTTTTTGGCCATAAAACGAGTTTTATAAATCCGATTGACCCCAAACCACTTCCTACTGATTTTATTTATTAAATAAAGTATGTTGAACCTTCTGGAAGTATAAAAATCTCAGCTTTCTTTTACAAACCCGGAAACGGCTCTAAATCGCCTTTTTAGGCATTTTTAACGCATAGTATATACTATAACCATACCAAGCATATAAGAATTATACCTACTGATGTAATTAGCATATTTTCATATAAAAACAGTAAGTACAATATTATAAACTCAGATTTCCGGTTTTGGCATTTTTAGCCCTTGTGAAATTACCAAAATGCCCCTATGGTGCATAGTTTTGTTTTAAATGATAATTTTCACTTACGGGTCATACCCTACTGTTATAATATGTAAAATTAAATATAATTACTGTATGGACCAGACTTGTAACTCAGAATCATAAATAAACTCTTTTATAAACTTTTAAATGACCAAAATGCCCTTATGGGGCATAAACCGTGTTTAAATCCATTTGGGGCATAATAGAAAATAACTTACTGATATTATATCATATTTAGAGCATATTAACTCGGGGAACTTGCATATGACTCTTTTGGATACCCGTAACGCACTTTTCGCGTTCGGTTCGGTTTATGTAACTAGTTTGCATAAATTGGCCGAAACGGGTCAAACATTATCCTTTTTGTCTCAAAATCCAGAATGTGCTTAGTAAACCCATATTATACAAGTCTTCAAACTTGTCGGGTCAAATTCACATTCCATCCGGTCTTCGCTTAATCGTGCGTGAACCGTATCGTCATTTAAACTAACCGGTCTAGGCTTAGGCTTAAATAAAGACCCGTTAGAAATCTAATAGGTTATTATAAACCTTTGTTCCAGATTAGGAGCACCAGTAAAAGATACTTGCATTTTCTTGATTGTGATTGATACTTATTCAGGTAAATACTCTTTGGCTTATTTTCCCTATACGGGCTTGGGTTACGGTATATAGAATACCGCTTGATCGAGCGTTAAATCCTACACCCTTGGGTGTTTAGTTTGAATAATTTGTTCGGCTCGTTTAAACAGTCTTGCTTACTTAAAGCCTTTGGGGGGTTAATGACCATGTCCCGGATATCCTTGGCATCATCTTACGAGATGGCCACGACCAGAGCACGGGGTGTAGGCGTGCACCCGTCAGTGTATAACTCGCTTATGTGGTGTGTCCATTGATCTTTAGCCCGGACTAGATCCGGGCCACTGAACGCAAGTAACATGTAATTCGTTCACATGATTATTATATTAAATAATTGACCCAAGTTAATAAAAATGTTTTGTGCCTTGTGCATTTAAATCAATTTTCAACCTTTTCAAAATGAGTCAGTCGAATTGTATTTACCAGTGTAAACTGACGTATTTTTCCCAAAAGATTAAGTGCAGGTACTATACGAAATAGGCTGGCAGGCTTCTAGAGCGTCCACAATAAGTCACGCAGCTTGGGCGACATTAAACTGTTGAACAATTATCCTATTTTATTTTCGATCCGCCTGTGGATCCGTTTCAACTACTCGTGATATTTATTATTACATTTTATTTAAAAGTTGAAACGAATCTATCTTTTTGCTTCCGCTGTGCATTATTATATTGTGTGGTTTGTCTATGATGATACCAACGACGTCACGATACCCCCACCGGGCCCACCGGTGACACGTGGAAATTAGGGGTGTGACAGATTGATAGAGGATGTGCTAGAGTTTGAGATATATTTGTGTTATCATGTTTACGTGACTTGTGTGCATATTTATGTTAAACCCCTAGCCGGCCCCAATCTAATAATCTACTTGGGCTTTACCAAGCCCAATCATGAATATGGCGCATACATATGTTCGGGTCTCTAACTTGTGCTCAATATAGTTCATGGAGTCATAATAAATTGGAACAAGGGCCGCCGAGCCCACTTGGGTTTTACCCGGCCCAAGCATGACTTCGGTGTGCAATTATGCTTGGTTTGGGCTTCGGCTCGTGTAACTTGGCCTATAATAACTTGTGTGTGTGCGTGGGCCGAAGGGGAGTGTAACAAGTGCGGTCCAAATATAATCTAAGGCCCAAACATACGAACAATGATTCTCGTTTACGTTAAGGTTTAACAAATAACAAATAGCAAGCATTCACCGTAACGTGTGATAAAAACGTAGTGTAACAGGAATAATACCAGATTAAAAGTTACGAGGTTAGACAACACTAACCTTGAAAGTTCGGGTTGTCACATTAGTCAAATTAGCCAATTACGTGTTTCTTTCATAATTCCATCATATCAACATTCATTCGGGCATTTTAACAAACACCTTGCGGGCAAGATTCTTATGCATCTTTTATATAACTCATGGTCATTCTTTTGACCAAATTTTAACATCATAGTCAACCCTCTATGTCTAGTGTTCATGAACAACATCTAGGACTTGCATCATATCTTCAAATTTCATAAATTTATCACTCTAATTTAAGTGTTCATCACATTATCATAACACCCACTTAGCACCTACATGATTAGTTAACCGAGACACTAATTCATGGCACTAAATCAACAAGTTTACATCTAGGGCTTGTTCCTAGACTTGTACTCATGGCAATATCACTCATACATCCAACATTCACTCTAGAATTTTCGATTATGAGTGTTCTTCACAAATTCAAGATATCACCAAATGACAAAATTTGACATACCTTATGATTCCCTAGCTTAGGGATCATGAATTTAGTTAAAGCCCCAATTTCCTAGCTTGATTTCTCTTGATTTTGATCATTTTGATGAGTTTACGGTTTTGAGAAGAAGAACCCTTTTTCTCCTGTGAATATGTCAACCAAAACACACCTCTGTGTGTGTTTTGGTTTTTGATTTATTTTAATTAAAACTTCTTTCACACTTGCCCCTTTTAGTCCCTCTAGTTTCAAGGATCTTTAAAGAGGGTTATTAGTTCATGTTTTCCTTATTGTTTTCCAATACAATTTACTAACTAGGTTAGTTATTCCTAGTTATGTTACCTTTGGTTATGACCAGTTTACAATTTACATATGTATATGTAAATTTTATATTTTGGGGGTGTTACAATGATCTAAGCTTGATCTGCAAAACAAAACACTATGAGACTCGTTACAAGGAGGAGAGGTAGGGGTTCTCCTTGTAACCACCATCCGACGTGAGAATAAGTATCGTTTAAGAAGAGTAAACGAGTGTGTATTAAGAGTATGAAGGTCTGTATTTATAGCGAAAAGTGGGAGAGGAGAAAGGTGGGCTGATGGCCCTTGGTACAGCTGTCTTGGCCAGCGAATATCCTTTTGGTCTCTTCCGACCAGAGAGGAATTGTTTGCAGGGTGGATTGACGTGGCACCATGCCATTGGTCGCTTAGCACTATCCAGGTTTACCTTCTATCGGCCACCGACCCACACTTTAAACCGGCTCGAGGATCCTGTGAGGTCACGGGTTCGAAACCTGGTAACCCCGGGCTCTTCAGTTCCCCTCGAGTTGGCAGGGGTTTCTCCGCCAGGCAGCATTGTCGGGTCGCTAGCTTGGGGAGTGGGATCACTTTCGCGGTCAGGGGTACCGTGCATCTACCCTTTTTTTCTATCGGCATGTCATTAGTTGTACTACGGAGATCATGTAGCGGGGTCTGGCGACGTCTTGTCACACCCTAACTTTTGCGGAAGCGTGATTTGGTGTGACTTGCTTAATATCATTGCATTCAACCATAACAAACAACTATATGATAAAACCAAGATGTTCATCCATAGATACTTTTCAAAATAATACAACCGTCATTGTTTAACATCAAGCTAAGACTTTAAGTTTAGATCACATGACAACCAAAGCTTAAAGTTCCATACTGGACTTCACAAAAGACACAATAAAAGCGAGCCTTTGAACCATGAATTCTATCAAGGATAAAGCACATGATTCAAACCCTTCAGTACTGGATGTCATCTTTTATTAAAAGCACAACTTGAAATCTTGGACGCCTGCCAGATCCATAATCGATTTCCTGAAATACATGTAGTTTGAAAACATCAACAAAAGTTGAGTTAGTTCATGTGTTTTGTGTGTGCACAAACATCCTTGAAAACATTTGTAAGTATGTATGTATGTACTTGTAAACCGGTATGAAAGCAACAAGGAAACAGATCAATTAATGTGTAGCTAATACATTAATATATGTGACATGGTGCAGGAAGGCTCAAACCTAGCAGATTTCGTACCGGAACGACATAGTCACCACATGGTCCATCCTGCGGGCGCATGGGTGGGGCTCGCAACACCCAAATAGATCTATCACTCTTGCCCCTCGGTCCTTATACCAGGATTAATGGTCTTAAGTTAACGCCTACCCATTCACATGATCCAACAGTTCATTCCTTAGCTAACCATACCATTTGTAATCATTGAAACATTTGTAACATGTATTTCACCCCCGAAGTTATAAAACTGAAAAACAGTTTAGAGAAAAGAGGGACTCGAACTCACAGTTTTGCGTTCTTCGTATCCAATGTAACTCAAAGCTTCCTCTAGATCGCACGACTACCTACATGCGTACTATGGTTAATTAGACAGGTGGGTCGTGCCTTGACCTTGGTCCTTATTTAGTATTTTTGAGTTACGTTTCTTTGTGTTACCAATGTTATTCCAAGTATATAATTATTTGTCAAATTAATAAATGTTTTAACTTAAATTATATTTATTAAATTTTGGTATATTAGTTAAAATAATATATTTTAACTTGTCACATAACGTATTTGCACATGTATATCCTTCCCAAGGATGGGTGTATTAGTATTCGTATTCTTATACTTGTATATTCTTGCCATGTATCGGTGGCGTATTCCGGTGTGTATTTATACGTACGAGAATACGTATTTCCATTGTGTTTATTAAGTATCCATATACTTAATTTTTGTATTAACTTTTCCGGAATAATATTCCTATTAAAAAAATCCATCAATATATATTCCTAAAATATATATTTAAGAGATATTACATAGAAAAATTATTTATAATTTTTTTTCCTTTGGCAAAAATAATTGTTATTTCATGTAAACTTAAAAAATGATTTCAAGAAAAATACATATTTTTATGTTTGTTTGAGAAAATATATATTTCCTTCCATAAATAATACATCTTCCAAATATATAAATCCATTTTTCATCCAAAAATAATATATTTCAAGTTTATTTAAGAAAATACATTCTCAAAAATAATGTCTTCTAATAATTTCAAGAAAATATATTTTTTACCCCAAAAATATTGTATTTCATGTTTGTTTGAGAAAATATATATTTCCTTCCATAAATAATACATCTTCTAATAATTCCAAGAAAAATACATATTTTTATTTACTCAAAATTAATATATTTTCTTCTTGTCAAAAATATGATATAATTTTGTAATAATTGTAAAAATCACATTTTCATTCTCTTGGTGTCCAAAATACCAATTACCAAAATATACTTATGAATTAGTTTTCCGGAATATTTTGCAAGTTATATTCCTTGTTCGGTTTCTCCAATATTTTGGGTATAATTTATATATTCATTCCCTTGGAATTTTGGTAATATTTTGGATTGTAATTTCTTGGTATTTTGGTGAGTTATATTATTTAAAGTCCTAAAATAATATAACTAATACACTTAATATACAAATAATCACACACATGGTGACATCTAAATGTATACTCTCCTAAATACATATTTAGTCATTTTATTTACAACTTGTATCTTCTTTTAACCACCAAAGTAAGATGTAAAACGAAGTGTAGAGTGTTCTTACTACTAGCTCAAGGCTAGGGATGATCACTAGATGAAATGGAGTGGATAAAAGTACAAGAGAAAGGTCCTTCAACTTCCACAAGCTCCAAGCTTCCTTATATGGCTCCTAGCACCTTTGTATATATGTGGAATGGATAGAAGATGAATGAAAAATGGTGGAGGTAAGTGTGTGTCTTTGGCCGTGAGTAGAAGGGAGGAGGAAGAAGAGAGCTCAAGTGAAGAGTGAAGTGTGAAAATGATGGTTTGATATTTAGGTTACTGTTTATAACTTCCAACAAGTCCCTAACCCATTGTGTATAATGTTTCTAAAAGCTCCAACATGATCTAATAAATAATACAAAGAAAATCTTCATGTGGGGTCCATGTTGTGCCGTGAACTAGGTGGGGGGGGGGGGGGGGGGGGTGTTCTAGTGTAGGTTGTAACTAATGGTTAGGTTATGGTTAGGTTATGGTTAGATTTCAAGTGAATTAGTTAAGTGTTTAGTTAGTATGTGGTTATATAGTGTGTTGTGATGTTCGGGGACCATAACTAGCTTGGTAATGTTAAAACAATGCTTCTAGTGAAAATTTGGTGTTTCGGGTAGTGTCCGGTTGTTCGGTTGGTTACCGGTTCGTTAAGGTGCTAAACTATGCAGTTTAGTGAGCTTTATGTTACCTTTTGTGACAGTTTTGATTCCCGATACTAAGGAAAGCATTCTGGACCATTTAACCATATTTCTGCATGATATTAGAGTGTTTAAATGCTGAATTTTGCACATGTATGTATATGGCAATAATCGGAAAGCAATTCAAGTCATTAATTATAATTCAGCACAGTCATTAAGCATTAATCTTTGTTTAATAATTGTACGGATGAATGCAAATTTGACAGTTGTCACACGTCTGGTTGGTGCCAAGTGTCTGTCCTATGTACCTATTGTCCCTTCTATGATTTCCCCAGCCACGTAGGTGTACACGCGTTTGGGAGTTCCCCTGCAAGATAATTCTAACATTGGGTACATGTCACCTGTGTCTATTGTGGGTATGGTCGTGTGCGCACGCAGCTGAGTGTGCTATTTAGAACCATGCCCCTTCAGCTTGATTTTTAAATTGTGAAGACAATGGGTGGAGTGATGCAGTGTTCTACCCATTGTTGATATCGAGCATTGCAAGTCGGCCTGTGAGTTAATTTGCATTTGGAATTGCTTTGGTTCAATGAAACCATCATTGTTGATACTATTGTATTTGCTTGTTAGTCCCATATAAGACGGTCCATTACCAGTACATGTTGAATTTGCTTTAGCATTGTTACTATATTCTGTAACATATCAAATTATTATTCATAACAGTCAATGTTTTACACACTCCAAATTGGATCTTTTTTGAAAGAGTAAATTACAAAAATCATCATTTATATTTATGTATGTCACTTATTGCAAATTGTGTCCTTTGTCTTTAATAATTACAGAAAACGTACTCGATGTTTGCAAACCCTTGCAAGTTATGTCCTTTAGCCCAAACTCAGTTAATTTTTGTGGTTAAATCAGACCAAATGGACCCCACATGACGGTATTTTTGTGGTTAAAACTGATTAAATGGACCCCACATGAGAGTAAAATGACCAAAATACCCTCATGTGGGGTCCATTTGGTCAGATTTAACCACAAAAAATTAACTGAGTTAGGGCTAACGGACATAACTTGCAAGGGATTGCAAACAACGAATACGTTTTCTGTAATTATTGAAGATAAATGACACAGTTTGCAATAACTGACATACATAAAGGACGATTTTTGTAATTTACTGTTTTTGAAATTAAAAAATAAGTGGTTGAACCCACTAAACTTGAAAAATTTACCACCAAACCTGTAAAACCAGCCGATCCGGCTGACCTGCCAACTCAGCCTGGATGGTTCGACTTGTTTTTCGAAACAGTAGTTAGCAGTTAGGCCCAAATTTTCATCAAAACCAGCCAAACCGGACTATGACCACTCCTACCTCACATCCAGTTAGTTCTCACCATGATTGTGTCAACCCATCAGAAACGAACAGAAACTTATGTTTTGAATCTGAAATCGCCGACTACTATTCAACTTTAATTCAGGGTTTTAAGTCGGTCAAAAAGAAAGCAGGAATCCAATATACTCGATTCTTTGATTTGATTCCCAATCAAATGCTGTAAAATGGGGTATTTTTTGCTTTGAATCGATGTTCTTAACAACAATTTTGTTTAACAACGAATCAAACGCTACAACTTCAAGCACTCAGCCATAAAAGCAGGCATGGTAACCATTGTAACAAAAGGTTACATATAAAAATGTGTAGTTGACCTTTGAAATGCAATCTATATTCTTATACTGAGCTTGTGCATGGCTGCATTCACTCTGTCTTCGGTTATCATTTTGTGGGTATCATAGAAATCTAGTATTTCCATCGCTATGTTCTTCACCTGTCAATACAAACGATTAAAACGTCATAAACTACAACACAAAACGGTCCGTATGACAAGTGTTTGGATACCCTTTCGGCTACTCACCACATTCATGTCGGCTCGTAGATCTTCGAACCAGGCTGTATTATCTTTCTCCTTAAGAACACTAGCTACATAAATGCAGGCTAATCCGATCAAATGCGGTGGGTGTATGAGAATTAGATCCATCTTATAGGTGTCATTCACAAGTCCCCTAAACAATTCATTGAAAGTATTAGAACTAGAATTGTATAATGATGAAATCGTTTGGACTGCAAATTGGAATAAAGATAGTTAAGAGTCAAAACATGTTTGAGAAAAGTCAAACAGGTGATCTTGTTCTTACCAAATCAATTGAGTTGCATCACTCATACCGGCATCATGAACCAACCTGTTCATCTCAAAACGAGCACCTTAGGTTATAAATAAATGTAGAAACTTTTACTCATTTACTTTTGAATAGGTCAATTTACATTATTATTGTGAAAATACCGTTTTTTAGTCATTATTCACATATCACGTATAATGTATATATAAATGTGTATTTTAAAAAAAGAGTAAACTTCCGTTTTGCTCCCTGTGGTTTGGTCATTTTAATGGTTTTACTCCAATAGTTTAAAAATAGCCATTTTCCTCCCTGATCTTTCGAGTTTGTCGCCAGTTTGCTCCCTAATCTTTCGAGTTTGTCGCCATTTTCCTCCCTGATGGAGTTAGAGGCTGGGAGCAAAATGAAGATAAGTTAGATAAATCAGGGAGGAAAATGGCTATTTTTAAACTATTGGAGCAAAACCGTTAAAATGACCAAACCACAGGGAGCAAAACGGAAGTTTACTCAAAAAAAAAAAAAAACAAGCCGAGCGACTCGCGAGCTGCTCGAGATCGGCTCGAGAAAAAGCTTGAAACAAGCCGAGCCTTATCGAACCCGAGCTGAGCTTATGCCTGAATAAAAGCTCGTTTATTTATCGAGTCCGAGCTCGAGCCTGCTGTGTGAAGCTTGTCGGGCTCGTCGAACCTTAGTGTAGTATTCGTTTTTATTAATATTTAATAACATTTACCTCTTATTTAGAGTTGTCTAGTAAACGAGCCGAGCCGAGCTTATTTAAACTTGGTTATGAGCCAAGCCCAAATCTAAATATAAGCTTGTTTAGTAAATGAGCCCGAGCTTCACTTATCGAGTTCGCAAGCCTAAACGAGTGTGTTATTTATATTATTTTTATTTAACATATTAATTAATTGATAATAAACGAGCCGAGCTCAAGCTTGAGAAACTACCAACGAGCCGAACTTGAGCTTTGAAAACAAAGCTCGAGCCTGGTCGAGCTCGGGCTCGACTCAGCTCATTTGCACCCCTAATGGTCACACATATAGCTGCCTAACTGATATACACTTGTAAAAGAAATTACATACTGAGGCAACGATTGATAAGGGTGAAAAACAATAAGGTAATAGTTTAGTGCTTCCAAAATTTTCATTTCCATTTCAAGTATCTCTTTTATTTCACATCGGTACTTTTCATCTAGATCTGCAAACAAAGATGCCATGTTGCTAATACTGCAATTCCCGAATATAAAATGTTAATTAGGATAATGATATTGTTTTAAGTTAAAGAAAAGGTGTTACTGAGTTTCTTAATGTAGAATACAAGAAGTCTTGCTTGCACAGTGCTTTCTTCGGATTTTGCCGCCAAATACAAGCAAGATGGTGCCAGTAAACGTGGGTCATATTCAGTCATACTTCTCCTAAAAGGACAGAAAACAGAAATTTAGTGGAATTTTCGTTATTAATCTTAGTTACTATAGAAAAAAGATATAAAACCAAAATGGAACAAGAATGTGATTACAAGCAATGAAACTGTAAATCACAGAAACTCGAGGTGGCAATCAAGGCCCAATAAAAGTCAAAACTAAAGAAAAACGGGTCAAATTGGTTGAACAAATCAAATAGTTGAAAGTCACTAAAACGTATTTTTAATGCATACAACCATAGTTGTCTGTTTGTGCTTCACAATCCTAAATATCCAACCCGTGGCTTGACTTATAAGAGTCTAGATATTAAAGAATACATACAGACATACACACACACACACACACACACATATATATATATATATAGGGAGGAGTTCATGCGAGAACCACCCTTATTGCGAGAACCGCGAGAACCAATGTGAACACAACCTAAAATAGCTAAAAAAAACCTAACCCCCCCCCCCCCCAAGCTAAAATGCTAAAAACTAAACCCCCAAAAAAATCTAAAATTTTTTTTTTTTTTTTAATATTTTTTATGCTCAAATCGCTACTTTTAGTGGCAAAAAAAAAAAAAAATTTAAATTTTTTTTTTTTTTTTGCTTCGAAAAGTAGCGATTTTTATATAAAAAATATTAAAAAAAAAAAAATTGTGTGATTTTTAGCTATTTTTAGGCATTTTTGGTTGTGTTCACATTGGTTCTCGCGGTTCTCGCAATAAGAGGTGGTTCTCGCATGATCTTCTCCCTATATATATATATATATGTATATATGTATATGTATATATCTATATGTAATACACATGTAAAAGCAAAATTTATGTATAATTGCTAATTAACTTATAGCCGCACAAATTTGTTAAGTATAATATGCATTTTGCTGCAAAGGATTTGAAATCTGTTGTTATTTAGAAATACTAATTAGTTCAAAAAAAAAAACTCTTGACCCGTTACACACACGCACACACAATTTTTTCCCACTTTGACAAATCATCTGAAATAGAAAAAAATACCTTGTAATATACACGTCTCATATATGTTACAGCAGTCGCCACAACCCTGAAATAGTAACCAATGCAATAAAGTAATTGAGAAACCGTATGAACTATATGGTAAGATGTTCCTGAGTATACTTTATCGTTTATTCCTCTAAATTACAAACATTTACCCAAAACAAAAAGTTTATGAAAGGACTAATGATTTCATAACTAATTAACCGAATCAACACGGAAATAAAGCTAATGGAGCCGAAGAAATTTATCGAAAATAAAAAAACAAAACTTGAGGCTAACCTTTGCCTCACTTTCACACTTTGAGCCAATTTCGCAATGTCTGGAATGAAAAACAAAACGAGAAAAAATACGAGATTACATGATATTTTACAACCGATGCCATTAACTAAAATCATAATAATAAAGAAAACAAGATCAACAAGTCCAGCTTATTATAATAACCCCATCAGAGCAACGTTCAATACGGTATCAATACGTAAAGCCTCGATCTTAAAGCACAAATGCAATCACCAACTTTTTGCAATACAAACCCTTTACAGAAAAATGTATAACCATATCAACAGCCCCAAATTTATCCCAATATTTTTATCAAAAACAGATAAACAACAAAATATGATCATATCCTAATATCCATAAGTTTTATCTAGTCATGTATAATCAATCAATAATACCAAACCACCAATGCAAACTAATTATAGATAAAAAATACAGGAAAATAGACCTAAAAATACAGATAAATACAGATATACATACAATTGGACATATGCAATTTGATTAACTTGAAATCATCAAGGGTAATTCCCCTTTGTTTATCAAGATTATGCACCACATCCACTTCTTCTTGTTCCAACAGTTCTTTGCTACACCCACAAAAATGAAAATGAAAATGAAAACAGAAACAATATCATTAATAATTAGTATTGAAAGTTATGGGTGGGAAAAATAAGTGAATGGAGCAGTGATGGAACGATCAAACGACAATCGAAGAGATGAAACCCTAGGAATCTTACTAGTGCGTTGATGCCCAGAAATTAGTCGCCATTGTTGTTGTTGTGAGAATGGAGTTGCAGAAAGAAAGAAATCGCAGGTTATCGAATTGGGTTTTGGGCTGTTCAATGTGGCCTAACTTTTATATGAATTTTGATACAGGCCCATGTCTATTTTATACATCTAACAACCATATATGTTTTCTTAACCACAATTCTAGATTTTCTAAAATAAATACATCGTCACCTACACCGTACAACATTTGCACTCTCAATATTTTTATTATTGTAGAGCATACCATTTAACGACTAAGATGTCCTCCGCGAGACATATGACTATATAAGTAGAGTTGTAGAGGTGAAAAAACCCCGGGTTGGAAACCGGAACCGGCTTATAACATGAACCAAAACCGTTTCTGGAAGCTGGTTGGTTAAACCTGATTTGGGCTTGAACTGACGTGTAGGGTTGAAATCGGTTTTTACCTTGTTGTTGACATTGGCTAAACACAAACCAAATTAAAATAATGTAAATAAGCAATATATTTGTGTTTATGGTTGTTGTATCAGCAACATATTTGTGTTTATGGTTGTTGTACCATTGGCTTTTCGAGTTTTTCAAAAAAATTGATTTTTTTTCTTTCTACTTCTAAAGTTTTAATCTTTGGCAATTTAAGTTTAAAGTTTCAATCTTTGGTAATTTAACCCCTTTGATTAATTTGATTTTTCGCTTCTAATACAAAAGTTTTCATCTTTTGTAATTCTACCCTTTTGATTTTTTTTTTACTTTTAACCTAAAAGTTTTTCATCTTTTGCAATTTAACCCCAACACTTTTTTACTTTCAACTTTGGTCCCTTGTACTTTTCATCTTTCACAAGTTTTTCGTTTAACGTTTCATTCTATTTTTTCCGAGTTAACACGCCCCAACGTGCGTGTGAGGTTCAACGTTTTTCATCTATTTTTTCCTGTTTGCCAGGATCGTCGCAGCGCATCTAGTTTTCCCCGTTTAATAGGTCTGTCGCAACGTGCGGGTCAGAGATCGACTTAGTTTTTCTTTTTCTATGTTTTACACACAGGCTCGCGGTCATGTGAGAAACAATTGTCTTTCATCTAATATGATATATAACTAACGAATCCCCCATCGCATTGTGGCGGGTGGTCATTCTAGTTGAATAAAACTTGGTTTCAACTTGAAGCAGTCATTTCCTGGCCAAAAATTGATTTGTGCACCTCTGTATATAAATCAATTTCAGTTAAATTATACTACATATACATTTACAAGATGGGGGAATAGTGTCAGGCAGCTGCCTGGCACTTCCCTATTTGACCAACTTATTTTTAATTTAATTTTGTCCTCGGTTTAAAATTACGCTTTCGTCCTTTGTTTAAAATTACGTTTTTGCCCCCAGCTCAAAATAAAATTATAATCTTGCACCTAGCTCAAAATTACCCTTTTGCCCTCGGTTCAAAAACTCACTTTTAATTTTATTCTTAGTTTAAAATTACGGTTTCGCCCAATTTAAAATTACGCTTTCGTCCTTTGTTTAAAATTACGTTTTTACCCCCAGCTCAAAATAAAATTATAATTTTGCCCCTAGCTCAAAATTACGCTTTTGCCCTCGGTTCAAAAACTCACTTTTAATTTTGTTCCCAGTTTAAAATTACGGTTTCACCCTCCGTTTAAAATTACGTTTTTGCACCCAGTTCAAAATAAAATGTTGTTTTTTTCCTCTAGCTCAAAATTACGCTTCTGCCCTCAGCACAAAATTACGTTTTTGCCCACAGTTCAAAATAAAATTATGTTTTCCCCCCTGTTATGGGTCATTTTCTAAACATACATATCTTGACCAATATCCTGCTTTTTATTGTTTATTTGTGACCAGGATGCTGGACGAGGATATTGCTAACATCTTGGGCGATATCCTGAGGTTGATCGAATTAATCATGTGCAGGTTAAAGACTGGGACTTGCCAACGGTCAAATGGACTTCATCTCCTCAAGACTCGGGCGTATTTGTTATGGGAGAGACGTTGAACCCGAAAGACTAGGTCTACAACGTTCGACTGAGGAATATTCGCTGGATCCCGGTTATTTAGGATAGTTTGTTACATTTGTTTTACTATAAATAGATGGGGGCGGATCAGATTAAGGCACAACGAAACTTTCACACACTCTCGAACACTTTTGCTCTCTAGCTTTCAGCAAACACTACACACAAACACTTGTATTCAAATCACATTGTAACACCTAGTTGATTCGCTCTACATCCTGCACTGTATCCCGATATTTGAAGCAATAGAAGAACAAGGCAGCTGCGATTGTCAGCTCCCGAGGTTTTGTGTCGGCGATCTAGATTGATCAAGGGCTTTCCTCGTACATCACGTGTCAACCTTTACTTTTCTGCTCATTGTTTGATCACAGATACAACTCTATATCTTGAGTCGTATCCTGAAACTGTTTTTATAACTAACTTGGTTAACATATTTTTCACACATAATTTTAGCACACTACCTCACTTAACTAATTTGATCACTAAATTGCTTCGGTAATTTTTTACCAAAACAATTTGGCGCCCACCGTGGGGCAAGTGGTGCTCTCTTTACTAAAAATCTTTGTGAAATCATTAATCGGTTTTCCGTTTTCAAAACTTTTTGCCACATTGTTTACAATGGCCTCAAGATCAAACATGAGCTCCTCCACTATGTCTGCTGCAACCTCTGCTACTACCGGTTCGGTGCTTCCACCACCTCCTCCAAGGATGCCATTTTCTTCACAACCTCAAGATGTTATCCCTACTCGGAGTGTTCAGGGATCTGCTCCCGTTTTAGCCTCTAATGATGAAATTCTAACTTTATTTGGAAGTGTGCAGGAACAAATGAGGCAGCAACAGGAAACTAACCAAATGCTGTTAAGAGAAATACAACTCTTAAAAGCTAGCTCGAGTAGACCTGCTGAAGAAACTGTCACTCCTATACAGCCCAGGGCTTTGAACTTCAGTTCCGCAGTTTACACTGAGGATAACAGGGGGAATATCGTCCCAAGCCATTCTCAGAATCATACCCCTGAGATACCCTCCTCGGTCAGGATGTCGACTGTGAGGAGTTCAGGATATGCCTCAGGATATGGCCAAAATCCTCAGACCGGTAATGTGTCAAATAATAATATTCTTGCTACTAACAACAATGGGTCTTTGCAGGATGCAGGTATGACGTCAACATTTACCAGGGAGCTCCAGAAATTGAAGGACATGATATCCAGTGTACCTGGAGTGGTCCGATTTCAGACTCCCAACATGAAACTGTATGACGGGACTACGGATCCTGAAGAGCATATTGCCCAGTATAGGGAAAGAATGGAGATTAACCCTATCCCTCCGGAGCTCAAGGAAACATGCTTGTGCAAGGGTTTTGGATCTACCCTGACAGGATCAGCCTTAAAATGGCTGTTAAATGTTCCTCCTCACTCAATTACTTCGTTTGCTCATTTGGTTAATTTATTTAACAGTCAATTTTCTTGTAGTCGGAGTTTTGATAAACTAACCAGTGACCTTTACAGGATAACTCAAGGATCTCAGGAATCCTTGAGGGATTATGTGAACAAGTTCAGTCGAGAATCCTTGGACATCCCACATCTTGATGTTGCAACAGCTGTGCAAGCTTTTAAGATGGGGTTACAAAAGGATTATCAGTTTTATCAGGATCTTGTAATGAATCCCTGCAGGAATCTCGACGAAGCTCGTAACAGGGCTTTGAGATACATCCGTTTGGAAGATGACAAGAAGATGCAAGAGAGGATGAATTCTACCTCAACTTATGATTCAACCAACAGGAAATCAGAATCCTCATATAAGCCATATCACTCCAAGCCATATGGCAGAAATTATAACAAGAAAGTGAATGCTGTTGAAGATGAGGATCCTGAAGAATATCCTGACTTGTCTGAATACTGCTTTTCTGTTAATATACCTGAGTTAATGTATGCTATGCAGGGTTTAGGGGACAAAGCTAGGTGGCCTCGAAAGAACCAGCAGAAAGCTGATTGGAAGGATAAATCCAAATGGTGTGCCTTCCATGAAGACTTCGGACATATGACCGAGGATTGCATTGCTTTAAGGAAAGAAATAAGTTACCTGTTAAGCAAAGGGTATCTGAAGGACTTGCTGGGAAGAAAGAAGAATAAAGGGCAGGATCCCGAGAAGGATCCTGAACGAGCAGCATCACCCCCAGCAGATGCCAAGATAATTAACTTTATTTCAGGAGGATCCGACATTTGTGGGACTTCGTATTCGGCGGCTAAGAGACATGCAAAGGAAGCTAAGAGTGAAAGGGGAGACAAACCAGTCAGGATGACTACCCTCACAACTGATAAAGTGATCACTTTCGATAGTGATGACAGGGATACTGTTCAGGATCCTCACCATGATGCTTTGGTAATAACATTATATGTGGCTAACCATTTTGTACGCAGGATATTGGTGGACAACGGTAGTTCTGTCAATATTATTCAGCTGGAAACATTGAAAAGGATGAATGTATCTCCGATGGACATTACTTCGAAGTCCACTGTGCTCGTTGGTTTCAGTGGAGAAGCTAGAAATACTGTAGGGGAGATAAAGTTACCAGTATATGTTGAAGGGGTCAACTCGATACAACGCTTCTGTGTGATGGACTCCTTATCCTGCTATAACATCATACTAGGCAGGCCATGGATCCATGACATGAAGGTTGCGCCTTCAACTTATCACCAATGCATCAAGATTCCAATCCCTTGGGGGGTCGTCAAAGTTGATAGTGATCAGCAGGAGGCGAAGGAATGCTACACATCCTCGATGAAATCCTCGACCAAGCCTAATCCAGCATAGCAATTAAAGATGCGGGCCCGGGATACCTTGGAAGCTTCGGAGCAGGATGTGAAGAAAGTTATCCTGGATCAGGATAATCCTGATATCTCGGTGCTCGTCGGAACCAGTATCCCTCGGGATATTGAAGAACAATTAACTGACTTTTTGAAGTGCAGGATGTCAACGTTTGCATGGAAGCATGAGGATATGACAGGTATATCCAAAGACATTATTACTCACAAGCTTGGAATTGACAGGTCGTTCGAGCCTGTTCAGCAAAAAAGAAGGAAGTTTGCTCCTGAGCGAAATATAATCATCCAAGAGGAAGTTGAAAGATTGTTAAAGTCCAAAATGATCAGAGAAGTCAAGTTTCCAAGATGGTTGGCGAATGTGGTCGTAGTGCAGAAGAAAAATGGGAAATGGAGAGTCTGTGTAGATTACACAGACTTGAATAAGGCTTGTCCTAAAGACCCATTCCCCCTTTCTCATATCGATGCAATGGTGGATGCTACTGCTGGGCATGAGATGTTAACGTTCATGGACGCGTCCTCAGGATTTCAGCAGATTCAAATGGAGCCTTCGGACCAGGAGGATACTGCTTTCAAGACACCAACAGGTATTTATTGCTATACTGCTATGCCTTTCGGTTTGAAAAATGCAGGTGCAACATACCAGATATTGGTGAATATGATGTTCAAAGATAAGCTGGGGGACACCATGGAGGTATATATTGACGATATGGTAGTAAAATTTAGAAAGGCTGAGGATCACCTCCAGGATATCAAGGGAGCATTTGATATCCTGGATCAATACAACATGAAGCTAAATCCTGCTAAGTGCCATTTCGGAGTAGGGGCAGGAAAGTTTTTAGGATATATGGTGACTAAAAGAGGAATAGAGGCAAGCCCGGAGCAGATTAAAGCCATCCTGGATATCAAATCACCTTCAAATATGAAGGATGTTCAACGACTAACAGGCCGAGTAGCAGCGTTGAACAGATTTATGTCAAGATCCTCGGAAAAGTGCAAGGAATTTTATGATATCCTCAAAAAGAACAAGAAGTTCGAATGGGGAGCAAAGCATGAAGCAGCCTTGCAGGATTTGAAGCGATATCTCTCAACTACACCTCTATTGATAAAGCCTGAGAATGGTGAACCACTATCCCTATATCTCGCTGTATCAGGGAATGCTGTAAGTGCCGTTCTTATAAAAGACCATGAAGGTCAGCAATATCCTGTCTATTATGTTAGTAAAAGTTTGTTAGATGCTGAATCTAGATATTCTCATTTAGAAAAATTGATACTAGCATTAGTTATGGCATCAACGAAGCTTAGACATTACTTTGAGACACATAGAATTCATGTTAAAACAAATTATCCTGTCAAAAATGTGCTTAGGAAACCAGAGATGTCAGGTAGGATGGCCAAGTGGTCAGTGAAATTGAGTGCTTATGACTTAGTATAGGAACCTAGAAATGCCATAAAGTCTCAGGCTTTAGCTGACTTTGTGGCTGATTTCAGTAGTGACATTCAAAATGAAGTAGATTTAGAAGTACAGCAGCTAGGAGAAAACTTAGAATGCTGGACATTATATACTGATGGTGCATCTAACGTAAGAGGTGTAGGTTTAGGTATACTACTAAAATCGCCACAGGGGGACATATTACCCCAGGCTATTAGGTGTGAATTTCCTGCTACTAACAATGAGGCAGAATATGAGGCTTTAATTGCAGGATTAGAGTTGGCTAAAAATATGAATATCAAGAATTTGCAAGTGTATGTTGACTCCTTGTTAATCACTAATCATTTTAATGGAACCTATGCAGTTAAAGGAGAGAAGTTAATCGAGTATCTCGAAATTCTCAAAAAAAAAAAATTAGCAGGATATTTCGATATTTTTACACTTGAACAGGTACCAAGAGAGGATAATGCTGAAGCTGATGCCTTAGCAAATCTGGGATCATCGGTCAGGATACCAGAAGGGACCCGAATACCAGTATTACATATCCTATATCCTGCGACGAATCCTCAGGATAAGGAAGTAATAGGTATTCAGAATCCTGATGAGGAGTATCCTGAGGAGGATCCTAAGTCCTGGACGGCTCCAATCATGAGATATCTCAAGGAAGGACACATCCCAAAGAATGAGAATCCTAAGGCATTTAGGATGAAGGTATCACGATTCACTATTATAAATAATGTTTTATACAAGAAATCTCTTGCAGGACCGTATCTGAGGTGCTTGGAGGATCCCGAAACCAAAGAAGTACTTCAGGATATACATGAAGGGGATTGTGGCAACCATACTGGGGGCAGGTCTTTATTCTCAAAAATATTAAGGACATGATATTATTGGCCGACAATGAGGAGAGATGCCACAGAATATGTTCGAAGATGTGACGCCTGTCAAAGACATAGTAATATACTACATCAGCCTGCTGAGCCGTTATATCCTATTGTTTCCCCTTGGCCATTTATGAAGTGGGGTATGGATATAGTGGGAAAGCTTCCAAAGGCTCCAGGAGGGAAGGTTTTTATGTTGGCAATGACAGATTATTTCTCCAAATGGGTTGAAGCCGAGGCGTTTGTCCAAGTCAGGGATCAAGAAGTGGTGTCCTTCATAAAGAGAAATATCCTGACCAGATTCGGAGTACCAGCCGAGATAATCTGTGACAATGGTTCTCAGTTTATAAGTAAGAGGACTACTTACTTTTGCAAGAGTTGGGGAATCAAAATGATTACGTCTACTCCGGTACATCCTTAAGCAAATGGACAAGTTGAATCCTCAAACAAGATAATTGTCAACAACTTGAAGAAAAGATTAGGGGCCAAGAAAGGAAGATGGGCAGAAGAATTACCCTTTGTTTTGTGGGCTGATAGAACCACGATAAAAAATGCAACTGGTCAAACCCAATTTTCCTTAGTATTCGGAGCAGAGGCAGTGATCCCGACAGAAATGGTGATACCTACAGCAAGATCCAACCTCGGGAATCCTGAGCAGAATCCTGAAGTCCTACCAGGAATTGGATACTATTGATGAAACAAGAGATGCAGCAAGGCTGAGGATGGCAGCATATCAACAAAGAATATCCAGAGCATATAACAAGAATATTAGGACCAGAAGATTTAAGGTTGGAGATTGGGTATTAAGAAAGGCTTTTCAGAATACTACTAATTCTGCTGACGGAAAGTTAGCTCCAAAATGGGAAGGACCATATGAGGTTGAATCAGAATCAGGAAAAGGTGCATACCGACTCAGGAATATGGAGGGGGATATGCTACCGAGATCTTGGAATGCTATACACCTCAAGCTTTATTTCAAGTGAGTTTGGGATTTAATTCCTAATTCAGGATGGTATGAATTCTATCTTTTTTAATATGTTTGATTTGATTTGTTCTTTGAAACCCAATACTAACTTAAGCATCGGAGGGGTGTTAGCCAAGCTAACACCCACCTTAGTTTAAGGATGTTTTGCAGTATATGCTCCAGGATATAGCTCCAGGATGCTCACTCAGGATACTTCGGAAGATTAGAGGATTGGCCCCCTCTCTCACGTATAAGGGATCCTGATCCCTTCACAGGTTTAAAGGTATTCACCTTTCTTTCGAATTGGGTTTAAACACCCCGCCTGGAGTGCAAGTTATTCGGGAATAGTTCAAGGTGGCGGGACCAGTCCATGTAAAAGTGGCTGACAATTTCGTTACTGTTGGCTATATCCTGAATCCTAAAGGTATATGAGGATTGATCACCCTCTCTCACGAAAGGGTATTTTCATACTCTCTAAGGGTTAAAGGTTTTCACCTTTCTAAGCCTTGGAGTTTATACACTCCCGCCTGTAGCGCACGAAAATTTGGGATTTCCTCCAGGATACGAGGGATTTATCTCCAGTACATTTTTTGGTTTTACCCCTGTAACACGAAAAATTGTCTATACAATTGGAATTGATGACCAAAAGATTTCTAAGTATTCGAAGACATTGTGCACAAGGGACATCCCTACTGAGGCAATTGTGTAAAGCTCAAAGGATAAAGCTCGGACCTAATACACTGAGTGTCTCAGACAGGGGACATCTTTATTGGAAGAATTACAAGGGGATTGAAGTTTAAAAATAGGGTTATACCCTATTCCTGGTATGATCTTTCCTTTGTAAACGTTCTTTAAGTTTTTGACAGTACTATGTTTTATAAAAGGTTAAACATCCTGATTAGGATAAATTCTCGGGATATATTCCCGAAATATATTTTCAAAATACTTTTCAGGATATTTGATTAAGATATATGAAACTGGTACTAGTCTGAAACTTCAATCAAGCAAGTATCGTCATAACAGGTTTTAAAATGGACTATCTTTTAATTTTTTCTAAAGGTGATTGAATTTTTAGAAATCCTACTTAATAAAATTTTTTCATGATGTATCACTGAATATATTTTTTAAACCTAAGGTCTGTAATGAGAAAGACAAAAAGTGATAGCAAGAAAAATGAAAGATGAAATTATTGGAAATAAACGGTACTAGCTGATAACCGAAGGCTTCATCCTGAAACCCAGGATCCATCCGCCTTCGGCTATCAAATTGTTTTGATACGGAAATAAAAATTGTTCATAAGACATAAAATTGTTCAAACAAAAGGAAATAAGTTTTAGGGGGTAGTGCCATCTTTGTTTGCGATAGTTTCAGCAGCATCCGTCTCAGGATCCCCCTCAGTATCCCTTTCAGCATCGTTAGCTTTTTCTGCTACTTTAGAAGATCCTTCGGCAGCTGGTGTGGTGGAAATGCCTCCAAGATTCTTTAGCTTCGTTTCCCAGGCACCAACGTCCCAAGAAGGGCATTCAAAACCTAGTGTTTTGGCTTCATGGGTCATCTTCAGCCTGGCTTGGAGAAGAGAAGTGACGACGGAACTCTTAAGGCTGTCCCGGTAGCTGATCATATCCCGTTCATGTTGCGCATGGGCAGCTTCAAGATCGGCTTGGGCTTGAAGAGTAGCTTTGTTGAGAGCAGTCTGGTGTTCTTGAATCATAGCCTTGAACTTCTCCTCGTAATGACGAGATTTGGCGGCTGCAATCATGCCTTGATCGGAGATCGTGACTTCAGCTTTCTTTAATTTAGATTCAAGTGTCTTGTTGAGCCCGCAGGATTCCTGATACAGATGAACCAGACGTTCAAGACCCTGCAAAAATAAGAAGAAAGGTATTGATAAATCCATGTGAATGGCATAAGCCGCAAAATATGGTTTGAGAATATTAACCTGGTTGAGAAAGGAGGTCATAAACTTGCTAGCTTCGGTGAACCCATAGTTCTCATAGGGAAATGTGTCAGAAATAACGGGGGAATCGGGTTCTTTCCTTTTACGGGAGCTTGAACTCCGGGGCTTGGTAGCTGGCGAGGGTTTGATAATGGCAATGGCCTTGGAACCACTGGGTTTGGATGAGGCTGTGGCCTTAGGACTAGGTTCCTTCTTGATCTGAACCTGATCAGAATAGTTGTCCAACTCGTCGAGGTCAAAGACTTCAGGGATCTTGGCCGGTGCTGCATAAAGGAAAAAGTTTTACATTATTGTTACTTTTCATTCTATTATGCTATACTAACTAACTATTTTAAAAGTAATCCTTACCAGACATTTCAGATGACGAGTATTGACTGGAACTCGGGATGTGTGTGGTGAAACTCCTGTCTATTGCAGGTAATTGGTAAACAGTGTTGATTCTTTCTTCTGATTCAGCGGTAGGAGGAGCTACTTCCTTGAAATTTACTGCAAAAGAACCAAAAAGAAGAATATTAGCAAAAGATAAAAATCTAAAGGTACATGGGAGTATTAATAACTCTACCGGTGGTTAACCACTCCACCGGAAGGCTAGCACCCTCAGCAATGGAGTCTCGTTTGACGAAAAAGAACTTGCGTTGCCATCCATCTTCGTTTTTTGTGGCTTTAAGAATAAGGGGTTTGTTGGAAGTCGAAAAAAGCAAAAAAACGGCTAGAACCATGAGATCGAAGGCGGTAAGCGATGGGCAGATCTTCAATACAAAGGTCAGGACAGTGAAGGTTTTTAATTTGGTTTAGAACAATTAATACCCTCCAGACCATGGGCATGGTCTGAGCAAAAGAAATGCCTGTGGTACGGAAAAATTGCATCATAAATTCGGGAAAAGGGTATCGGAGACCTAGCGAGAAAGGGTATGCTGGAAAGCAAACCCAATCTGTGGAAGATACATCCGATCGAATTGACCGATCGAACGGTCTAAAGACTGTGTTATCAGGAAAAGCACCGGAAGCTCTCAAAGCCGCAATGTCTGCATTATCAAAGGCACAGACTTCTTTCTCAGGATTTTTGAGAAGATTCTGCTGGGTAAAAGTCTCGGATGATTCACCGGTTTGGGAATGAGTCCTAGTGGCCATGGCAGGTGAAGAAAGAAAGATTGATAAAAGATGAACAAGAAGTGGGGAATTACCTGGAGACTCTGTTGAAGATATCTGCTTTTCAAACAAGAAGAGAAAAGATATAGGGGCATTGTGGATCTCCATCGAGTTAAAAGCGCGTTGGAGGTTATGATGTGATTTTGACCGTCGTCTAGATTTAATTGCTTTAATTTATGAGATAAAACTTTTAAAATATATCCGTTGGATTGGTATACCAACCGATATATTTGGGGACAATTGTTATGGGTTATTTTCTAAACATACATATCTTGACCAATATCCTGCTTTTTATTGTTTATTTGTGACCAGGATGCTGGACGAGGATATTGCTAACATCTTGGGCGATATCCTGAGGTTGATCGAATTAATCACGTGCAGGTTAAAGACTGGGACTTGCCAACGGTCAAATGGACTTCATCTCCTCAAAACTCGGGCGTAATTGTTATGGGAGAGACGTTGAACCCGAAAGACTAGGTCTACAACGTTCGACTGAGGAATATTCGCTGGATCCCGGTTATTTAGGATAGTTTGTTACATTTGTTTTACTATAAATAGATGGGGGCGGATCAGATTAAGGCACAACGAAACTTTCACACACTCTCGAACACTTTTGCTCTCTAGCTTTCAGCAAACACTACACACAAACACTTGTATTCAAATCACATTGTAACACCTAGTTGATTCGCTCTACATCCTGCACTGTATCCCGATATTTGAAGCAATAGAAGAACAAGGCAGCTGCGATTGTCAGCTCCCGAGGTTTTGTGCCGGCGATCTAGATTGATCAAGGGCTTTCCTCGTACATCACGTGTCAACCTTTACTTTTCTGCTCATTGTTTGATCACAGATACAGCTCTATATCTTGAGTCGTATCCTGAAACTGTTTTTATAACTAACTTGGTTAACATATTTTTCACACATAATTTTAGCACACTACCTCACTTAACTAATTTGATCACTAAATTGCTTCGGTAATTTTTGACCAAAACACCCCCTAGCTCAAAATTATGATTTTGCTGTCAGTTTAAAATTATGATTTCGCCTCCAGTTCAAAATATAATTTACGATTTTGCCCTTTTTACAGGCATACATGTTATGAGAGAGAAATATAAACGCGGGCGGGCAAAAACTAGTTAGAATACATTAGTATGTAATTTTACATTTTTTTATTGACATTATTTATTCATATGATGGAAACTATATAAACGTTTCTTGCATGATAGTCTGATGGTTTATCGAATGCCACTGGTCATAATTTACGTTTTATCTTGTTTTAATAGTAAGTAGGGTATTGGTGGTATTCACTGAATATTGTTAATCGGTTATTACGGTTATAAATAAATTATATAATAATGTTGATATATTAACGGTTATAAATAAATTATTATATAATAATGTTGATACGAAAATGATAACAGTCGAGGGGGACGCCCCCACATCACCGGGACAGTGGTGGCGGGCCGGCTAACGTGAACGGTCTTCACGTTATGCTCCAAGTGAGTTGTTTATCTCGAGAGAGAATCTTTTGTGTCAAAAGTTTGGGTGAGGATTATTTTATATTCTTCAAATCAAACCTTTTATTTCTTTACCATTTTTCTCTGTAATTTTTAATTAAATAATATTTTTTAATATTTTTATTATTTTCAATTAAATAATATTTTTTAATACTTTTATCATTATATTTTCTATTTCTTTCACTCACAACC
The DNA here is from genome assembly GCA_030545235.1 of Helianthus tuberosus. Classification (NCBI taxonomy): domain Eukaryota; kingdom Viridiplantae; phylum Streptophyta; class Magnoliopsida; order Asterales; family Asteraceae; genus Helianthus; species Helianthus tuberosus. Next base: position 180,353,685 of record CM060351.1, read on the forward strand.
ATTTTCAAAATAACATTTTTTCTATTCTTTACTCACAAGTCACAATCACTTACAACCACTTTTTATAAAAGAAAAAGTCTCCTCACATCAATTGTGAATGGTAAGTATGTGGCCCTTTGAAGTTTGAAGGGATGCTTAAGTCAAGGGAGCTAATCAGCTAAAGAGGATGTATATGTTTAAGCTACAAACGAGAAATCAAGAAAGTTGAAATTGGAGCTTTCAAATAATGACAAGGATTGAAGTTTTCTTTAAGGAAAAGAATGCCATTACCCTAAAGACTTAAAACACAAATCGGTGGCATACGCCACCGACATGCATGTGCATTTCCATTTTTTACACATCAGTCCCTCTAACAACTTCCTTTTACTTTCTCTTTTTTACCTAACAGTCCCTCCAACAACTTCCTTCCTTGTAGGTGTTAGCTTTATATTTCATTTTTTATGCAAAAGTTAAATAAAAGCTCAATATAAAACACGGGAGAATAGAATTTTGAGAATCACCGACATGCAAAAGTTAAATAAAACCTCAATACATTTTGGTCCCTTACTTTTAGTTTTGTTAAATTGTGTTTTGAGTCTATTTCAACATTTCCTCTTTTCACCCATACTTTAAGTAAAATACATTTTTACCCATTGCTTTTAGTTTTGTTAAATTGTGTTTTGAGTCTCTTTCCTTTTGAAGTTAAACTTCAATTTTTCACACATACTTTGAGTAAAATACATTTTGGCCATCTACTTTTAGTTTTGTTAAATTGTGTTTTGAGTCCATTTACTTTCCAAGTTAAACTTCAATTACATTGCAATATTAGACCATTGAGTTTTAATCTTAAAAGTTTATAATGTTTCAACTTTATCGTTGTACCGTATATCTATACATTTTTAGCTTATTGCTTTCTTTAATTATTTTCTTTCGCTAATTTCTTTTTTTTTTAAACTAAACGTTTGGATTCAACCATACATTAGGTTAAACTGAATACGTCAAGACATGCGCTTGCGCATGCCATAGCGCTTGGACTAATCTGTTTGCAACGTGCCTACGACGCATCGCCCGCGGGTTGTATTATGAAAATTAAAATTTATGTGTCGGTATAAATTCGAGTTGGTGTACGTTTCGATGTAAACTTTTTTGGGGAACAAGTTAGGTCAAATATATTTTGTTTTTTGATTGTTTTATGTACGTTTCCAATTCTACGTTTCGACCCTACCGCAACACGCTAAGGGTATAATTTTTTCCGTTGATATGAATATCACTTTTGATTACACGTGTTAGTTTTTCCTTGATACACCTTTTATGTTTTTTTTTTGTACGTTTCCTATGTGTGAGTCGGGTCACATATAAATACGATATACTTTACATTTTTATCCAGCTACAATGCTATTGAGTTAACTTGGATACGTCAAAATGTGCGCTTTCATATGTTTAACGCATTACATAACGCTTCGACTAATCTATTCGATGTTTCCAATGTGCTTGCGCCGCAACGTGCGCGGGTTTCTCACTGACTTTGCCTCCCTGCCCCCATACTTTCACGATGTTGCAATTTTAGCCACTTGACTTTGGTATCTTCAAAGTTTCATAAAATGACAAATTTAGTCCCTAAACCTTCTACTTTGGATTTCCAAAACCATAACCTCATCTTTCAAACTTTGCCTACACCAACCCTCTACTTTGGTTTTCCACCAACACCCCCTTAGCTCTTACACAATTACGCCACCAACCCTCTTCTTTTACATTTCCACCAACACCCCCTCATCTTTTACACATTTCCGCCACCACCCCTATACTTTTACACTTTGTATTTTTTTGACTTTGCTATTTTACCCCTTGCACTATTACTCCATTTTTACACCCGCCAAACTTTAAAAATTTTGCAACTGTAAGCCCTAGACTATAACTCCTACTTTTGCAAATGCTAATGCATTGTGTTTTTCGAATGTCTTTGGCATTGTGTTGTACGCTTTGTGTCTACCTTTGTGATTTACGCTTTTTTTGTAATTGTCTTTTACACACTGCGTTTTACGAATCGTGTTTTGTCTTACTATATGTTTCCGCCCGTCGCGCGCCGCCGCAACGCGCGGCAGACAAAATCCTAGTTTATACTCTATCTTGCAACTTGATGAAGCGATAAGGATTGAAGAATGCATGTAACAAAAGAATCAAGAAAAGAGTTGTTATTATTATTACTAGAGGTGTAAATTGTGTTGGGCTAGCAAGTTTTTGGGTTGACGGTTTTGGGCATGGGCGAGGTGTGTGACAGCCCAAGGCCTAAACTCTAGGGAGGTCTGAAAGTTTTACTTTTTTAAATATATACTATGTATAAATTGTAATTAAATTATTTTGGAGCTAAGATAGATGAGTTGGCTAGTGACTTACATTTAAAGATAGATAATCTGGGTTTGACTGTTTGAGTCCCACTTCTATCATTTAGTTTTTATATAAGAGTGCATTTAAGGAATAAATTTTATGTGCATTTAAAATTGTTTGTTTTGTCCCTTTTATTTAATTTTAATATTTAATTTAATTTTGTGATATACTTTGTTTAAAGTGGTGTTTATTTTTCTAAAAAAAATACGTGCAGCCTCTTATGTCTGCATCGCGCAGACCACACATATATATTGTTATCTGCAGATTGTTTGTTTTTTGGAAGACGTTTCATTAAAAAAAACGTTTGCACAAACTCTTCTTGGTGCAAACTTGGCCCAGCCACTTTTAAGATTTTCTAAGGTCTGCAGATGGTTACACACCAACACCACCACCACCATCGTCCACCACCACCATCGTCCACCACCCACCACCGTCCAGCACCACCACCACCGTCTGTACACCACCACCAGTTTTTTTAGAAGTATACATACGTTAAAAAACAAGCAACATTCTTCTTGTAGTCTGCGGAGGTTTGATACACCTCTTCTTCTACAGATGTCTGCAGATGTGGTTCGCAGACTGCAGACAATTTACCTCTTGAAAAACAAACAATACCTAAATGACAAATATCTAATATATTTTATTATTATATAAAGTCTAACCGTAAATTATTTATTTTATTTACTTTATATATATAGTGATTTTTAGGTATTGAAAGTTGAAACTTGAATTTTCAGAGGAGACCGTTTTTCTTTACTCACCCTAGGCTCAAAATCTTTTGAGGATTCTCGGGGACGACCCTGCCCTTAAGTCCTACGAATTATATAAACTAATTTTTTTAAACGACGATTAACGTTATTGCAATAATCATAGCATTAGAATGACATACCGTAGCAGCTAACTAATGATTCGTTTCGTGAAGCTCTCCTAACATTCTTGATGGCAATTTGTTTGATCACATCTTCACAATTTATACTCTCTAAGATTTCGTTCTCGATTCCTATCCTCGCCAGTCTACTAAGTCTTTAATGGCACATTGTGGATCGTAAGTAAGATTTCAATAACTTCAATTTCGAAACACTCATTTTCGCAGATGTAAGCGTGACTGGAATAGTCAACAATACCGATTAGGGCTAAATTGTAAAAATCAAGAAAGGGAAACAAAAACAAACAAACCATGAGCGGTTGTGATGTTGTGGTGGTGGTTGTCGGTGAAAGTGGGCTAGGTTCATGCGGTGATTGTTTTGCATCATTGTTGTGCTTGTTTTTTTAATCATGTTTGTTGTTGTTCTAAACAAGCAATTGTGGATCTTTACTGACGGGTGCACTTCGGAATGTAGCAGATATGAATGAATATAACCCCAGTGTAGCTAATTACATATCTGTCACACCCCAACCGATGGCGGAATCATCGGGGCATGGCACTGAGTGAAACAGATTGTCCAGAAGTTTCCATAACAATTATCATTACCATTCAATTTATAATAACATGTCCCATACCATGTCTCAAACAGTAAACAAATTATTACAGATAAAGTCTAGGCAAATCATTCTGTTCCGACAACTCAGATTTATAAATAGCTAAATTGTTTATTGGTTTCTAGGACTCCTTCCCTAGCCTCAATTTCATCACCAGCAAGCTAAGCATAGAAACAACCTAAGCACCTGTCACATACGTTAAAATAAAGTCAATACATATAATGTAAAGGTGAGCCTATAAGTTTGATAATAGCATACAGAGTTCGAATTCGTTTACGCATAACCAGCACGTACACATAGTGAAATGAAGCACGTTAGTTATCGACATAGATCCATCGATACCAATGACTGTGGGTTGACTGCCCGAGGCAGTTCGCAATATTCTTGCAGCAGTTTTAGGAGCTTCGGTTCTCGATTCCTCAGATGATTTGCTGGCATTCTCATAAACATCACTCACGGCCTTTGCCACACTTTTAGCGATAATGGAAGCAAGGCGTTTGTCTCTCTTTTCTTGACGAGAAAGCATGTGACGGGATCCAGACGACATTGTCTGCAATAGACATCGCCACGGGACTCAACACATTGTATTCGAATCTCACCTCACACGTTTACTACTTACTAAAACTCAGTAACACGTACATTTACGCAAATATACAACACATAAAGCACAAATCACGTAAGCACATAGAGCACATAATCACATAATACCTAAGCACGTAGAGCAAGGAAACAGGAAAGCACATACGCATTTAATCACTAGAGGCGGTCAGAAAACAGAAACCTATCATTCCAAGTCTGCGTTTTAGTATATCGAATAGCGTAGTTTAAGCATTCACTGTAGCATGAAGTTGTCTGTGATTCAACGATTTGCTAACGTTTTGGGGTAGAATTGCAGTGCGAGTCGTGTGAGTCGGTCGAAGTGGATGTACAAATTGATTAATTCTTCCGAAATTAAGCACATAAACAGGTAGAAGCATATAAAACACATAAAATCGACAAATTTGAAACACATGAAATCGAGAGAGATAGATTGTCTGCGGCTAGTAGACTTCGACTAACCAAGTAATTCAACTATTCACAAGGACCCGTTGTACACGTTTGACTTCCGGGAATATGCCCTTGCCTCGATTCTTGGGCGTTGGCACACATCCTGTTGGTCCTATCGTGACTTCAGGTCGTTGGAGTCCGTCGAACTTTGGTGAGAGTTTTGTAAGATGCGCGGAACAAGTCGTCAAGGTTAGGGTTTCACTCCTGGCTTAACAACTTCGTCCCCTATTTTGGTAAAATAGAGGAGATTATTCATCAAAATATGGATTTCACTCCTGATTCGGTATAATTCTCCTCGTTTGTATTTAAAAATACGGGTTGATTAAACAACTTTAGTCGAGAGTTTGCGGTTTTCACACCTATTCTCGGCTTTGTTGCCCATTCATAGTTGAAAATTCGAGTGCAGTGATAGTGTAGCGTGCGCGAGAAATACGAGGAAATAGTAGCAAACTCATACAAAATCTCTAACGATCATGCATAAGTTGGTCTGTTGGTTCTTAACTATAGTCTAGGTTTCTAAGACTTCGACCCGGACTAGGTCGAGTCTTGCCTAATTCCCTATAGTTATGGCTCTGATACCAATCTGTCACACCCCAACCGATGGTGGAATCATCGGGGCATGGCACTAAGCGAAACAGATTGTCCAGAAGTTTCCATAACAATTATCATTACCATTCAATTTATAATAACATGTCCCATACCATGTCTCAAACAGTAAACAAATTATTACAGATAAAGTCTAGGCAAATCATTCTGTTCCGACAACTCAGATTTATAAATAGCTAAATTGTTTATTGGTTTCTAGGACTCCTTCCCTAGCCTCAATTTCATCACCAGCAAGCTAAGCATAGAAACAACCTAAGCACCTGTCACATACGTTAAAATAAAGTCAATACATATAATGTAAAGGTGAGCCTACAAGTTTGATAATAGCATATAGAGTTCGAATTCGTTTACGCATAACCAGCACGTACACATAGTGAAATGAAGCACGTTAGTTATCGACATAGATCCATCGATACCAATGAATGCGGGTTGACTGCCCGAGGCAGTTCGCAATACATGATTACCACCGTAATCCATGCAAGTAAGAGATCCTTAACAACCCCCGTGTGAACGGGTGCTGAGTCTAAACTATAGTACTATCGTTGCTAAGGCAGGTAGACAACATTCCATGTGTAAACATAACAAACAAGCATTCATAAGCCACGTATAACATGCATTAACAGTCAGCGTTCAAATAGTTTGAGTAATGTGATAGTTGTGGTTTGAATATTCGTAACGTATGTAACACCCAAAAGTGCTTAAAGCAAAAGGGGATCGAGTATACTCACAGCGATTGATGGATTGAAGGGAGCGCTTAGCGAGTATGGTTAGCCTGAATAGATTTGGTAGCATAATGATAAGCGAAACGTAAAACGGAAAACAAGTGATGGAGAGTCGGACAGCTGGTCGATCGGACGGTAGTCCGATCGGACGGCTGACCGTTCGGTTGACAGTCTGCTCGGACGGCTGTCCGGTCGGTTGGTAGGCCGATCGGATGGCTGTTCGAGTGGATTGTTTCTTCCTTTGAATAGGATGTGTTTGTGTATGATGGTTTGACTTTTGAAGTTTTCATTGTTGCATTTGAAAACATTGAAGTACCTTTACCTTTCAGGTCGGTCGATCGGACGGCTGTTCGATCGGCCGGTAACTCGATCGGTTAGGCATTTAAATGAATTGCAATGTTTAGTCTTTGGGTCGGACAGGTGTTCGATCAGACAGGTGTTCGATCGGACAGGTCAACAAGTCAAAGACTTTAATGAAGTATGGTGCAGTGGATCGGATGGTTGATCGATCGAATAGCACCACCGCTGTTCGATCGGACAACAGAGTGTCACCTGATCGGAACGGCTGTTCGATCGGGTGGCACTTCTAGTGCATTGAACATGTTGAAGAATCGATTAAGTATTGAAGCATAGTATCTCATGATCCGAAGAGTAATCCGATCGGACAGGTGTTCGATCGAACAACAGCCCGTTCAATACCAGTTTTCAAAATAACTTGGTTGTGTGGGACCATGTGCTAGTCGATCGGCTGGCCAGTCGATCGGCTGACTATCCGATCGGCTGGCTGTCCATTCGGACAACAGTCCGATCGGTCAGCATTCTGACCTGATCAGCCCTCTCGTCTAACACTTGGTTGTTCTGTTTGTTTGTCGTTTTATCGAGGTATTTTGACAGCGAGTAAAACCATAGATGCCTCGTCCTTACTTGGTTTCCCCGGTCGGACAGGAATCACCCAAATCCGGTCGGTGGTCTGTTCGGAACGAAGTTTAACATTTAACTCGAAGTCGGTTAACCTCGTGGATAGAATCCGGATCTTGAGTCATACAACCACCGAAGTGATTTGTAAACCGACTCAGGTCTCGTTTCTATCAGTTTGAAGTTATTTGAGTGACAAAGAGTTGAAGGAAAGTTGGAAAATCCATCCTTCAATCCTTGTTACCGTGTATATGTTTAGATCTATGAAGGATCCGTGTTTATTTATGTGGAAATCGGCTAGATCCAAGTCTTTCTTGGTGGATTGAGGCCAAAACATGAAGTTCTTCAAGAACCCATGATGACATCATCCTATAACACTTGAATCTTGATGATTTCACGGTTAAAAGTTAAGATTTGAAAGATAGAAAGGTGTAGGAATGTGTATAGATCAAGGAAGTACAAGATTTAGGATGAAATCTTACCGAAATCGAGAGAAATCTGCGAAAAGGTGAGCTAAGCGTGCTGGTCGGACAGAGGTTTCCAAAAGTGGAAAGAATGACAATGACAGGGGTATTTATAGGATGAAAAAAGGGGAAAGTGCTGGCCGATCGGCTGGCAGCTCGATCGGACAGCCTGTCCGATCGGACAGTAGTCCGTTCGGCTGGCTGTTCGATCGGCTGGGAGCCTGATCGATCGGTCACACTTTTCGAGTGTTTTACGCGACGATTTTTGATATTTTGATTTCGATTTCGAGCGGTTCGCTTCGGTAGGGCTTCCTAGTCAAATTACTTTCAGTCCCAACTACTTCGTATCTCGCGTAATCTATTTTCCACTATCTATCATAGTTCGATCGTGATTCGAGTTCGAGTTCGTTTGCATTCGAGTTCGCTTGATTACACAACACAACATAAATAAACATGCACAGGTAACACGTAAGGCACACACACACGTATAATAACAAGTGAAAACACGTAGCTCGAGTTGCGATTTGAGGTCGATTCGATTCGCATAGCTTGACTATTGATTAGTTAACTTTATCGCATTGTTACTTCCTATAGTTCACAGTCGTAGGTCGATTGAATGACGATTAACACACACCGATTATTATCATTAACAACACTTACTCCACATAATATAATTAAAAACAAGAAGTTTCTACGAGTCAAGTTGCGCGAAATCGGTCGTTGACTTCGACCTTGACTTTGACTTTGACTTGTGAAAACACGGGGTGTTACAATATCTGCCACTGGGGTTATATTCATTCATGTGTAGCTCTTCGATTTTCCTTGAAATTCTAGAGCTCGCTAATTACATATCTGCCACTGGGGTTGTATTCATTCATATGCAATTGATCGTTCTGATCAATCACTTCCGTATGTGCACCGCACCATCTTCTAGGAGGTTGTCAAGTGTTTTCGCCTTCATAGTTGGTGTTTTGCGTATCTTTACATCCGCAGCCATTCTGTACAATATTTTCACAAAAAACATCACAAACAAACCTGAACAAAGCAAAACAAATCAACCCTCTGTTTTTTCAAAGCAAAACAAACATGAGGAACTCAAAATCAACCCTCTGTTTTTTCACAATATAAACACATTCAAATGACCAATATGAACACATTCAAATGACCAATATAAACACTTTAATATAAACACATTCAAATCATCGAATGGAACCCAAGAACCCAAAATCAAACCCGAAATCAACCCTCTGTTTTTTCACAATATAAACACATTCAAATGACCAATATAAACACATTCAAATCATCGAATGGAACCCAAAATCAACCCTCTGTTTTTTCACAATATAAACACATTCAAATGACCAATATAAACACATTCAAAAATCAACCCTCTGTTGACCAATATAAACACATTCAAATCATCGAATGGAACCCAAAATCAACCCTCTGTTTTTTCACAATATAAACATATTCAAATGACCAATATGAACACATTCAAATGACCAATATAAACACTTTAATATAAACACATTCAAATCATCGAATCAAACCAAAAATCAATATGAGGAACACATTCAACCCTCTGTTTTGAAGATGAACCTGATGAAGATGAAGATGATCTGTTCGATGAAGATGAAGATGATCTGTTCGATGAAGATAATCTGCTCGATGAAGATGATCTGTTCGATGAAGATGATGATGATGATCTTGGGAGTTGGGAGAGATCTTGGGAGTTGGGAGAGATCTTGATGTGATGATAATGAAACTGATCTGCTATTAAGTGTAGATATTAAGGGTTAGGTTAAAGGTATTATGGACTTTTCACAATTGTCAAACGGTCAAACTGACGGAACACTGACGGCAGGGACTCAAACTGTTATGAATTCATAAGCTCAGGGGCTCAAAAAACAAAAAAATGAATTTAGAGGCTCAGGTTGATGTTTGGCACATACCACAGGGACGCAAATTGCATTTTTCTCTAAATTATATTATAAGATGCGTTCATGTTTTGAAGATCGATACTGGTATGTACAGATATTTCAGATTTTTCCGGCTTAGAAAATCTGGAGCTATTGGATCTCACAGGATGTGGCTATTATGGTAACTTACAAATGAAAGGTAATGAGTATATAACAACTTAGGTCCGAATAAGTTTTTTTACTCACCCAATAAATATGTAACATGATTACGTTCAATCCTAAAATAATGGACGCTAAAAAAACTCTCAAACTCACTTGGTAGTCTATGAAGTTATATTTTCCCAGAAAATCAGAACAATGAAGAATTCATTTATATAAATTTTGAATATTCTGAGTCATGTGCGAGCTGAAACTTAGGTAGTAAATTTAGGTAATGAATCAAGACATGGAAACATGAAGTTATAAAATATCAAGAAAAAATGTGGCTATAGAAAAACAAAATATCATTTATTGTTGATTTTTCTTTTTGTAACTTTTATAAAATCATTTTGCGCTTTATTTCTCAAGAACAGCAAGTAGACTACGTCATTAATAAAAACAATTAAATCATTTTGCGCTTTACTTATAACACTCCAATTAATAAACGAAGTCTAAGCCATTAATAAAAACAATTAATGTACTGTTAACACACCCCTAGTCATTAATCCGACGCAATTACACTAGATACAAATTAAGTGGCCCCCCAGCCGTCGGATCAACTCCCTGCGGGGTCCACGGGAGGCTGACGGTAATATTATCTATAGTTCCTCAGTCCCTCCGAAATAGGAAGAGGAACCTATAAGATGGGGAATAGAACCTATATAACCTAATATATAGGATAAGTTTGCCAGGCCTCATATGGGTTCCGTTGAATAGTTAACGCAATCCTTAAGGCTTAGTGGAACAGTAAAAGCTCCGCCCGCCATTAAAGTTTGCTCTAAGCTCTGCTTTTTTCTACAGCTTGTCGAACGAAGAAGACGACTCGATAATTAATTAAATTAATTATTTAATTAAAAATTATTAAAAAAACGTAATTAATTCAAAATTAATTATTAAAATTATTAAAAATTACCAAAAAATCATTAAAAATCAAAATAAATTATGAAAAATATATATAAATCATAATTAATTAAAATTAATTATTATATTAAAAGAAAAAATTAATTAATTAATAAACTCTAATTAAGCTTCGCTAATGACGAGGTTAATCGAGATGAACTTAAAAAACACATAATTAAGAACTTAAACATGATCTTAATGATGATTTACATTACTAATGACAAATCATGAAGGAAGAACAGCCAAGATTAACGTAATTATCTCAGAAACATGATTACGAGCCTAGTAAAACCCGTAATTAATAAATTAATTAATTCGTAATTACACTTAACTATCGTTAACCGTCTTCGTAACAAAACGAAGACATACCCCCTAGCGGAGGCCTTAAAGATCATGGATCAACTATTTTTAGGCTTATTAGATTTTATCACCATTAACTATTGGCCATTGGCTGCTGCCACCCCCAACTATCACTTTGACGCCCGCCACCCCCAACTTAACATTTAGTGTGTTCTGTCACCAGATAGTTGATCATGTTACTATACTTTTGGGGTGTCCTAAGATCCCTATGACACTCCAAAAAGTGTAGTAACAGGATCAAAAGTTAATGATCAGTTAACGACGTGGTGACAGAGCACACTAAGTGTTAAGTTGGGGTTGACGGACGTCAAAGTGATAGTTGAGGGTGATAACGGCCAATTGCCAATAGTTGAGGGTGATAAAATCTAATAACCCTTAGTTTTATTTACGCCCAATTAGCTATGAGGTTTAAAATTTTTTAGATGAAGAACCCAATAAGTTTTGAGGTTTTAGTATTTTATACAGAGGGCCCAGTAAGTTTTTCGGTTACAAATTTTTATATATGTGTGTGTAAATTTAGCCCCTTCCCCCGGAAAAGGGCCTTACCCGGAGGTGTGGCTCACCCACCCCTGGGCCAGCCCTGCCGGCCGATTTAGTGTTTATTTTCAAATATCCGTAATATTTAGTAATTAAATACCAATTTAAACAATCAGTTAGAACGATTCAAATGATTGGCGTCTTTTTTTCCTTATCTTCTACTTTCAATTAACAAACTTGGTTTTATATGTTTAGCTTGAGATTAGAATAAACTTATTGAAATTAGGTGTAATTTCACTTTTTGATATTAATAATTAAAGAGAAAATAAAATAACCTTGATATCAGAATCTAAATTTTAGCGATTATTAAATAATCACCTCTAAAAACTAAGTAGGACATTTCCTAAAAACTCTAAATGAGTTAACAGATTAACCGATATATTAAACGGGTCATGCCCGAATTAACATGTTTTAAATGAGTCGTGTTTGGGTTGACCTAGATAATAAAGTGGGTTATACTAGTCGCCCAAACCAAACGTGATTATTTTCATGTTGTGTTTCGGCTTGTGTCAGATTCTCATCACAAGTTATTAGTATGAAATTTAAATTACATTTTTAATATGATAGTTAGGTATCAAGTTGTGATTAAGTAGTCCCTTCAACAAACAAGAAAGTTTAATGGATAACATGAGAGTTCATCATAAGTTATATACACTAGTTAGTAGTTTTGATTCAAGTAAGAGTGTCAAAATAGGTAGGTTGGGTCAGGTCAAAACAGGTTCGTTCAAAATGAATTGGTTCATAGCTAGCAGCAACGATGGTCACTCATTTCTCAATTATACTTTATTTTCTTCAGCGTATCATGACGCCCAAGTAAAACACATAAATTTCAATTTTATTAAAAAGAAATTTACAAAAAAAGTAAAAAAATCCAACTCATATTACATAATTCGAGTCCGTACTGGCATAGTCGCATACTCTATATGGGTCGTATTATTGGCACACTTTGCAAAATTAAATCGACACCACTAAAATGGGTCGTATAGGCCTATACGACCCAGTGTTGTCAAAGGCGCGCTCAAGGCGCAAGGACCTCCCCCGGAGTCTAGGTGCAAGGCGTAAAAAAAGCGAGGGCTTTTTTTAAGTAATGCGCAATAATACAAAATAATATATATATATATATAGGGGACCGCTAAAATGAGAACCACCTCGAGTTGTAAGAATCGTGAGAACTACACCGTACCGTACGAGGCGAGGTGGACCAAATTTTTTTTCATAAACGTAGATGCGTGTATTATAAACACATTTGTAAAAAAAATTCAAAAAAAAATGTATTGTGTGTAGTTTTGAGCACCACAAGTTTGTGTTTACGGGTACCGTAAATCCTACCGGAAAATTTACGGTACCCGTAAACACACACTTGTGGTGCTCAAAAACTTTTTTTTTTGAATTTTTTTTTTACAAATGTGTTCATAATACACGCATCTACGTTTGTGAAAAAAAATTTGGTCCACCTCGCCCCGTACTGTGTAGTTCTCACGGTTCTTACAACTCGAGGTGGTTCTCATTTTAGTGGACCCCTATATATATATATATACACACACGATAGGCATAAAATTAATAGTTCTACACTATATATACATATAATAGAAGAGAAATCATAATATCTTTTTAAAATATATATAATAATATCAATAATAATTAATACTTTTAAAATATATCAGTATTTGTAACAAATAAAACAATTTAAAGATATTTAATTGGGCCATTCATCTATTTAATGAAATAGTTTACTTATTTAAACTAAAGACTGGCCCAGCCCAGTCTACAATCAACAAAAGCAGCCTGTCCGTTTATTAAATTAGGTTTTCTATAAATAAAAAAAAGGGCAGCCAACACCAGTCCACCACGTTGCTGGTGTCGACCATGATCTAGAGTGTAAATCAGGTTCTCCGCTTCCCTTCAAGACATTGCTAAACAAGGTTCCTCTCCATCTACCTTCTATATTGTTCTTTTTCAGGCTGTTTTTTATGGTTTTAGGGTGGATTGTTGCGCCTGCGCCTAGCTCCATACTACGCCTGAGTGCGTTTTGAAAAAAGACGCAGATTTGCGCATAACTCTCCACCAGGCGGTTTAGTTACGTCTCGCTGCACCTGAGCGCCTTGGCGCGCGCCTACCTCGCTTTTGACAACATAGATACAATCCATATTAGGGTAAATTCAATTTCCAAGTTCAGCCAAAGGATGACATTATCTTCACATGCTCTCATACGCATCGTACATGGTTATACGATGTGTATTAGTAAAATGTTGTCTATCAACTCTGACAAATAGGGCTCACATGCAAACCCTATACGGATCGTATATGCCTATACGATCCGTATCAAGTACGGGATTACTTTCTATCACTCAACAGTGACATAAAGTGATTGAAAGGAACATTACGTCAGCCCTATACGGGTCGTATAGGCCTATACGACCCGTATTGGTGTGTGAATTTGCATTCTGCTTAGCCTTTATAAACGAGGAAGACGAAGACGATTCACAAAATTCATTCCCTTGTCTTCGTTTTTTCTTTATATTCGATTCCACCATGTCTTTATTCAACCTTAATTACGTTTTCGGCGAGTCATTCGACACAAACACGAGCACGTTTATTCCAAGAAGCAGTGTGGTATAGCATTTTTTTAACTTGTTTTGTTTATGAAATACTTAGCACACCGTTTGTATTAGGAGGGGCCTGCTGTCCCTGATTCTTACGATGGGTGAGGAAATGATGATCACGCGGAGGAGGTCGTGTCCAACTTTCGTCCCCATCATAATGAATCGTTGTTGCCGGTCCTCAATGAGGTAAGTATTTATTTACCTTTTTCTATTTGGTGTTAAATTTACCATTACCTTTTACCCATTGGTTTTTTTAGTCTGTTGTGCCTCGCCAACCGATGTTTCCAGATCTGAACGAGGTAAAAATATATTTACTTATTATTAAGAAGGATTTTAGATGTGCCGTTATCATTTAACCGTTGTTTTTTTAGGTTATTGTGCCTAGCGATGATCATGGTTACGGGTGTCCGGATTATGAAGTCGGTTTCGGTGCCTTGTACGGACAAGAAGACTATGGCAATAACTTTTTCGTTAGTGGTGTCTCGGGCGTACAAGAAGACGTTGGTGAGCCTTCTTATGCGCAAGAGTCATTGGGTGACGAGCAACCCGCTTACCCTGAAGTTTCGTACAAAACTGATCAGGTACAAATGATATATATTTTGTAAAAATATTATTATAAACGTTATATATTTTTTAAAATATATTATAAATGTTTTTTCTGTTAAAAATTATTATAAATGTTATATATTTTTACAAGGTTATATTTTTTTTGTTAAAATGTATTATAAAATGTATTATCAGGTTCTAGCAAGTGATCGGCGGGGGTCGCTTTGGCCGCTCAAAGTCGAGGGTTTCACATATCAGAGATCACTTGTCCCGTTACCTGCACAGGCTTATTGCCACATCTATTGCACAGCACGAGCAGAGTCGCGAGTGGTGCAATTAGGGGAATCTGTTTTATATGTTTTGCTTGATATGGGGGGAGACGTGTGCCCTCCATCATTGCCTAGCCTAGTGGTTTGCAGCGGCATACCACCGGCAAGATAGGTCTTTGTTGTACGGGGGGCGGGGCGCGTACATCACGCATATTACCATCTCGTTGGGCCTTGTTCCCCAGGAGGACCCACTGTTCATCGAGGGGGGCACGGTTGAGCCAACCAGGTTGACACGGAAAACGCTGATCAGCATGCACCTTACGCGTCCCTGGGCTCGGGCTTCGGTTTATAGGAGAGGACGGGCAGTTATTTGTCCATGCCGACCTCCCAGACGTGTTTCCAGATGATCTGCGAGAGCCGGCAAGTGGTGATGCCGACGACGATGACGATGACGTCGATGGTGACCACGCTCACACTCCACTTTCGCCACCACCACCGCAGCCGCAGGGGGTGCCTCAGTACCCCCCAGCACGTTCTGTACGACCAGCTCCCACCAGCTATGGTGCTTGCGTTACATCAGATGGAGGGCCGGCTGCAGGCACAAATAGACGCCTATCATGCCCGTATTGAGGCCCTTCTCATGCGGGCGATCCAGGGCGATATACAAATGACTATCGAGCGTGGTCGGACCCCATTGCCGATATTGATGTTGCCGCCTCGCCCTGGATAGGATCCGGGGTCGTTAGGCGCGACTCAGGATTCGGGGCCCTCAAGCACGACTCAGGAGGGTCAGGATGCGGATCCAACGGTTTAGGATTGTTGTACTTTTTTTTTGTATTTTGACTTTTTATGTATTTTGGACGATGTCATGCAAACTTATTATATAGTTAAATTTGCAGTTTCAGTTTATATATATTTGTGATTGTTTATTTTGACTGTTTAGATTGGTTTGCTTGGTTACGTGTAATGTATAATGTTATAATATCACACGCTGTGAATACGTCAACATAAAATATTATACGATACGATACGACACGATACAGTACAAGGATGATACGATATCATACGACACGTCACGATAAAATATTAAAAGTTAAAAATGTGATACGATGCGCCATGATACGCTATAATACGATACGTAACGATAAAAAAATAATAAAGATTTTAAAACTCATTAAAACAAAAATAATCAACAATAAACACAAATAACCAAACTCATAACACCAAAAACCAAACCCAACACACCAAAATTCAAACCTCAAAAAATCACGGCCTCAATACGGATCGTATAGCCCTATACGATTCGTATAAGCCTGCCGCCAGACATACACTGACCCTGTTAGTCTGCCATGTCTTACCTTTATCCAATACAGATCGTATAGTATAGGCCTATACGATCTGTATTGGAATGTCAAAGCGTGTGGATAGATTCCCCGATGTGCGAATAGAATGTTATGTATAGTGCACCTTATGACTCTTCATATGCGTTGTCTAATCCTTGAATCACTTTTTATAAAAAGACATCTCGCTTTTGGAGTCCTTTTGTTTGTACGTCTTGTAATTTCTATTTTTGGTTCATAGACCTTTAATTTTGACGTTTTTATTTATATTTCCATTCATATACTATTTTAATACGGTTTCTGTCATGCATTCTCTTTTCTAAAGATAAGTAAAGACCGAATTAAGAGCCGTTTATATACTATTTTAATTTGGTTATTATCTTGTATTGTCTTTCTAAAAAAATTACTAGTGACCGAAATGAGAAACGATGACAATTGACAAGTGACATTTTGGTATGTATATAGAACATATATTTTGCCAGGTGACATTAATCTCAACAATTCTTTAGGATAGTCCTAACTTTCAAACTATTATCCACCATCGAGTCTTTTTTAATTAGGTTCTAACTCAGTTAGTTTTTTGTGATGTAGATAATGACGTGAACAATGATGTGGATTTATTTAAAAAAAAAACTATTGATATTTAGTCCTACCTTCAACCACCACCACCATCTTGGTTACCACCCACCATCACATATTGCCACCACACACACATCAATTGAATATCAATTGAAGTTATTGTCCATACTTGTGAGGAAATAGAGAAGCACAGCGCCATTCTGCATGCGGATCTGGGTGGTGTGAGTGGCGGTGACAAAGGGGAGGATAGCGTGTGTTGTAAGAAAGAAGGTTCTGATGGATGAGGAAACCAACATCGGTTGAAATTCGAGCCATGGATGTAGCTTTGCCTAAAGTAGAGTGAATAGAGAGAAAAGGAGAAAGAGAGAGTGTGTGTGTCAAGGTGGTGGTGGTGGCGGCGGCAGTGATTGTGCTAACAAAGATGGTGGCGGTGGCAATGGTTGTGGTGGTGGTAGTAACCAAGATGGTGGTGGCGACAGTGGTGAGGGTGGTGGTCGGAGATGGGACTAAATGAGCATTAGTTTTTTTAAAAAGAAAAAATACATCATTTTTCAAGTCACCAGTCATGTCACCCAAAACTAATTTGGTTGGACCCTAGTTAGCTATGTAGTTAATATCGCAATATATCACTGATATACCGGTTATCGATCCCCTGGTGAGATATCAGTCAGAATATGGATACCAATAATATCGGCAATATTCGACCAATATATCATTGATTTTCTTGATATTAGTACATTTCTTCTTAGTTCTACCATTTTTTCTTCTTATTACACTTAATAGTGTTTTAAGTCTTGATTGTTAATTGCTAGTGTTAAAAGTTACTGTTATAAGTCTTAATCAGTTCGTACTTGTTACAATTGTCTGTGTTTTGCAAGTTGCCAAGGGTTAATTTGTTAATGGTAGGAAAGTATATTGAATCATTAGTGTTAAATTGCTATACGTATAAATTCAGGATGATATTAAAATTACCGATATCCCACCGTGATAACCGATATCTCAAATATCGATCCTTGACCGATATCCGATTTTACTGCATTAACTGCATATCTAGTTAGAAAGACTTGGTGAAGGAAAATAATTTGAAAGTTGAGACTATCCTGAGAAATTTCTTAAGTTAGGATTAATATTGACCAACAAGTCAAAGTTAGAATTATTAACATACTATCATTTTAATATTAAAAAGGATGAGTACCTATGAATAATTTAAAATCAACAGGTAAGAACTCTTAACAATTAATCATATATATATATATATATATATATATATATATAGTGTGAGGTTCATTGGGGAACACTAAAAAAGTGGGGAACCGAGGAACACTCTTAAAAATTTAACTTAACATGTTAAAAATTAATTTTTTAAACATCTTTTTCTGCGCTTCTCCTTATATATACTTGTAGAAGCATTTTTAATAAAAAAAATCAAAAACTAAAAATATAAAAAAAAAACAATAAAAAAAGGCTAAAAATTGTTTTTTTTAGAAAAATTATTTTTTTACTCGACTAGTTTCTCCTCCTTTTTATAAAGAAAAACGCTGAAAAATTTTAAAAAAATAAATATTTTTAACATGTTAAGTTAATTCTATAAGATATAACTGTTTTTTAAACATTTTTTTATATTTTTAGTTTTTGATTTTTTTTTATCAAAAATGTTTCTACTTGTATTTATAAGAAAAAGCGCCGAAAAAAATTTATAAAAATATTTTTTTTAACATGTTAAGTATAATTTTTAAGAGTGTTCCCTCGTTCCCCACTTTTTTAGTGTTCCCCAATGAACCCTCCCCTATATATATATAGGCCAAGGATAAATTGAAAACCCACTTGAGTTGAATAAACCTTGGAAACCCAATAATAACCATTGATCATACTTGATGGATGGCTAGGATTCACTTTTGCCCATCAGTTGCTTTTGTGTACTTTTGTCTCAATTTTTTAATATATTTCATGTACTGAAGGGTCATATTGGAACATTAAGAAAGTGTAGTAAAGTTATGTCACCCATCAATTTTCTAGAAACCCAAATGTACTTTTCTTTCATTTTTTTATGTTTTCTCTCTCTGATGGTTTTTAGATTGTTTTAGTTTCATTTTTTATGTTTCTGTCTTATACTTTTGAATTTTTTTATGATACATTTTAAATGCTACGAATGATGTTGCATTGTGTTACATAATTTGCAGGTCCAATGTACTTTGTAAAACATGAAGGAAAATGGGCCAAAGGAAAGTTACACATAAAATATAAAAACTTTGAAATCAATCCAGGAGTACAAACAAACATTGTGGAAGTTACAACAACGAAAATCATAAATCAAATAATGGTTTTCTTCTTTCTAATTTCATCTTCACGAGCTACGAAAATCATAAACAAACATTAGTCGACCCACCTTATAAACGGACATCCAGTGAACTGTAAAAAAAAAAGACAAAAATGGAAGATTAATCAAAACATTAAAACATGTTACACATGTATGACTTTTTAATTCTAAAACTGATTATCATATTGTAACAGAAAAAAAGGATGTTGTAGAATGTATACTATTAATCTGTAACATGCACTTTATTTTTACAATAACCTGAAAAAAATAACAACACACTTTATTTTTACAATAATCTAAAATGTATAACAATGCACTATATTTTCTGTAAAGGGCATTATTTCTGTAACACAAAAAAAATGTAACAGACATTTTTGTTTTGATTGTTACATTTCTAACACCAAAAAAATATAACAACATACTTTGTTTCTGTAATAGTCACTTTATTTTTACAATAATCTGGAAAAATGTAACAACACACTTTATTTTTACAATAATCTAAAAAAGCGTAAAAATCCACTTTATTTTACGTAACGGACATTATTTATGTAACACAAAAAATGTAACATGCATTTTTGCTTTGATTGTTACATTTCTAACAAAAAAAAAAAATGTAACAACACACTTTGTTTCTGTAACAGTCACTTTATTTTTACAATAATCTGGAAAAAAATGTAACAACACACTTTATTTTTACAATAATCTAAAAAAGTGTAACAATGCACTTTATTTTATGTAAACGTACATTATTTATGTGACATGGAAAAATGTAACATGCATTTTTTATTGAACAAATTTTACACAAAAATTGATAAATCAAGAAATTAAAAACATTTATCTTCTTGAACAAAAAAAAAAAAAAAAAACAACATATCCAGAAAAAAGTTGCATGTAACAACACACTTTATTTTTACAATAATCTAAAAAAGTGTAACAATGCACTTTATTTTATGTAAACGTACATTATTTATGTGACACGGAAAAATGTAACATGCATTTTTTCTTGAACAAATTTTACACAAAAAATTGATAAATCAAGAAATTAAAAACATTCATCTTCTTGAACAAAAAAAAAAAAAAAAAAAAACATATCCAGAAAAAAGTTGCAGATCTACAAAACACTAAAAAATGAAGAACTACAAAATGCAAAAAAATTGCAAATCTGAAAAAAACTGAAAACAAACATACTTATGGATCTGGAGGATCTTCTAGATCTGGAACATCATGTTTAAACATCGAACATCTTTTGGGTCATCTTCAACATCGAACCGCCATCACATCATCTTCAACCAGATCTGGAGGAGGATCTTCTAGATTTGGAATATCATGTTCAAACATTGAACATCTGGATGATGATCTTTTGAACTGGACCATCTTTTGGATTCAGATCACTTTTAGATCTGGATGAAGATCTTCAAGATCTGGAAATGAATTAGAAGATAAAGATATAAAGAGAGAGAAAGAGGGAAAAGTGTGCTAGAGAAGAGAGATGAAGGAGAATATGAGATCTTTCAATTGAAGAGAGATGCACATCACTTTATGTTAAAAAGGAAGAGAGAGAGTGCTGACTAACTGTTACATTTTCTGCCATCATGCAAAATGACGTATATACCCCTCGCTTATCAATGTGGGAGATGTGATGTGGCTGAATCCTAGCCACATATGTGGGTTTCTTGGGTTTTCTCAACTAGAGTGAGTTTTCTCATTATAATTAGCCTGCCTTATATATATATATATTTATATGATTTGGTTCAATTAAAAACCACCACGAGTTGTGAGAACCATCAGAACTTCTACTTCCCGTGTGAGTTGTGCCACCAATTTTTGCACAAACGTTGATAAAAATGTTATAAACACATCTGTAAAAACAAAAAAACAAAAAAAGTTGTCGAGTCGGTAGTTACGCCTGATATAAAATTTGTTTACGGCAATATAAATTTTTTTACATCACCGATAAAATTTTTTACAGTCAATGTAAATTTTTGCATGTGACATTTAAAAAAAAAATATTCGCTCAAACAAGTGATTTTTTTCTTAAATTTTTTTTGAAAAAACTTTTGTAAAGCCTACTTCTCATAGTTATTACAACTCAATGTGATTCTCATTTTACCCTTTCCATATATATATAATTACTAAATATAACATTTTGATAGGCTCTAGTCTACGGTATATTTGAACAAGAATGAAATGTTATTTACAGTTTTGCCGCTGAGATTTTATAGCCACCACCTAGTCGATTTTGGCCACTACCAAACTATAAGCACTTTTTTTTTTTTTTTTGCTTTTAGTGAAAGTGACCTTATGTAACAATTTTTTTTTTCTAAAAAATAGGAATGTAAGTTACATGTTATCAAACGTTGTGTAACAAAAAAAAACAAAAAGTGCCGAGTGATTTTTTTGTAAAGAAAATTAAAAATTCAATTTTTAGCATATATATATATATATATATGAAAACCACCTCCAGTTGTAAGAACCGAGAGAACCACTTTCTAGCCACTAGATCAACAAGATAGATGGACAAGATTAAAAGTATTTAAAAATAATATTAAATATTTTTTGTCTTATTTTGTCTTTAATATTTTAATTCAAAAGGGTAGTTTAGTAAAATTATTTTTTTTTGTCTTTTTTGTATTTATTGTTTTTATTACTTTTTTGTATTATTATATTAGTTTTTATTTTTTAAACATAATTTTTTACTAAAATCATTTTTAAATTCAGATTTTTTAAACTTTTTACGTTTTACGTTAAATTTTTTACCTTTTATGTTTTACGTTAAACTTTTTACGTTTTACGTTTACGTTAAAATTTTTACGGTTTTAACTTTTTTTTTTTACAAAAACTTTTTTACGCAAAAACGAACGCACCCAGAAATCGCAACTCGGTAGGCGTCTTAGATAGATTGTTATCATCATCGACTGGGAAAAAAATGTAAAAAACCAACAACATCAAAACAATGTGTGGATTCTCGAAAAAAACAGAGTTTGGCTCAGATTTTCAATCAAAAGGCTGCAAAGTGGGGTTGCAGGTTCAAAAACCTACCCTCCACCATCCTTGCCGCACCATCATCATCAAAATCTACGGGGTTTTTTTTTTTTTTTGTATCATCACTGACAAGAACGCCATCGTCAATATCAATTGTCGGAAAAAAAAGTTTCGCGTTATCAGTACCAAACGATACAAAAAAACTCACTCCCTGATCCGACAAGTTTTCGATCGACACAACGGGGCACCAGCGGGCACCACCGGGTACCGCTTGCAAAATCGGTCACCCGTAAAAACAGTCGACATCGAAGCCGGCCAACAGAAGCACACAAAAAGCATCTCTAATAAAACATCCAACACCAATTTTCATAAAGAATACCCAAATCAAGGAAAACAAATAATCAAATTTCAACAATATTCTACCTTCAAAACTGGCAATTTCAGAGAAATATCTCAGAGAAACAGAGCTAACCAAACAAGATGAAGGTGCAAACCAAAATCACAAAAAGTTGTTTGATAAAATATATCAGAGAAACAGAGCTAACCAAACACCACCGTCGCCGTCAAAACCCACCACCACCGTCGCCGTCAAAACCCACCACCACCGTCTCCGTCAATCCTCACCACCACCACCACAGTCGCCGTCAAAACCCACCACCGCCACCACCGTATCCGTCAATCATCACCACCACCACCGTCACCGTAAAAAACCACCACCATATTCGCCATCGAAACCCACCACCACCGTCGCCGTCAAACCCACCACCACCGGAAGAAACCCCCCAGAGAAACCCTAAAGAAAATCCCACTACACCGCCTTTCAAGCTGGATCTAATCCTCTAATAAATTATTAGCTTGAACTACAGCCATGGAGAAAGACAGAGGGTCGTCGGAGAAGGAGGGGTTCGCCGGAGAAGGAGTGTGTCACCGGAGAAGGAGTGGGTGTAGGTGGAAGACATTTTAGAGTTTGGGTTGAGGTGGGAGACGGTGGTGTTTGGGGGTCACGGTCTTCATCTTCATCAGAGATGAAGAGCAAAGAGATCCTATGATATTTTCAAAAGTTGAAATGAAGAGAGAGAGAGAGAGAGGAAAGTGATGATATATGAGAGATGAGAAGAAAGTCAGATGACTTTAAATGAAGAGAGAGAGAGAGAGAGATTGGACATTTGAAGGAAATGACCAAATTACCCTTTATTCTGATTGGTTGAGAGTGGTTCTCGCGGTTCTTACAACTGGGGATGGTTTCTATTTTAGCGGCTTCCTATATATATATGTATATATATGTATATGTATATGTATATATATATGTATATGTATATATATATATATAGGATTAGGTTCAAATATGAACAACTTTTCCGAAGTGAACTGTGTGAACTGATCTGGGCCCTTGATTTTTATGATCTTGAAATTTTAAGTGAATGGCGTGATGGTAATTATTTTGTTATTTGTTACTATTTAATTAAGTGAATAAGGTTATATGTATAATTTCCATATCATCTTGACTGCATAAATCCCGTTTATATCTACACTTAGGTTTCAAAATCCCATATCTTTATCTCTCATATATCAGAGCCGACATCAACGAAAATCCCACACCACACAGATTCGTCGCCAGAACTGCATCGCCGACATCAACGGGAAAGTGGAGATGGAAGGTCGCCCAAACTGCATCGCCACACAAACTCTTCTCCCCTTCTCCCCCATCCCTTGAATCTCCGGCCACCGGCGATGATTCCGAAATCGTATATATGGCCTGTTGGGAGTGATTTGTATTTGCAGCCGTCGACCTATTTGGTAGAAGATGCTCATAAAGCGGGTCTAGAAGTTTTCGCTTCGGATTTTGTTAATGATTATCCACTCCCGTACAATTACAGTTATGACCCTGTACAAGAGTATCTCCAGTATGTTGATAATGGCGCTTTTGCTGTTGATGGTGTGCTTTTTGATAACCCGATAACTCCATCCTCAACGTTTGGTATGTTTGTACATTGAATAACATCATTAACTTTACGTTTCTTTGTTCTTATTGCTCATAGCGATTTTAATTTTCATGTAATTCTGCAGATTGCTTAGCAGCCTTGGGCCCAAACAAAACTCAAGGTATGCACGCATACCGTTCTGAATATTAAACATTTGGTAGTGTTTTTAAAGGGTTAATCGTTATTTTTTCTTTATGTGTTCTTCAGCGAAACCTTTGATTGTATCATATGAAGGAGCAAGTGGTGATTACCCGGGGTGTACTGATATGGCATATCAAAAAGCTCCCTAAATGTTGCTCCGGTAACTTTTTTTTTGTTTTACTGATCTGCTGGACTATTAGGATTCCGATTTAAATTTTTTGGATTTCAACCTTTTGATTTTGATCTGTTTTTAATGCGATGTACACATGTGTATAGCGTCTGTTTTTTGTGATATCTCAGATTTTTTTGTGTATTGAATGTGTAAAGTTGTTGATGTACACTTGTGAATTATGCAAAGTATTAGTTGCTGAGTTTTTTTGTTCAATTTTTTTATTTGCTGTGTTTTTAATGCGATGTACACATGTGTATTCTGATTTTGCTCTGTTTTTACTTCAATGTACACATGTTTATAGCGTATGTTTTTGTGATATCTCATAATTTTTGTGTATTGAATGTGTAAAGTTGGTGATGTACACTTGTGAATTATGCAAAGTATTAGTTGCTGAGTTTTTTTGTGCTATTATAGGAGATGTCGTTAACGAGAAAAGTAGAGATGGAAGGTCGATAAGGATGATTCACATATGAGGTCGACAAGGATGATTCAGGTATGTTTGTTTGCTTGGTCGATATGTTGGGTTTACTGTTTTTACGAAACTGGAACTTGTAATTGTATGTTTTTTTGCTTGGTTTGGAAAACATTATGGAACTTGTAATTTGTTAAATATAAAATAGTTTTATAGGTATTGTTTCTATATATGTATTATGTAGCTAATTACACATATGTACGATGCTGAGTACACATGCGTACTGTTTTATTCACATCCAAGTACACATGTGTATACCATTGAAATATGAAGGTTACGTGGAACTTAAAAATCAAAATTTGAATTCTGGTGATGAAATCTGAAAAATAAAATTGAAATAAAAGATATTGTGGATAATGAATTTAAAATAGGAAAGATGTAACTTAATTCAATTATTAAAATAATGATTTAAATCTATTTTTTATATAATTACAATCCTACCCTTAACAACTAAAAAGGAAATCAAGGGTCTAGATCAGTTCACACAGTTCACTCTTGGGAGGTTGTTCACTCTAGAACCTGACCCTATATATATAGGGTCAGGATTTAGAGAAAACGGTAGAAAGTGGGAGAACGCTTATTGATCGTCCGATCAAAACAATCTATGGACTAGATTGGCGCGGTGACATTTTAGTAAATAACACTAATTTTATTACGCGGACGCGCTTCATTAAGGGTAAAAAAGTAAAAAACCATTTCTCACATAAAACGCCATTGAAAAATAAAACGCCAAATAAATACAAAACGCCAATTTTATCACTGAGTACTTTTTTCTGTGTTTTTATTTAAGCTCTTTGGCTACAAAAACGCCAAAAAATATGAAACGCCATTATATATAACACCAAAGCTTACATCCGGATAAATGTTAATTTACATTTTTTGTTATAAAAATAACATCCCGCCTAAACTACGCGCCAAAAAAAATTCTATAAATAGAAACGTCTCACCATCTTCCGTTTATCACACCAAAAAACACACAAAAACACATAGTGGTTGCTAAAAAATTTACAACTCAATGTAAAACGCCAAAAAATACAACGACGACAAACATCTTTTCTTTGATACTCAGTAATGTTCTGTATGAAGCTTCATTGAATGATTTATTACGTGAGTGTAGTAAGATTTTGCTGCATGAGATGGACAAAATTGAAAAAAGAGGGACTGATGACACCCATATGTCATACTGTCATCTTTGTTCCTGAAGAAAGTTTGGATGATAAGAAGAGACCTATACCAGTGTAAATGCTACTTTGGACTCGATGATTATAATGAAGACGACAGGCAGATAGCATCCACCCACACGGGGTCGATCTATGTCTCCAACATCCACAAAGACCCTTCAACACATGAACAAAGAAAATAAACAACTCCAAACCAAAAACGCCATTTATTTGTCACATTTCTTGTAGTTTCAAAAAGAAAAAAGAGACTGATGACACTGAAGATTTAAAATCATAAATTGCTTCTACTTTGTTTTTTTAAGGAAAATTGGTTTTTAATAAACCAACCTTTTCCCCATTGGTAAATAATAATCCTACCTACGTAATTGGTATACAATAATCCTACCTATCAACATGTTGGTACTCAATGAACTTCCGTTAATTTTTTTTAACTGAAGTTAGTTTTTAAGTTTTATTTATTACACAAACAGTCCCTGTAGTTATAATTTACTAGTTTTAACTATTTTGTAAAACAAAAAAACGTCAAGGGCCATGTAATTAAATTTTATAAATTAGTTAAAACTAGTAAATTACAACTACAGGGACTGTTTGTGTAATAAATAAAACTTAAAAACTAACTTCAGTTAAAAAAATTAACGAAAGTTCATTGAGTACCAACATGTTGATAGGTAGGATTATTGTATACCAATTACGTAGGTAGGGTTATTATTTACCAATGGGTCAAAGGTTGGTTTATTAAAAACCAATTTTCCTTTTTTTAATTTTCTTTATCTATTGTTTGTTTTGTAATGTCAGTTAATAAACAACAAAAGAATATTAATGCTATAATGAAAAATATAATAAAACGCCAAAATGAGCAAATGCGTGTAAAACGCCATAATGCCATAAAAATGCCCCCAAAAAACTACCAAACTATAATCAAATTACTTTGAACAACTAATATTATATAAAAAAAGTGTGAAACAATGTGCAAAGAATATAAAACAAAAGAAGTCCAATCGTTATCTAACTGCTATTGGAAAACAAAACGCCATAATTACAGTCGTCAAAGATTTGACGTGTTACACCATAAAAACAGTTGAGTCTGAAAACAAAACACGGTAAACTGCAAAAAACAGTAAAATGAAACGACGGAAAACATAATTACTAACATTTATTATATTTATTTATCTTTTTCAAAACGCCATAATTACCTGTCATACGCGGGAAAAAAAAGTCAATATAAAAGAAGACCATGAGAACCCAAGCTCAAACACGCCAAAAAATTTGACTAAAATGCCACATATTGTCCAAAACGCCAAAAAATTAAAAAATGGCTAAAGTTATTGCATGGAGGTTTGAAAGGAAAGAGAAACGATTCATCATAAAGTTCTCTGATAGGAGAAAGGTAAAGGTAAGGACAATCAAATCCATGCTTGGAATGAATGAAAAGGTTCAGCAGGATATCCTGGCCCTTGGGGTTCCAATAGACAACGATTGTGAAAGAACGAGAACTGTAATAAAAAGACTGAAGAGAAAATTTCCGGCAGAAGATGATGATGATATTGACGATACTCCTATACCAAAACTTAGCAGTTGGGTATTGCATGAGGAAGAAGAAACACTTGAAGTGACTTATAAAAACGGGGTGCAATATTCAAGGCCAATGGAAGAAATGTTGAAGACATGGTTGCTATCTATCATTGAACAACTCTGTGATTTAACACCTTCAAACGATCCAAAATCCAAGGATGCAGTGATATTCAAGAATAGGCTGCAGCAAAGAAGAGACGAGCTAATGGCGTTATACGCAAAAATGAAATATGATGATGAAGAATCTGAAGAAAGTGATGAACAAAGCGATGGGTACATCTCTGATGTAATCCCACATACGGAAGACTATTAGTTTATTTTGATTTTCATGTTATTGTAGTTTTATAAAATATTAATCTATGGTAATCAATTATTAACAAAAAGATACAAAACGCCAAAAATGACATGGAAAAAGCCATAACGCCAAAAAATTAACTATGTGACACAAAAATAATTAATTCAACGAGAAGAAATCTGAGAAAAACAGTAAAACGCCAAATAATTAATAATTCTACATAACGCCAAAATTATCTTGCACTCAAAAAATAAAGCAGCATGTCAAACGCGAAAATCGTGAAAGGAGAAGAATACTAAAAAGACAAAAAAAAAAAACCCTCGGACCTTGATCATGCCCCGCGCCACGTGTTGGGCCAAGATGCGTTCTCACCGTTCTCACACTTTTAAGCGTTTTCTCCTGATTCCGTTTCTCTCTCTCTCTCTCTCTCTATATATATATATATATATATATGGGGTAAAATCAAATTAAAAGTTCATTTTGCCTAAGTAGAATGGGAACGAATCTTAATCATTCATTTTTCAAATCAACGGTTAAGATGAAAATGTAGGAAAAAAAGAGTAGTGCAATGGTATCTTGGGGAAATCCTATTTATTGACTCTCTCTTCACATGCAAAACACATGCATATTTCACCCTCATTTTTTAAACGTTCATAACTTTTTTATACGGCATTATTTTTTCATAAAATTTCACCATGAAATCGAGTGTCTTTTTATCTTTAATTTGAGTACCATATTGCTATATAAAATATGACGCTAAAAAACTCACAAAAATGTGTTGTATTTCTATTTGTATAACATTTTTTTTGTGCTGGATTTTTGTACTATATTTTTGTTAAATTCTTTTTACTAATTTTTTTTTGTCTTAAATTGTTATTTTCTCAATTTTTGTGCTGGATTTTTTGTACTGTATTTTTTTTGTGCTATATTTTTTCGTGCTATACTTTTTTTGTATTATATTTTTTATGCTATATTTTTACTGGATTTTTGTGCTTATTTTTTATGCTATATCTTTTTGTACTGGACTTTGTTTGTTGTATTTTTATAAAACAAAAAGGGTGTCACGTGTCATTTTCACACTCCTATTTATACGGATCAAAATGTTTTAGTGGGTGTTTGGGATTCCTTATTTTGCACCAACTTTTAACTTATTGACTTGTTAAAAGTTAATAAGTTGAAAAATAGTGTTTGGCAAATCAATGAGGACTTTTATATTGATTATTACTTACACTTGATAAAAGGCTTATTGAAAAGTCACAAATTCTTACTTCTCAAAATCCATAAGTCCTTTTAGGGACAAATTCCCCATTAAACCCCTCCACAATTAAATAAGCTAAACCAAACATGTAACACTCCAAAAATTTCATAATAGATTATTGGAATGTTTAAATGTTTTAAATGATTAATTAAGTTAAAAATAAATAAATAAAGCTTAAAAAGTTAGAAAATATACAAGAATAACAACATAAATGACCTCAAGGGGCTGAATGTGTAAATTTTTAAAATAAATAAGAAATTAAAAGTACAGTGTGTGTGGTGTGTGGGTGTGCGACGCAGGGGACGAGCGGGAGATAGGAAAAACCCTTCTTCTCTAATTCATCAAGAATTTAACAAATTGGATGCGTTTCTAGATAAAATTCAAATGCATGTGATCAATTTCTCAATCATCTAAGAGTTTCCAACATAGGGTAAGTCAAATTATGTGATTAGATGCTAGTTGATGAATAGGGTTTTGATCAATCCGTGAAATAGTATGAAATTGAACTTGTATATGAATTAGAAACATCATTTAGAAGATGTTTTATGTTTGAATTTGATTGTATTGAAGGTTTGAGGGGAAACCTACTTATTCTAGTAGTATGATGATCTTGTAGTTAAATAAATTGAGTAATTTTGATGGATGAATGTATATGTACTAGGATATTGATGGATTATTATGTTGTAGAATGAATGAGTTATGTGAATTTAATTGATTAAAAGAGTTATGAAGATTACTAGTGAAATTGTGCATTGAATACATGTACATAGTGCTTAAAATGTTATACGCACACCAAGTGTTCGATTAAATGCTTGAATAGTTGATTTTGTAATTTTGAATGAATTAGGAAGTCTTGCATTGTATGTGGAAAAATGTGAAGCTGATATTTTGTGAAATGTGTTATGGAATTCGAATTATACGTGAATGCGATAGTTATGTAAATGAACGACGTAATCTAAGTAAGAATGGATTTATGTGTAGGATTGAAAGAAGAAGGAGGAAGTTCCGGTTCGCAACAAAAAGCTCAAGAACGAGGTAAGTTCGTTTACTTACAAACTTATGTAATGTTAGTAGTTGTAAATTTATTATTACAAATCCATGAATATTGTTGGTTCTATAATCAATTAGTTTCTAGTTGAACTATAGAAGGTATATTTTAAATTGAATGAAAAATCAAAAGTAAGGTTCCTTATTGATTCGTGACGAACGGGTCAATTGGGGTTTGGATGAGAATGTGTAAGAAAGGATTTTATGTTGATGACCTGTTACGTACGGGTTACTTAGAATGAAATGAGAATGTAAAAGAAGGGTAGTTTGCCGAACCGTTACCAAACGGGTCGAGCGGTTAAAAGGAAAAAGAATAACAAATAGAAGTTATGTATTATGTTGACCCTTTGGTTATGGGTTAATGAACTTGTGATAATATGATTATTCAAGAATGAACTTATGGAGAATTCAAGGTTATGTATGTTAGAAGTTGAATATTGTTTTATGTAAACATTTCTAATGTCCTTTTATTGTTGAATGATAGGTAAAGCACCTACTTAAACGGCCATGCCTTGCTCGGGACGAACACGAATCGCGACGCCTTCGACACGCTTCCGTAATTTAGTGAATGCATATGGGTCAAAACATTTTGGTTATGTAGTAAATTATGTTTAGTTGTTTAAATACTTTGTTAAAAGACTTACGGTTACCTTTTGTATATGACGAATAGTGGTTATTAGACTAATATGGTCATTACTTTTGGTGTAACTAATGTCTCTTAAAGTTGTATAAAAGTTAGTTTGGTCGAAATTTTACAATGTTATGAAAGTTTTAAATAGTAGATGTTTAAAATTTTTGTTTTGACCTTTCTTTTAAAATGGGAGTTTGAAGTTGGTATCAGAGCTGAGGTTTGAGAGAATCGTACACAAATGGAAGTGTTCGAACTCAAATCGAAAGCTCACAAAAATGCGTGTGTCTGTTCCAAGATGCAAGGGGAGGTAAGAATTTAAATTATTCTTTTAGAAATCCGATAGAGTTATTAACGTTAATAAGGGGAGTAAAAGCAAATTACAGACTTGAGAAATGAGTGTTAGAAAGTATTGGGGCTGGTCTATGCGAGTGATATGTGAAACGGGTCAAAATGGCTGCAAAAAGGTGAAAAATCAGCCATACCATGTTGAGCGTCGCCGTAGCTTCCAGCGGTCACCGTAAGCTACGGTAAACCCTGGGACATTTCTAACCACCGTAAGGCAGTAGGGAATGACCGTAAGGAAATAAACGCCACCGTAAGCTACGGTAGCCACCGTAGCTTACGGTGGAGACCATTTTCAGCCAAATTAAAATATGTTGTTGTATTTGTTGTTTTTGTCACACGAAAAGTTCTAAAAATGTTATAATGAGATTCTAAAAGATAAGAAAAGTGACAATAAGATATATAGAAGAAAGAATACCATAATATTGGTTGTCGGAAACGTCGTGTTTCCAAAGGAAGATTAAGGATGCAGTAGTCAAAAGTATTTTTACATATTAAAAGAATGAGAGCTATGTATTACTAATTTGATCACATGATAGAAAGAATGAATGAATATATTGAGTAATGAAAGTTGAAATTTTGTAGATGGCGGACGAAAGAAACGTAAACGATGATAATGCAGTACGCCAAGAAGATATAAATGAAAGAATATCGAAAGAAGTTACTAAATCTATGCAAGCTAATTTACCTCAATTAGCTCAAGAGGTTGGGAGTCGTGTTCTGGAAATGGTGGAAGCTATCATGACAAGCAAGAGGGACGAACTAAAGGAGATGCTTGGTGAACCCCATAGAAAGAGTGAAAAACGTAGATGTTCTTACAAAGATTTTATGGCGTGAAATCCCTCTTCATACAACTGGGAGGTTGATCCTATAAAGTGTCAAAGGTGGATCGCTAACATTGAAGTTGTGTTCATACGTAGCCGATGTGAGAAAGAAGACCAAGTAATGTTTGCTACGGGTCAACTTCAACAACAAGCCAAGGATTGGTGGGATACGCAATGTAAGGAGTTGGGTGAAGAGAAACTCCAAACTTTAACTTGGCAAGAATTTAAGGAGCCGTTTCTGAAGTATCACTGCCCGCATTCAGCAATCGATAGAATACAAGAAGAATTCTTGCGTCTTCGCCAGAAGGAGGAATCTATTGATGAAATCACCAATACCTTCTTTGAGAAGTTAAAGTTTTGTCAAGACTTTGTTAAGTCTGAAAGAATGAAGATCAATCAATATCACGACATGTTGAAGGCTGAGTTTAGGGAGTTTATCACTCCCTCGAAGTGTGAAACTTTGAATGAACTTATCAACTAGGCTCGGGATAGATAGATCGAGTTGAAGTGACAAGTAGAAAGAGGGGAGAAAAGAGTGGCTAAAAAGCCTACAACCATGAGCCCGTGCAAGAAGCCCAAGCAACACGATAATAAAAACAAAGAAGGATCGAGAAGTAGCATTCCTCCATGTAAAACTTGTGGGAAACTTCACACTGGAGAATGTCTGCTGGGGAAAAAGGGATGTTACAATTGTGGTCAAGAAGGGCATCCTTATTATAAGTGCCCTAGTCTCGTAAGGACGTGTTTCAATTGCTCCACTCCTGGTCATGTCAAGGCTGAATGTCCGAAGCTCAAGCAACATGGGCAAAAAGACGGAAAGAAGGATGAAAATCAGAAGGCCCGTGGAAGGATGTTTCAAATTACCACCGAGGAAGCCAAGGTTCTACCAAATGTTGTATCAGGTATTTTCTTGGTCAACCTTATACCCGTGAATGTGTTATTTGATTCCGGTGCTAGTAGGTCCTTTGTGTCAGAAGAACTTATGTACCATCCCTCTTTTAGAAAAGAACGAATGTCTATACCCTTAGAAGTAGAAGTAGCAGATAGCAAAAGTTATATGTTATGTGAAGTGTGTAAAAATTGTAAGATCACCACAGAGAACGAAGATTTCGAAATAGACCTTATTCCCATCGCCTTGGGGGAATTTAAAGTAGTGGTGCGTATGGATTGGTTATCCCGTTATCATGTGGAAATTCAATGCGAGGCAAAAGTTATTCATGTATTGTCACCTAGTGGGACTCGAGTAATTATTTTTGGGGAAAGAAAATTTGAGGCCAAATTGTGCACGGTTGTTGAGGCGGTTAAGTATGCAAGAAATGAAAGCAAGACATTTTTGGCCTACGTGGTAGACACTAAACAAAAGACGCCCGAATTTGGAGAAGTAGAAGTTGTGAATGAGTATCCGGATGTGTTTCCGGATGAATTACCGGGATTACCACCCGAGCGAGAGGTGGAATTCCGAATCGAACTAAACCCGAGTGCCAAGCTGGTTGCCAAAGCTCCCTATAGATTAGCTCCCGCTGAAATGCGAGAGCTAATGACACAAATACAAGAACTGCTTGATAAGGGCTTCATATGCCCGAGTGTGTTAGCCTGGGGAGCGCTGGTGCTTTTTTTGAAAAAGAAGGATGGTTTGATGCGCATGTGCATCGACTATCGAGAGTTGAACAAGTTGACAGTGAAGAATCGATATCCCCTACCTCGAATAGATGATCTTTTTGATCAATTGCAAGGAGCAAACTGGTTTTCAAAAATTGATCTGCGCTCGGGATATCATCAACTACGGGCCAGGGAGGAGGATGTTGTGGAAACCGCGTTTAGAACCCGATATGGACATTACGAGTTTTTGGTAATGTCATTTGGATTAACTAATGCGCCAGCTGCATTTATGGATCTTATGAATCGAGTATGCCGACCCATGTTGGACAAGTCCGTAATAGTATTTATTGACGACATATTGGTTTACTCCCGAAGTAGAGCCGAACATGCACGTCATCTGCGAGAAGTATTGGAAACTCTTCGGAGAGAAAAGTTATACGCAAAGTTCTCAAAATGTGCTTTCTGGCTTAGAGAAGTGCAATTTCTCGGCCATGTGATAAATGAAGATGGTGTTTTAGTGGATCCTACCAAAGTGGAGGCTATTATGAATTGGGTCCCTCCAAAGAGTCCAAGTGAAGTAAGAAGTTTTCTGGGTTTAGCTGGGTATTACCGAGGATTCATACAGGATTTTTCTAGAATAGCCTTACCCATGACTAAACTGACGAAGAAGGACGAGAAATTTGTCTGGGGGCCTAAAAAAGATAAAGCATTTCAAACATTGAAGGATAGATTGTCTAGTGCACCGGTGTTGACCTTACCTGAAGGATCAGAAGACTTGGTTGTTTTTACTGATGCTTCACATCTGGGATTGGGAGGCGTTCTAATGCAACGGGGTAAGGTGATAGCATATGCCTCAAGGCAGCTTAGACCACACGAATGTAATTACCCGACGCATGATTGGAACTGGCCGTAGTGGTGTTCGCGTTGAAACTGTGGTGGCACTATCTATATGGAACGAAATGCACGATATACTCGACCACAAAAGTCTCAAATACTTCTTTGAGCAAAAAGACTTAAATATGAGACAGCGAAGGTGGTTGGAGCTAATTAAGGATTATGAATGCGAAATCCTCTATCACCCAGGAAAGGCCAACATTGTAGCAGATGCAGTGAGTCAGAAGGATTACCCACCTCCAATACAAGTTAAATCTATGAGAATGACAGTCACTCCTAAACTTTTGCAGTTGATAAAAGAGTCCCAAACAAAGTCTCTAAAAGCTAATGATCCGATGAAAGAAAGAACGGAGGGATTTATTGATGAATTAGAAATGAATGCTGACGGCATCATGACTAGGTATGGCCAAATCAGGGTACCTTGGTTATGTGAAGTGAAATCATTGTTACTTGAGGAGGCTCACAAATCTCGTTATGTCACACCCCCAAAATCCACATGCGGAGTATCACCGCTTGGAGGCGTGACTGACCAGGATCCAGCCACCAATCATATTGAACAAGCATGTAAGTAAGTATAAAAATCCAACCAATACAATTGGTGTCCAAACAACACATGGTTTAAGTTGCAAGCGGAAGCATAACGATTAAATCCCAAAACCAAAATATAAGTTTAAATGTTTCAAAGTTTAACATGGCACTCAGCTGTCCATGTCCCACAACGACTCTTCTCCATGCAAGCTCCAGCTAAGTACCTATTGACCTGCAAAGCATGTAGTAACGAGTCAACAATAATGTTGAGCGAGTTCACAGTTGGGTGTTCGTTTTAAGTTGTTCCAAAAACAGTTTCCTTTAACTGGCATCCTGCCGTGGGGGTTACCCCATAGTTGAAAACGTGATTTGTTTATTCTCGGTTACTCTGGCAATCCAGCCGTGGGGGTTACCCCATGTTTAGTTATCTGGCTTTTCGGCCGTGGGGGCTACCCCGTGTATGTACTACTAGACTTGTTACCATATCGACTGCTGACTGTAGTCATGTTTATGTGCCCTGAACTGTCAATGTCTATCATCATTGACGTGCCCAGATCCATTAGTTCACGCCCGTCCTCTGCGGCACGGTGTGAGGCTTGTCAGACCTAAATAGCGCTATCTAACTAATGACCCGCTCGCCATTGGCCCAACGATTAAGTCGATATAAAAAGGAGGGGCTTCGTGATAGAGTTTTGGTCTAGTAAAAGTTAACTGTCCATGAGGACGAGGAATTACATTCCTGAACCAGTACTGTCCTACCCAAGAAAGGACGAGGAATCCATGTTCCTTAACCCCATTCCCAACCCCTGGGAATCCCATGCTTTGTAGAATGTGTGAACTCACCTTAGTTTGCTCGGCATGATTAGTTACTTGTTTAACAGTTGATCACAAACGTCCTAACACGGTTACCGGCAACAATCAGTTTCGAATGCACATACACTAAATATTTCATGTACGTTTAATTCACATAATCCGTAATCACATATCACGCAGTCTCATGTATATATAACACACATATTATCATACGTACTGTCACACCCCGACCACGTGGAACATACAAAACGTGGCGGAAACGTCGGGGAGTGTTGTAACAGAATTAATGTTTCACAACCTTGGAAATTAAAGTTTCGTTTTATTCAATATAAGTGTTACAATGTCTAAACAAACATGGAAATACAACATAATTAACTAGTCTGCATCTTTTATTGTCACTAAGGCCCATGTCCGCCTAAGTGTATCTTGATCATCTTATGCAACAGCTCCTGAAAAACACATGTGAAAATATGGTACGTCAGCATAAAAATGCCGGTGAGATACATAGGTTTTGTGAAAATAGGCTTCATGACTTATGTTTGAGAAAATGTTTAGTCATGAACCTTGTTATTTGCTTTGTTTTGTAAATCATTTGAAAATCGATAAGATCAGATGATATGTAGAAATAAATGAATAATGTATGGTTAAATGAATAACCATAGTAAAATGGATTTGTATAAGATAAGTTGTTTGTAAAACAATGTCTTGTGAAAAGTATGTTATTTGTATAAAATGTTATATGTATCAAACTGAAATGATCCAAATAACGCTACAATATGTAATACCATACAAACACTTATATATAGGAAGTACCAGCGGCGTATCCACCATGCTTGTATCATATTACACACGTATCGTTACTTAATCATTTAATCAAACCAAACCACCAAAGTAATGTTTAACAATAGTAGAAATGTTTATGTATGGTCAAATACGGTTCACAGATACAAACGGTTCACAGATACAAACGGTTCACAGATACAAACGGTTCACAGATACAAATGGTTCACAGATACAAACGGTTCACAGATACAAACGGTTCACAGATATCAACGGATCACAGATACAAACGGTTCACATAGTCAAATGTTTACAACGGTTCAATATGTAGTATAATGTGTTCATATGCTGGATAAGCATATGCAACAGAAAAGCAATGAAAAACAATGTACTAAGTATGCACATAATGGACATACATAGCATAAAGTGTATTGAAATCATGTACTATAATGTACTAACGAACATAGCAGTATATGATGTTAAAACAGGAAAGCATGAAAGTAACAAGTAGGCACATGTGTTCCACCCCAAAACAGTTTGGAAAAACAGTAAAAGAGGGGTCTATGTACTCACTTGAGATTGCTCAGAAGTCCTATGATAACCACCAAGCAATGCTAGAGATCACGGAATCAAACGGCACCTAAATAGGTAACTACGTTAATTAACCGGACCTAAAACGGAAGATCTGATAGAATGAGGGTTCGTAAACCAAACGAGTATAGAGACTCGTGTCATATGGTTTAACAAAGCCTACATACTAATGAAACCTTAATCTAAGTGCCTTCGACCCATTACGACCCGTTTAGGTAGCTTATGCTACTTTAACGCGTCGTTCGCGTGAAACGCGTTCGGACCGCCTAACTAGTCCTATGACAAGTGTTATATGCCTAAACATGTTGCATAATCAGTTATGTGACAAAAGTTTAGGTTACATATGCTAAATTACCAATTATACATGAAAAGGGTATTCTGGTAATTTACCTAAGGCATATAAACTACCTATCATACAACTACTTAAACGATGTGACCATAAGGTATAACCTCGGAAGGTTATTCCCTACCTACTATGGTCACCTAATGTATTTGGTCGGATCCTAATGATCGACCAAATGGGTCGAGTTCGAAGGTATAGGCGATTTATTAGATCGCCTACCCTACGACTCTAGACAACGTGGTAATCAGTGGGCATAGTCCCAAAGGACTATGACCAACGTGATTACACTCACGTTGCGAAGTTCAAACGAACTTCGCATTGACCATTACTGGTCAACGCTGAAAGTCAAACAAAGTTTGACTTTCTGACTCGAAAAGCAGTAAAAATAAGGAAAAGAACGAAAGAATACTAACCCAGGGTCCCCGAATGCTAATCCCGATTCAAGAATCTCAGGTATGAAACAATGGTTTCAACTTAGAGTTTCTAAAATCAGAATTCTAGTGCATTTGTAGTAATGGGGGGTGGGGTATTTATAGTATTCGGAGAACCGTTAAGATCGTTTCTTGGAAAAGGGGAAACGATCAAGGCCGTACACTTGTCGGGATGTTATGGTGCCTCAAAATGCTCACCACCATAAGGAATCAACACTTGGCAAGGGGTTAGGGAGTGCAAAACAGCTGCAAACAGCTGTTAAATACACTTAATCTGGTCTGATAGTGGGAAGCGGCCCGCTTCAGGATCAGCCAAAGACAATGCGGGCCGCATGGCCCTTCTGATCTGCACATATGTTTGAAAAATGACAGTT
Organism: Helianthus tuberosus; assembly: GCA_030545235.1. Lineage (NCBI taxonomy): Eukaryota > Viridiplantae > Streptophyta > Magnoliopsida > Asterales > Asteraceae > Helianthus > Helianthus tuberosus. The sequence continues at coordinate 180,392,102 of CM060351.1, forward strand.
TCAGTCCCTGCACGTGTTTAAGGCCATTTCCGACACTTCTAAGGCCCGTAAAGCCAACTTTAAGGCCCTAAAATGTTGCCTAAACATTGTGGACATGAAACATGTTCAAAAATATGCCGGGTGATGGTTCGTTTGGTCGTACGAACGCGATGTTCGCTTAATTACGACGGAATGCGCATAAGCGCGAAAAACGATCCAAATGACGCGACGAATGGATTTTTCTTAAGGCGAACACTAAAATATAATGTAGTCATGCTTACATAAATTTTTGGATGTCCGGATGTATTCAGAACGTAAGTTATGCGCGAAAATGCAAACTTGTGCACTTTTTGACACTTTTAGTCCCTGAATGACTCAAAAGTTTATTTTAGCATACCGAACACCTCAAAGCCTATTTCTAAGCTATGTAAAGGATATTTATGGTATGTTTAACTTATGGTCATGTTCCGGAAGGTCTGTTACAGTTCAAATTGACATACTTTCGCAGTTTGTCAATTTTAGTCCCTGTAAGCGATTAAACTTTGATTTCACCATACCAAACCTTCCAAAACTTATATCTAAGTTATGTAAAGGTTATTTAAGGTATGTTAAGCCTATTTCACTATTCCAGAGTGTTCGTTGGATTAAACTGGTTATATTTACGCATCAGAGCGTGTATAACCTTCCAGAAAGCGATTTAGAGCTTGAAATCGAACAAGAGTTGATATGTGCACAAGATACACATATTTATACAAGTCCCAAGTATGAAATACAATATTTCATTGGTTGGGCATTTGTTTGATGGTTGAAATGACACAGGTGTTACAGTCTCCCCTACTTTAGGAAATTTCGTCCCGAAATTAATTCGTAGGAGTCTGTTTATGACTTTGTGTCAAATAGTCATTAAAGATATGTAAAGCAAAATCTGATTATTTTCCTCAACGGATATTTTTCAGAAGCGAAAATGAACGAACAGAGTCATTTTCTTCAACGGGTTCTTCGGAAATGGAAAATAAGGAATTAACTAAACGGATATAGATTTCCCTCAACGAATATTCTTCAGAAGTGAGAATGAATGGATGATTCATTCTTTCTCAACGGATTCTTCGTCAGAAATGAGAATGAAGGAATAATCCACGGATATTCATTTCTCTCAACGGATATTCTTCAGAACGAAAATGAACAAACGGGGTCATTTTCCTCAACGGTTTGTTCTTCAGAATTTGAAATGAAAGAAAAATCAACGGATATTCATTTCCTCAACGGATAATCTTCAGAAACGAAAATGAAATAACGGAGTCATTTTCAACGGTTGTTTCCTCAGGTACGGAAATGAAGGACAGACAAACGGATATTCATTTCCCCAACGGATAAATCTTCAGAAACGAAAATGAACTAACGGAGTCATTTTCAACGGTTATTTCCTCAGAGTTGGAAATGAAAGACTACACAACGGATATTCATTTCCTCAACGGATAAATCTTCAGAAACGAAAATGAACTAACGGGGTCATTTTCAACGGTTATTTCCTCAGAGTTGGAAATGAAAGACTACGCAACGGATATTCATTTCCTCAACGGATATTCTTCAGAACGAAAATGAATGGATAATTCATTTTCCTCAACGGTTATTCTTCAGAATGGAAATGAAAGACTACACAACGGATATTCATTTCCTCAACGGATATTCTTCAGAACGAAAATGAATGGATAATTCATTTTCCTCAACGGTTATTCTTCAGAATGGAAATGAAAGATTACACAACGGATATTCATTTCCTCAACGGATATTCTTCAGAACGAAAATGAATGGATAATTCATTTTTCTCAACGGTTATTCTTCAGAATGGAAAGGAAAAGATAAACAACGGATATTCATTTCCTCAACGGATATTCTTCAGAACGAAAATGAATGGATAATTCATTTTTCTCAACGGTTATTCTTCAGAATGGAAATGAAAAGATAAACAACGGATATTCATTTCCTCAACGGATATTCTTCAGAACGAAAATGAATGGATAATTCATTTTTCTCAACGGTTATTCTTCAGAATGGAAATGAAAAGATAAACAACGGATATTCATTTCCTCAACGGATATTCTTCAGAACGAAAATGAATGGATAATTCATTTTTCTCAACGGTTATTCTTCAGAATGGAAAGGAAAAGATAAACAACGGATATTCATTTCCTCAACGGATATTCTTCAGAACGAAAATGAATGGATAATTCATTTTTCTCAACGGTTATTCTTCAGAATGGAAATGAAAAGATAAACAACGGATATTCATTTCCTCAACGGATATTCTTCAGAACGAAAATGAATGGATAATTCATTTTTCTCAACGGTTATTCTTCAGAATGGAAATGAAAAGATAAACAACGGATATTCATTTCCTCAACGGATATTCTTCAGAACGAAAATGAATGGATAATTCATTTTTCTCAACGGTTATTCTTCAGAATGGAAAGGAAAAGATAAACAACGGATATTCATTTCCTCAACGGATATTCTTCAGAACGAAAATGAATGGATAATTCATTTTTCTCAACGGTTATTCTTCAGAATGGAAATGAAAAGATAAACAACGGATATTCATTTCCTCAACGGATATTCTTCAGAACGAAAATGAATGGATAATTCATTTTTCTCAACGGTTATTCTTCAGAATGGAAATGAAAAGATAAACAACGGATATTCATTTCCTCAACGGATATTCTTCAGAAGTGAAAAATGAATAGCTAGTTCATTTTTCCTCAACGGATGCTTCATCAGAATTGGAAATGAATAGGGTTAACTCTAGATACATGATAGAACTTGCTGTGATTTCCGTGCACTAAATTCCATAATTATGTATGCATCCATAATTACGTAATTCCTTGCACAGTCCGCACAGTTCGTTTTGTAATGTTGTGGGGAAAGATATCAAACTTGAGATGAGAGTGACTAGACTACCATAGGGTCCTTTTAATTAGATCAACAGAGGATCTCCTTAATTAGGCCACTAAGGAGTCCTTTCAGCTACATCATCATATGATATCCCTAACCAGATTTTTGGATCAATCTGTTTAACTAGACCACTAAAGGGGTCCAATTATGAAGTAGTACATTATGATCCAAGGGACCTTAACTACAACGTAGAAGTCCATTAAGGATTTAAGTAGTACCTTTGGGTATCCTACTATGAATCTCTTGCACAAAGATATGAAAGATTCTACGAGGATTTGGATAACATAATTTAGATCACACGACACATAAAAGGGAACACATAAGCACAAAATCACATAGTTGTTTAACTTGTTTATTAATTTGTTATCTTTGGACGCGGATATTTAAAGCACGCCAGGAATCCAATCCGTGGATTCCATGCGGCACTTAAATCATTAGAATCTAACTATGAAGATAGGAAGATCTTAATAAGAATTCGGCTTTGTCCTTATTGAATCGTAATGTACGTATTAAGGCATACGAATAATTCAATTAAGGGCTCCGATTTGAGTGATATTTATCCACAAGGATCTGATTATGAGGATAGAAAGATCCTTCATGGATTTTTGGGATTTGTGTAACGAGAGATGCTTCGACACCTTGCACTAGGCGTGCTTACGTCGACACACAAGGTAGAAAGTTCATGAGGTTGAGGCGCCAGATATGCCAAGCGACATATGAAGCAGAGTTTGAAGGTTGAGTAGCAGCAGGATTTGTAACAGCTTTGCTTTGGATTGCAAAGCGGCACATGTTAACCAAATGTCTCCATCGTCCACCGTGGGTACATTTGAAACAAGGTATTTAATTTGGATGATGACGGTTGCATTGATTTCTCCAAGGAACGGTTCCCTTGCACGGCTTCATCCCTGAGATGAGTCATGGTGATAGCTAAATCAACGGTCTTCTGGAGTACGACGCCTATTTGTTGGGCAATTGTAGCACCTGGTCCGGACACTCGAGTCTTGTTGCGATGAAGAGGCAAAATGAAGAAAATGGAAGACATAGAAGGAAACAAGCTAAAGATAGTCAATAGAAAATGACAAGGCATGTAGATTGTGACCATTTGTTTGTTACCAAAGGCAAACAAATGAGACAGTGACTAATCAAAGTAAACGGGTCAATATAATGTATCGCGAAGACATGCTCGCCTATAAGTGAACACTCATCCCAAGAATTCCCAGGTAAGCACAACTGGTCTCGCGTCTGATGAGATGTATACGAAGTGCTTGCCTAGACAGAAAACCCAGAATACAGGCATTCACCCTTCCAGTTTGCACGTGTTCACATTATTAAAAACCAAAAAACCTTGACGAGATTTTGAAAACTCAAAGGGGTTCAAAACCGTATAACAGAGGGTTCAAAACCTTACAATAGAGGGTTCAAAACCATGTAATCAATCATCCTAGAACAGATGATTAGTTTTCAAAGCGGTTTTGAAATTTATGTTCTTGTTGTGGTAGTCGCCTAAGGATAGGTGACGGTATGTTTTATGACTAAACGCAAGTAAACTTGCGTTAGGGTCCTAGAAAGGTTATAGACTAGGTCAAAGCATTACTAATAACCTAATTCCCTATAACCATAAGCTCTGATACCATCTTTTCTGTCACACCCCGACCACGTGGAACATACAAAACGTGGCGGAAACGTCGGGGAGTGTTGTAACAGAATTAATGTTTCACAACCTTGGAAATTAAAGTTTCGTTTTATTCAATATAAGTGTTACAATGTCTAAACAAACATGGAAATACAACATAATTAACTAGTCTGCATCTTTTATTGTCACTAAGGCCCATGTCCGCCTAAGTGTATCTTGATCATCTTATGCAACAGCTCCTGAAAAACACATGTGAAAATATGGTACGTCAGCATAAAAATGCCGGTGAGATACATAGGTTTTGTGAAAATAGGCTTCATGACTTATGTTTGAGAAAATGTTTAGTCATGAACCTTGTTATTTGCTTTGTTTTGTAAATCATTTGAAAATCGATAAGATCAGATGATATGTAGAAATAAATGAATAATGTATGGTTAAATGAATAACCATAGTAAAATGGATTTGTATAAGATAAGTTGTTTGTAAAACAATGTCTTGTGAAAAGTATGTTATTTGTATAAAATGTTATATGTATCAAACTGAAATGATCCAAATAACGCTACAATATGTAATACCATACAAACACTTATATATAGGAAGTACCAGCGGCGTATCCACCATGCTTGTATCATATTACACACGTATCGTTACTTAATCATTTAATCAAACCAAACCACCAAAGTAATGTTTAACAATAGTAGAAATGTTTATGTATGGTCAAATACGGTTCACAGATACAAACGGTTCACAGATACAAACGGTTCACAGATACAAACGGTTCACAGATACAAATGGTTCACAGATACAAACGGTTCACAGATACAAACGGTTCACAGATATCAACGGATCACAGATACAAACGGTTCACATAGTCAAATGTTTACAACGGTTCAATATGTAGTATAATGTGTTCATATGCTGGATAAGCATATGCAACAGAAAAGCAATGAAAAACAATGTACTAAGTATGCACATAATGGACATACATAGCATAAAGTGTATTGAAATCATGTACTATAATGTACTAACGAACATAGCAGTATATGATGTTAAAACAGGAAAGCATGAAAGTAACAAGTAGGCACATGTGTTCCACCCCAAAACAGTTTGGAAAAACAGTAAAAGAGGGGTCTATGTACTCACTTGAGATTGCTCAGAAGTCCTATGATAACCACCAAGCAATGCTAGAGATCACGGAATCAAACGGCACCTAAATAGGTAACTACGTTAATTAACCGGACCTAAAACGGAAGATCTGATAGAATGAGGGTTCGTAAACCAAACGAGTATAGAGACTCGTGTCATATGGTTTAACAAAGCCTACATACTAATGAAACCTTAATCTAAGTGCCTTCGACCCATTACGACCCGTTTAGGTAGCTTATGCTACTTTAACGCGTCGTTCGCGTGAAACGCGTTCGGACCGCCTAACTAGTCCTATGACAAGTGTTATATGCCTAAACATGTTGCATAATCAGTTATGTGACAAAAGTTTAGGTTACATATGCTAAATTACCAATTATACATGAAAAGGGTATTCTGGTAATTTACCTAAGGCATATAAACTACCTATCATACAACTACTTAAACGATGTGACCATAGGGTATAACATCGGAAGGTTATTCCCTACCTACTATGGTCACCTAATGTATTTGGTCGGATCCTAATGATCGACCAAATGGGTCGAGTTCGAAGGTATAGGCGATTTATTAGATCGCCTACCCTACGACTCTAGACAACGTGGTAATCAGTGGGCATAGTCCCAAAGGACTATGACCAACGTGATTACACTCACGTTGCGAAGTTCAAACGAACTTCGCATTGACCATTACTGGTCAACGCTGAAAGTCAAACAAAGTTTGACTTTCTGACTCGAAAAGCAGTAAAAATAAGGAAAAGAACGAAAGAATACTAACCCAGGGTCCCCGAATGCTAATCCCGATTCAAGAATCTCAGGTATGAAACAATGGTTTCAACTTAGAGTTTCTAAAATCAGAATTCTAGTGCATTTGTAGTAATGGGGGGTGGGGTATTTATAGTATTCGGAGAACCGTTAAGATCGTTTCTTGGAAAAGGGGAAACGATCAAGGCCGTACACTTGTCGGGATGTTATGGTGCCTCAAAATGCTCACCACCATAAGGAATCAACACTTGGCAAGGGGTTAGGGAGTGCAAAACAGCTGCAAACAGCTGTTAAATACACTTAATCTGGTCTGATAGTGGGAAGCGGCCCGCTTCAGGATCAGCCAAAGACAATGCGGGCCGCATGGCCCTTCTGATCTGCACATATGTTTGAAAAATGACAGTTTCAGTCCCTGCACGTGTTTAAGGCCATTTCCGACACTTCTAAGGCTCGTAAAGCCAACTTTAAGGCCCTAAAATGTTGCCTAAACATTGTGGACATGAAACATGTTCAAAAATATGCCGGGTGATGGTTCGTTTGGTCGTACGAACGCGATGTTCGCTTAATTACGACGGAATGCGCATAAGCGCGAAAAACGATCCAAATGACGCGACGAATGGATTTTTCTTAAGGCGAACACTAAAATATAATGTAGTCATGCTTACATAAATTTTTGGATGTCCGGATGTATTCAGAACGTAAGTTATGCGCGAAAATGCAAACTTGTGCACTTTTTGACACTTTTAGTCCCTGAATGACTCAAAAGTTTATTTTAGCATACCGAACACCTCAAAGCCTATTTCTAAGCTATGTAAAGGATATTTATGGTATGTTTAACTTATGGTCATGTTCCGGAAGGTCTGTTACAGTTCAAATTGACATACTTTCGCAGTTTGTCAATTTTAGTCCCTGTAAGCGATTAAACTTTGATTTCACCATACCAAACCTTCCAAAACTTATATCTAAGTTATGTAAAGGTTATTTAAGGTATGTTAAGCCTATTTCACTATTCCAGAGTGTTCGTTGGATTAAACTGGTTATATTTACGCATCAGAGCGTGTATAACCTTCCAGAAAGCGATTTAGAGCTTGAAATCGAACAAGAGTTGATATGTGCACAAGATACACATATTTATACAAGTCCCAAGTATGAAATACAATATTTCATTGGTTGGGCATTTGTTTGATGGTTGAAATGACACAGGTGTTACACGTACTGTAACAGTTGACCATTCAATGAAATCAACAACATACATCACAATACCACATAATAAATCTTGTCACAAAATTTCAGCTTTTAAGTGCATTTTCGGACAATTTTCGGTGCGTTAATCGGGACCGTTCGGGCATCGGATAGCTCCCAAAGAATTATAGAACGTTTCAATCGAACTAGAGACAATTGTATTAAAATTTGGTGACCAAATTCCTTACGGATTTTTCATGAAAAATCTTGCGCCAAACCATGATCAGATTTGACGTAATCTGGTCAGGTTTGCCGAACAATTTATTTAAAAATATCCGTGTATCCAATTGGCGCGAAACCAAAAACAAAATCACATGTCCGATCCCTAGTATCTACAGTAAAATTTTCACATTCAAACAGTAAACACACACCGAGTTATGACGTAAAACGTTCGCTGCATTTTCTGCAGAAAATGGCAGCTCATAGCAGTTTTACAAACAATTCCGCTAAAAATACCCAGACCTGTCCGAAAAATACGAAACCACTTCTGTTTGAAAGCTATTTCCGGATACTTGGTTTTAGACTCTGAAATCGTAAGGTTTTGATAATTTAAAGTCCTGGAACAGCCTACGCAAGTCAGCGTATTTTCTGCAGAAAATGGCTGAACTGATATTTACTCAATTTAATCACTTTTCGTGCATCCTAACAAGTTTCTAGGTGTCGTAAGCGCATAACTAACTTGTGTAAACATAATACAATGTATCTACATCAGATTGCAAAGTCGAGAATCATCAATTAATTCATATCAGGTTATTTTGATCTTAGAGCCCATCATACACAATTTTCTAACAACCTAGTCCAACAAGTAGCACCACATACATCGAGAATCATCAATTAAACATAAGAACTCAGCCTTGAACACCAGATTTTATCCACATGATTCGTGCATAATCACCTCTAATAACAAAAAAAAAAAAAAACATAAACTTCTTACCTAGCAAAGAAGGGTATCGGTTTTGACTAGTTCTTGGGTCCTGCTAGCCGCCTCAACAGTAGCAGGAGAAGGGAGGGTATGAGATGATCGCAGGTGGTCAGCTTAGGGTTGAGAGTTGGAAGTTATGCGCAAGATTACGTAACATATAAAAAGGATAATTGGTTGGGGGCGGTTTAGGGATACATGGGGTTGGGCTGATAATTAATTAAAACCCAAAATGGTGGTTTGGAAAAACGGGCTGCATATTAATCCAATTGAGCCGCAAATGTTAATGAGGGTATAGGGGGTGGGGTTAATTAGGTCGTAATATAAAGAATGGCAGTATATGTGTGTGACTTCAATGTCTAACTTTTGGATTCCACATGCACGTGATCTAGTCATCACCATGCAATTCATGATCATATCTAATTCCTACTACTTCATGCATACATGAACACACTCATGCATTGAACAAGGTCCTGATGTATATTATTATTGTTGTTATTATTATTTAATAAAGTATAAAGTGTATGCCATAGATAAAGTATATTATTATAATTATATGCCATCCATTCGAACCTCAAGAGTTTTGAGTTACGCTAGTTATGTCATGGTTCAAACGGTTCAGGTCGGTTTAATCACAAATGGATAAACTATAAGTATATGATTTGATTTATAAAAGTGAAACAAACGGGTTTTTACCTCAAAGTTACGGGTTGTCACACGTTATATGGTGCACCCCGGAGCAACGAAAATGTATCAAGATTTAAAAAGGGGATATTGGTGGCCCGGAATGAAACGCGACATCGTTAAGTACGTCGCTAAGTGTTTCACATGTGCCCAAGTGAAAGCGGAGCACCAAAAACCGTATGGAAAATTACAACCTCTAGAAGTACCAGTTTGGAAATGGGAAGACATAACCATGGATCTCGTTACAAAACTCCCCAAAACAAAACGAGGCCACGATGCTATTTTGGTTATCGTCGACCGACTCATGAAGAGTGCTCACTTTTTGCCTATACGAGAAACAAATTCTTCCGAAAGGTTGGCGGAGATTTACACGAATGAAATTATAGCTCGTCACGGAGTACCCGTGTCTATTGTGTCAGATCGTGACACAAGATTCACATCTCGATTTTGGCATAGGTTTCATGAAAGTGTGGGCACTAAATTGCATTTGTGTACTGCGTACCATCCGCAAACGGATGGGCAGTCATAAAGAACCATACAAACGTTAGTAGACATGTTGAGGGCTAGTGTTATAGATTTTGGGGGAAACTGGGACGACCATTTGCAGGTGGTAGAGTTCGCGTATAATAACAGTTATCAAAGTAGTATTCAAATGGCGCCGTATGAAATGTTGTACGGTAGAAAGTGCAGAACCCCCGTGTGTTCGGGAGAAATAGGACAGCGAGAACTCGCTCCTAAGGATGTTGTGGCAATAACGAATGAAAAGATTGATCTAGCGTGGGCTCGCTTGAAGGCAGCGCAAGACCAAAATAATCTTACGCGGATAAAAGAAGGCGCCCTATTGAATTTCAAGAAGGGGATCGAGTATTTTTAAAGGTATCGCCGTGGAAGGGCATAATACGGTTCCGTAAACGGGGGAAGTTGGGTCCTCGATTTATTGGGCCGTTTAAAATTTTAGCCCGTGTTAGAAAGGTGGCATACCAGTTGGAATTACCTCCAGCTTTAGATGGAATCCATAACACATTTCACGTGTCACACCTAAGAAAATGTCTCGCGGATGAAACGGCTTACGTGCCACTTGACGATATCGAACTGGATGAGAAGATGAACTATGTTGAAAGGCCGGTGTCTATCAAAGATTCCAAAATAACGCATCTTCGGAATAAGACTATTTGACAAGTTCTAGTTCAATGGCAACATCGGAAAGGATCGGATCTTACATGGGGGTCGGAGGATGAAATGCGGAAGTACTATCCGGCTTTATTTAGTACGTAGTAAGGTTTCGGGGACGAAACCTCCTTTAAGGGTGGTAGATTTGTAACACTCCAAAAATTTCATAATAGATTATTTGAATGTTTAAATGTTTTAAATGATTAGTTAAGTTAGAAATAAATAAAGAAAGATTAAAAAGTTAGAAAATATAAAACAACGACAACATAAATGACCTCAAGGGGTTGAATGTGTAAATTTTTAAAATAAATAAGAAATTAAAAGTGCAGTGTGTGTGGTGTGTGGGTGTGCGACGCAGGGGAGGAACAGGAGAGGGGAAAAACCCTTCTTCTCTAATTCATCAAGAATTTAACAAATTGGATACGTTTCAGGATAAAATTCGAATGCATGTGATCAATTTCTCAATCATCTAAGAGTTTCCAACATAGGGTACGTTAGATTATGTGATTTGATGCTAGTTGATGAATAGGGTTTTGATCAATCCGTGAAATTGTATGAAATTGAACTTGTATATGAATTAGAATCATCATTTAGAAGATGTTTTATGTTTGAATTTGATTGTATTGAAGGTTTGAGGGGAAACCCACTTATTCTAGTAGTATGATGATCTTGTAGTTAAATAAATTGAGTAATTTTGATGGATGAATGTATATGTGATATTGATGGATTATTATGTTGTAGAATGAATGAGTTACGTGAATTTAGTTGATTAAAAGAGTTGTGAAGATTACTAGTGAAATTGTGCATTGAATACATGTACACAGTGCTTAAAATGTTATACGCACACCAAGTGTTCGATTAAATGCTTGAATAGTTGATTTTGCAATTTATTAGGAAGTCTTGCATTGTATGTGGAAAAATGTGAAGCTGATATTTTGTGAAATGTGTTATGGAATGCGAATTATACGTGAATGCGATAGTTATGTAAATGAACGACGTAATCTAAGTAAGAATGGATTTATGTGTAGGATTGAAAGAAGAAGGAGGAAGTTCCGGTTCGCAACAAAAAGCTCAAGAACGAGTTAAGTTCATTTACTTACAAACTTATGTAATGTTAGTAATTGTAAATTTATTATTACAAATCTATGAATATTGTTGGTTCTATAATCCATTAGTTTCTAGTTGAACTATAGAAGGTATATTTTAAATTGAATGAAAAATCAAAAGTAAGGTTCCTTATTGATTCGTGATGAATGGGTCAATTGGGGTTTGAATGAGAATGTGTAAGAAAGGATTTTATGTTGATGATCCGTTACGTACGGGTTACTTAGAATGAAATGAGAATGTAAAAGAAGGGTACTTTGCCGAACCGTTACCAAACGGGTCGAGCGGTTAAAAGGAAAAAGAATGACAAAAGGAAGTTATGTATTATGTTGACCCTTTAGTTATGGGTCAATGAACTTGTGATAATATGATTATTCAAGAATGAACTTATTGCGAATTCAAGTTTATGTATGTTAAAAGTTGAATATTGTTTTATGTAAAAATTTCTAATGTCCTTTTATTATTGAATGATAGGTAAAGCACCTACTTAAACGGCCACGCCTTGCTCGGGACGAACACGAATCGCGACGCCTTTGACACGCTTCCGTAATTTAGTGAATGCATATGGGTCAAAACATTTTGGTTATGTAGTAAATTATGTTTAGTTGTTTAAATACTTTGTTAAAAGACTTACAGTTACCTTTTATATATGTCGAATAGTGGTTATTAGACTAATATGGTCATTACTTTTGGTGTGACTAATGTTTCTTAAAGTTGTATAAAAGTTAGTTTGGTCGAAATTTTACAATGTTATGAAAGTTTTAAATAGTAGATGTTTAAAATTTTCGTTTTGCCCTTTCTTTTAAAATGGCCGTTTCATAACACTTTTTAAAGGGATGTCCTTTTTAGTCATTTTACATGAATAAGCTAAACTAAACATTTTTAATAAAAACTACTTATTAACTTATTGGCTTACAAGCTAACCCAAACACTTTTTTAGAAATTCCTTTTCAAAAAGTCATAAGTTAATAAGTTATTTTAACAAAAGTCCTTTTGAACTAAAATAAGCTAACCCAAACACACCCTTAGTACCAAAATGCCATTCCTTTCTTCTTATAAGCAGTGTCACATGTTATCATCACAATCCTTCTTAGGCTACTTAGGTAAAATCCACTTTTTAGTGGATCATTCCCCATATATATAGGTTAGGAGTTGGCTTCAAAATTCAAATTTCCTAAAAAGTGTTAAAAGTCGTAAAACACCATAATGTCAAGTATAAAACACACCAAGAACCCACAAATAACAAAATAAAGATTATTAAAACATCATATATGTGGATTTTGTGTTGTCTTTTGGATGATAAGACTCTAATTATGGAATGACAAATATTATTGTATTTTATGCTGATTAGCATGTTGTGTTTTATATTTATAGTTCTACGACCGTGTGTTTGAAGTTTTTATGGACTATTAGGGTTTGAATATGGTGTTTTAGTAATATTCACTCTGTTATTTGTGGGTTTTAGGACTGAAATTATAGTGTTTAATGACTTTTTACATTTTTTTAGAAAATTTGGACTTTATAGCCGAACCCCACCCTATATATATATATAATTAGAAATTGGAAACCCATTTTCAGTGAGAAACCCTGTAAAATTTGAGTGTAACAATCAAATTTTTTAACATATGTTGTTATAGTTGTTAAAAAAATGAAAATGAATTTGTAATACTTGTTTCGCTCTTTTTTAACAACGTGTAACATAATATATGGAATTTTTTGTTACACACGATTAAAAGTTTAATTTTTATTTCAAATATTATTTGTAATAACTATAATAACAAATATTACACATGTTTAAAAAAAATCTAGTTGTTACGCTGTGAAGGGGTATGATCCCGGATCTTGCGCCAGTTTTAGGCGCAAGTGACCATCACCCAGTTTACTTTGCCACTCGGCTAAACATGCTTCAGTACCGCGCAAGCTTGCAGGGCACGCGCGTGTGGACAACATCAGACGATGGAATCTTCTCTTGACATCTAGTTGAGTAGTTAATGGGGATGTGTTGTTTTGTACTGTGGAACTATCCAACACACGCTACGGTCTTGTGCAAGCCTACAGGGCGCACACGCAAGTAGTTAATGGGGATGTGTTGTTTTGTACTGTGGAACTCATCCAACACATGCTACGGTCTTACGCAAGCCTACAGGGCGCACGCGCAATGGCAACATCTTATTACGATACAAGTGGAACCGTCACTTTGACTTTTGTAACCAACCAGCAAGTGGCATGCCCAGACACTGATAAACAGCGGTCAGCTGACCGTGCCAATACTGATTCTCACACCGGAGGGTGGTAACAGGGAGTAAGCCCCACCTCATTCTCCTTGTTGCGAGTCACGGTGTTTTCCTTGCGCAGGCGACATATACGAGATCATCTAGTCATCGATCGAGGAAAGAAGAGATTAACCCTATCTTGACGAGACTCGGCCCATGGACTAACCACTCGGTTAACCATTGTTTTTTCATTGCGCCCACCGCTATTTTTACAAGCACTATCCTCTTTTCTTTTCTAGAATCATGACTGATCATCACACCATTGTCAACCCAGATAGGGGGCCCTATGTTCTAGTCCCAATCGATCAGACGGAGAATGCTCCCCGTAACCAAACGACGGGTCACATCGGAACATCCGCTCAGGCGGGGAACGTATCAGCGAATCTGCCAAATATTCCCCAGTTAGCATCAATTATACCAGAGGGGGAGGATCCTCTCTCATGGTTCTTAAAACAACAAGCTGCTTTGAATGTAGTGTACGCCCAACTCTGCGCCGCGACGCCCCATACTGTACAGCGTACACCTTCACCAATCACACTGACGCCTCGTGTTCTTCAATACGAGACACTACCCCCACAACAGCATGCACCTAGAGACAGGGGGCATAACATGGTGACTCGTATATGAGTCAGCATATGTTACAAGAAGGGGATTCAACTTATGGATCCCGGGCGAGAGCCTCAGCGCACCATAGGCTGGAGCTACCAAGGCAACATCGGCAGGAGTCTCACAACCGCTGAGTGTCTGATGTACATAGCTGTCTTGGGCCACCCCACAACGACCCTGAAGACTCCACATATTATGCGATGGAATCCCATAGTGTTTTTAGCCGCTCAAATAATGATCGGGACGCGTACAGACATGCGCAACCTCGCACAACTTATGATCGCGCAACAAGACACGATTACAGCTCGGTATACCGACCGAAGTCTGCAGCTGGCAGATCCAAGTTCATAAAAGGAATTGCCCTAGCACCACTAACACAGTCAAAACTTCCACCAAGTGTGGGAAAGTACAATGGGTAGACAGATCCAGACGACCACATTGGTTTGTTCACCAGTGCCGACCTCGTTAGTGGCTGGACGCAATCATTGTGGTGCCATCTTTTCGTTCAGACCCTTACTGGCAATACAAGGGCCTGGTTTGACAATTTACCAGTGGGCTCACTGGTATCGTATGAAGATTTACAAGAAAAATTTCTTGCTCACTTCAGCCAACAAAGGCGACACGTCCGAGATACGACGGATGTTATGACGATCTGGCGCAGGGAGAATGAAGGCTTGGATGCGCCTTCATCACCGGATTTAACAAAGAATGCCTCGAGATTGGCGAGGTACCTGACGCGCTTGCACGCGCACATTTCTGTTATGCCGTCAGGCATGACGAAATGATAAAGACGATTTCTGGTAAGGAGGGCTTACCAAAGAAATGGGACGACGTTATGATGGTATCCAAAACGTTCTCCCAAACAGAGCGTTCATTACAAAGACAAAGATTGCACTTCGTATGCTGGCCTGCATATGAGTCATCAAGCCGCAGCAACAGCAAGCGCAACAAGAACTCATGGACAGGAGACCACGGATCCAGTTCATATTATAAGTATGGGTCCCAAGCGGACGCCAGATCTATAATCAACAACCAACAGGATCATCGTCGACGAAGAAAGAGAAATGGAACTGACAATGGACTGATCTCACCAAATCACCAAGAGACATTCTTCTAACTAAAGAATGCAACTTTAAACCAGCAGCACCGATGAAAAACAGGAAGGGGCAAGGCCTCAACTTGTATTGTGTCTACCACAAGGATAGTGGTCACACCACCAAAAATTGCATCAGTCTCCGACAGGAGATTAAGAAGGCCCTTAAGCATGGAAAGCTGCAACATCTGTCGCAGCATGTGAGAAAAGAAACAAAGCACATCAATCGCCAAAATGAAGGTCCTTCTGACAAGAAAATGAAATACCTGAACGTCCACATGATAACTGGTGGGCGCAGTCAACATAAGAAGACAACAAAGAAAGTGTAAGACTATGATTAGCGCGACGAGCAAGTCGTCTACCCTCAAGTAAGAGGCGGACCGCGCTACAGGCGCGCCGTCGTCGTAACCGGCTGCCTAGGACACTACTGCACAGACTACGTCTTTATAGACCCATGCAGTACCTCATACATCATCTATGAACAATGCTTCAATTAGTTTGACCAAGAAGACAAGGATAGATTGCAGCCGGTAGATTACCCTTTGTCCGGTTTCTTGGGGAAACAATGTTCCCCCTTGGTCAAATAAATTTCCAAGTGACGCTTACCGATGGTATGCATACACGAACATAGGAGGTAAACTTCATGGTTTTGGTATACACGATGTAAGTCCCAATAACGGATCTAACACTGATATCAGACAATCACCAAGGATGGGCGGAATCCAGACTTTGTGTGATTCAAGAAAAACACGAAAACACAAAACATTAGAAATCAAGAATTCAATTATATTGATCAAGAGCACACGGTTTCAAGAACCGTCTGGTACTCAAGAACTCGAAAATGATGAAAAAGAACAATAATGTGAACAGCAACCTCTAAATGACCAAGGTTCACCCTATTTATAGTTACATAGAGTGACCTAATTACAAGCTGGGCCAAGCCCACATGCACACTATTGACTAAATAAGCCCAAATCACTTAATTAGCCCACATGGCTTATTCCAATACTATCTAACCCACTAGAAAGCTAAGCCCAATAGATTATACTTGTGTTTGATAAAGATAAGCGTAAACCTACTCAATTATATGGCCTTACACACGAACAATGCGACTTTAACCTGATAACATCCACTCCCCACTCCGCAATCGGTTTCCCAACCGAAACGGAGATTGTGATTTTAGATGCTCGCCGAGAAGTAATGTTGACGGACGAGCTCCGCCCGATCAAAACGGCATGGCTAACACCAAGAACTGAACCAGAGAAGTGGGTACTTAATGCAAGATACCCCGAACAAACCATTACCTTAGGCCAAGCCTTATCCAACAACGTCAGAGCACACTTAAAGCAACAGCTTTTCAAGAACAAAGATATATTTGCTTGGACTCCTGCTGACATGACAGGAATCCCGGGTGATGTTGCGCAACATTGCATGAATACAATGCCTGGTATCAAGCTTGTGGTCCAGGCACGATGCAACCTGGGACCGGAAAAGAACCGCGCCATGAACGAGTAAGTGACAGAATTGCTCGAATAGGGATCCTACAATAAGTAAAGTACCAAACCTGGTTGGCAAACCCGATCATGGTAGAAAAGGCAACTGGGGGCTGGCGCATGTGCGTAGATTACAAAGATCTTAACAAAACCTACCCCAAAGACTGTTATTCACTTCTGGAAATTGACGAGCAACCTTACGCCATTCCGATGGAAGTGCTTCCTTGATTGCTACAAGGGATATCACCAAGTGTAGATGGCAATTGAAGATGAAGACAAGAGAAAATTCGGATCAACCATGGGAAACTTCTGTTACACTAAAATGTCGTTTGGGTTGCGCAATGCTGGCGCAATCTACCAACGATTAATGAACGAGACGTTTGGCGAAAATATTAGCAAACGTGTGGAGATTTACATGGACAATCTTGTCACCATGCTCCAAGATATTGAGAAGACATTCCAAATTCTGAGAAGCATTAACATAAAGCTCAATCCGAGCAAATGCTCGTTTGGAATGGAAAAAGGCAGGTTCCTTGGATTCATCGTCACAAAGGATGGATTCAAGGTGAAACCCAAGAAGGTGCGGGCGTCGAACGCATGCCATCGCTATCAACGATTAAGTAAATGTAAACCTTAGCCGGTCGGCTGGCCGTGCTAAATAGATTCTTGGCCAATCATGCTGCAAAATCTTTTCCTTTATTAGCACCTTACGTAACTGTGTAAATAAAAATCATTTCCAATGGACTAATGAAGCGGAATGCGCATTTAAGGAAATGAAAGAGTGTTTAATACAACTCCCCACTCTCACAGCTCCATGCAAAAAGGAGCCACTAACCCTATACTTTTCCGCTTCGGAAAGAGGGATAGGCGCAGTGCTCCTGGTAGACCGAGATGGGGTACAAACACCGATATATTATGTGAGCAAGATGCTTAATGATCCGGAAATAAGATACTCCATGACAGAGAAATTGGTTCTTGCACTAGTACATGCCTCTAGGCGCCTGCGCCGATACTTTACAGGGTATGTCATTAACGTTCGAACCAATTATAGAATCAGTCAAATTCTTTCAAAACCTGAAATCTCAGGTAGACTTGCCAAATGGGCTATCGAATTAGGTGGGCACAACCTAGTTTATAAGCCAAGACCAGCTATTAGAGGGAAAGTGTAAGCAGATTTCGCCACTGAAGTTCCGGCGAATCGCGTTCAAGAATGCGAAGAGGAACAGAACCCTGCGCCTCCCGCACCGTCAATTGAAATTTGGACACTATACACAGATGGTGCTTCCAATGAAGACGACGTAGGCACAGGCCTTGGCTTAGCTAGCCCAGACAAGCAAGAGTTTACATATGCCATACGCCTCGAGTTCAAAAGCAGAAACAATGAGTTTGAGTACGAAGCATTTCTTGCTGGGTTAAGACTAGCAATCAAGCTAGGCGTGCGAAATCTGGAAGCGTACGTCCATTCTCTATTAGTAGTTGGGAAGATAAACGGTGAATACGCTGCAAAAGGGGATGTTATGGTCCTCTACCTAGAGCAAGCCAAGAAACTAATATCTAAATTCCACTCCTTCAAAGTCATTCACATCAACAGGAGTGAGAATAAACCAGCTGATGCACTTTCCAAGTTAGCATCTGCAAGTTTAAAGCACTTGGCCAAGGACATGCTCATTGAAGTTGTGAAGAACCCTTCAGTTCCCTTGAGCCAAGTCAACCTGATTGAATTAGGGTTACCATCTTGGATGACGCCCATTATAAGATACCTACAATACGGCATGCTCCCAGAAAATAAAGCGGAGGCATGCAAGTTACAACACAAGGCTTGCCATTACCAAATGGGAGACGGTATCTTATATCGAAGATCATACTTGGGACCACTCTTAAGATGCGTGGATCCCCAAGATGCCACATACCTACCTGGTTTGAGAAATACACGAAGGCATATGTGGCATCCACGCCGGACCATGCATGGTGGTTGTGACAACTGCCACTTTCTGGTAATTTACGTACACTTAAAACAGTCATTTACATTATACAGTTTCGTGTTTTGAATATCTGAACTGCATTATTACATGACATACACTTAGAATACTCATGGAATACTTATTTTTGATGCACATGATTCATTTATATTGATTACATTTGAAACAGTATAAACAATCCATCAAAACAACTAGAAAAGCACTTAGCGAACTAGTATTCTGACGAAAACGCAGGATCCACAGAAACCATCTTAATGATATCTTTAGGACTCAGACGAAAGTCTAACATCTAATATACATTAAACCCTAGCTAGGAATGCAAGGGTTTGGTCTAATACTTTCCCGATGTCCGATAACACTAAAAACTGCCGAAAAGCACTAAAAGCGACAATTTCAACACTTTTCCTCAGAAATTCTGCAGAATTCAGCAATTTAATATTTTTGCAACATGTAAAAGTAGTGTTTAACATATGGAAACAATATGAGGATATTAATGGGGTGTCCGAAACATAAGCTTTCGACGCTGCGTTGCAACCCCCACAACTTGTCCGTTTATGCACCGACAAGCTAATAAACGACATTTCCGACATCAAAAACAACCAAATGAAAGCTTTGGTGAACTAGTTAAGCTTATTTTGAGATTCCAAATCCCTTTATACATCTCTTGGTTGCGGATTTACAACTTACGGAAAAACTTCGTCGGTAGGAATTAAAAGTGCTTTTATCGAACCGACGACCAAACGGAAGTCGTTTAAGATATCAAAATACCATTTCTACTAGTTTAGTGAATTTGTTAATAATAATTAACATTCCAAATCACTAATTACCTCCTAATGGTGAAAGATTACCCCTAATCACCATACTTAGCCTAATTACCAAAATATCTACATGTTTAAGACATTTTTATAAAAATGTTACACTTTACCCCCCCCCCAACACACTTATGAACGTTTTTATGAGGATCCCACATGTCTTCAACTTGCCAAAAATATCTAGATATTTATCTAATTACATGAGGTGAATTAATGGATGAATAAAGTCATGGTATACTTATCTAAAATAGATATTTTCCATCATTCTTACACCATCATTTACACACACTTAAGAACCCATTTTTCCTTCCAAAAATTCAGCCATATACACCCTTAAATCACCTTACTTTCAAGCTTATTCTTGATGATCAAGTTGTACTTCTATGGAGCATAAGAAGTTCTAAGGCACCTACAAGTTAAAGCAAGCATTTTCATCCATTTTCTACCATCAAGATCATCATCTTCTTTGTTTCTTTATCATCATCGAGATCATCCCTAGCCACAAGTGCTAGAAGTGAGCTTCTAAATTTATTTTTCATACGTATTTATGTATATGATGATTTAAGAACATGATATAACTAAAAGAATCATACATAATAATATGAAAATACAAAGAAGCAAAATAATAATCATGATCTATGTTTGTTTATGTGGTGATTTGAGATTTATTACTTGCATATTTGATCATGTCATGATGATTAGCATATGAATAAATTGTTAGATGATGTTTAAATAAATGATTTAACAAGTATACATGTTTATTTTAAAATGGTTTTTGTTAAACATAAAGTTTATATGGATAATCATAATCTATGGTGTTGTTAAAGTATTTAGTGTTTTTCATTAAAAACAATACTTCTACAAGATTATGAAAACAAACATACAAGATGGGAATTTTGTAAAAGTGGATGAAACTAGAAGTAAACATGGACTTTGAAATAGTTAACACATGTTATGATCATACCAAAAATCCTACATGATTTTGAGATCATCTTAATGAGGTTATGTTATAAATCTCATGTGATATTCTTTAAGAATGTTATGAGAAAATTGATTGGTGAATTCGAAAAGAAAATGATATGTTTATTTAAACATGGTAAAGTGCATATTACAAAGGTTATATAGCCGACTTTTATTAAAAATCATATGTAACCAAAACCATTATTCTTGGCTAAATCTTTACAAGACTAAAAAGATTTTAAAGAATGGTTTTTATAAAAACAAAGTTAGATAAATATATATTTTTGAGAAAATATATATTTGCTCACTTTAACAACTTATGTGCAATATGATACTTGGTGTATTAGTTATACATATCAAAACTAGGAACTTGAATTCAATGTAACAAATAAACATAAGATACATTACAATCAAAGTCTTACAAGACTACATAGAAATATGTCTTAAAAACAAGTTACGGACGATCCGAATGATCGGACACAAATTATGGTCAAAACGGACGATGGACAAATCTATCACATAACGCCAACCCGAGAAGTTACTACGACGCTTAGGCGATCATTCGACGCGAATACATATAAATCACCGACAACAATATCCGGATGTTTTGAACTTATAAAAATTACTAGATATTTACAAATGGGTATATTTTACAAACGGGCATAATTTACAAATGGGTATATTTTACAAATGGGCTTAATTTACAAATGGGTATATTTTACAAATGGGCTTAATTTACAAATGGGCTTATATTACAAATGGGCCTATATTTCACAAATGGGCTTATATTACAAATGGGCCTACATTTCACAAATTGGCTTATACTTACTAATGGGCTTATCTTCCTAAATGAGCTTAACATAAATACATGGGCTAAGCCCAATATCAAAACTCATGGGCTAAGCGCAATACCAAACATATGGGCCAAGGCCCAATAACATTAAGCCCAATACTATTTAGGCCCAATACTATTTAGGCCCAATAACATGAATTCTTAGGCTAGGCCCAATGACATGAAAACATGGGCTCGGCCCAATGACATAATTGGTAAAAATACAAGCATACAATTGATTCATACAAGACACGAAATCAAGAGGACTAGATCCGATGATACAACTTACAAGATACAAGATTACATATATATATATATATATTTGGTGAAATATATATATAACAGTTTAACAATTCGTACATCTAATACAAAGTTCAACGAATAACAAAGACTTGTACACGAGTCATTACAAAGACCGAAGTGTCTAACAAACATAGAACGTTTGTAGGTCGTGACACAATTCAAGACAATGCAAGTGAGGTTACAATTACATACAGTTACGGATGCAATTCTGTGAGTTCATGTCCCTTTTTCATCTTCAATGCTTTTCAAGCTTTACAACTATCGGGGAAAATACATGTACAATAGTATGATAAGTCAAGGAATGAAACACCTTAGATCATGTGCGAAATTAGGGCCATAACTAAAGCACCATTAATCCAGTTTGGACCAAGGAACAAAGGGTTAGATCTAATGGGTTTTGGCGAGCCCCACTCATGGTCATTCATTTGCCTAAGAGTGCATTTGTGTCCCTACGACAGGTGTCGATACAATTAAAATCGTCTAGGGTTGGATTGCTTCCTATTTTCGTCACACATATTAATGTCCTTGCAAAACATTAATGATCACGATTTCATTGACGCTTTTCATACTACATTTGATACAAATACAAATACATTCTACATTTTTCGGATGTGTCATACACAACTAAACTGCATGAACTTGCTCAACTTTTGTTGTTGTTTTCTACTTAAACATGTATTTCAGGGAATTAGTGGACCATGTTGGGGATTTCAATTCAAGGAATAAATGTCAAGACTCCATGCCATCTTTTGAAGGGTTTGCCTATTATATACCGCCTCTTGCGGTGGTATAGTGGACAAACTCTTAGTGTTTAAAACTTTCGTTTTGGATGTATGAAACAATAACAACTTATTTTCTTTGGATGGTTTGTAAATTATAAACTTAATGTATGTTGCGCATCTTTTGAACAATTATGGTAATGGCAATGGAGTATGTTTTATTCATTTAGTATGTTTACTTACATCGTTATGCAATGAGAACCGAACAGATCACACCTCGCGCTTCCGCTACGAGCAGGGTGTGACAGTTTGGTATCAGAGCTTCGATTGTAGTGAACCAGGATTCTTTCTCGAGTCTAGTCTACAATCACTAGGAACCTCTCACGAAAACAATTTATACAAGAACGAGAAGTTTTCATTGCATAAACATTTTTCAAGGTCCACTACAAACAAAAATTCATTTCATAAAAACCAAGCAAGGTCATTTCCATGGGTGAAGTCTATGAGAGATAGGCGCATTACATTAACAGACTATGTGCCTACAATA
The DNA here is from genome assembly GCA_030545235.1 of Helianthus tuberosus. Taxonomy (NCBI): domain Eukaryota; kingdom Viridiplantae; phylum Streptophyta; class Magnoliopsida; order Asterales; family Asteraceae; genus Helianthus; species Helianthus tuberosus. The sequence goes on from CM060351.1 coordinate 180,415,303, forward strand.
CATTACATTATCAGTTCTTATACAAGATAGACACATTACATTATCAGTTTACACATCATAACAGTTTACAAGTTCAGCATATACAAATTCAACTTATGCAAGATAGAAATCCTTGTTAGATAGGATTTCATGTGATTATATATATATATGATTTATTTATATATGGGTTGTACAAAATATTTTGCCAAGAACAAAATACCTTCGACTTCAAACTCTATTATTATTCTTTACTCGCACGATGAAAATATCGACCTCACGTCTACTGCGGAGCTTATGGCGAACATGATTCCTAAGTGAAATCGTAAACTTAATTCCGTAAAATATGGTTGCTTTCTCGCGAATGCTGAGATGCCTGACCATGATAATGACGACGAGGCGGAGGTGGTAACCTTGGACAACAACTTCATTAGTGGGACGAGATCCCTGTGACTCATACTAATCAAGGTTGATATACTCTTGTCCCTACAAGGAAAATGAAGTACTCATCTTGAAGGTGCCCCTTCAGTTGTTATTGTTACAGATTCTTTCCATTTCTATTTCATCTAACACCGTATCGTTCTGCGAGTAATGACAACGGACGTTGACACGTGAACTATCACAAAGGTCCCTCCTATGTTGAAGGTATATTGACAATAGTGTTTCCTCTCTTACTGATCGGCTGCTTTGTACGAGAGAACGCTAGGGTGACCATGCAAGGCAATTTATTATTACGGTGGCCAACGTAATAACAAATTGTAGTGCATGGGAATTCTAGTGGACTCTGCGGGCCAAGCTAATGATCACTATTCGTTCAAAATTCTTAAGTTATTACTTGAGATTCAATTCTTCTTATCTAGTAGAACACGATCTGGGGTGGTTAGTATAACACCCTACAATACAATACAATACAATACAATACAATACAATACAATACAATACAATACAATACAATACAATACAATACAATACAATACAATACAATACAATACAATACAATACAATACAATACAATACAATACAATACAATACAATACAATACAATACAATACAATACAATACAGGAAGACGACACATATTTGTTCGCACCTAACATTCGATTTATATCGCGAGACGGTTGAGACTATTCATGTAAACAAACAAAACTTGTTAGCCACTTATGGAGGATTTTCCTCAACATTCAAAAATTCTGGCACATGGGTTGGTTCCATGGTGCCTATGACACCTTACCTTATCATATTCCACCTTATCATATTTATTGGAAATGGATACAATAAATTCCGTCGCTTGACATTTGTCTTTTCCCAAGGGATGGTATAGCATGAGCCATGTTGCAACTCCCTCATTGCATTCTATTCAACATCTTCGGAGATTCTAATAATCTTGCTAGAGCTCGTGAAACTCAAGCACTATTACCATAATTGTCACATGGATAAGTAAGACAAAGGATTTTCTCTACTTAGGACGATCGAGGTCCATAGAGTAGGGAATACATATTATATGGACGAAGACCACTGGTTGGTTTCCCCTCCTCAACGAATTATTTTTCTTTTTCCATTTAGACATATGACCAATACACAAAAGAGGCGTTACACCTTTTGGTTTTGGTTATCCACATTATCATTTATTCAAACATGTATGAACAATGCGATCTTGAGGTTTCCATGACCGATTGATTGCATTCTTCATTCTTGGGCACATGATAGACTTTATTTATCCAAATACATGTCTAGATTCTTTTAATAGTGTGTATTAAAAGGATCATGGCGCCAAAAGAATCAAATGTTTAAGTCAAAAGTTATGTGTTGAAAATCATTGCTTTTACACAAGACATGGTTTATACATGACATTGTTACGCAAGACATTGTTATACATGGCATTTGACGTTGGTATACACAAGACATTTTTGGTGGTTATTTGTAAATGATGAGACGTGTGTAATATGATAAAAGCATGGTGGATTCGCCGCTGGTACTTCCTATATATAAGTGCTTATATTATATTGCATATCGTGGTGTTATTCAAACCTCTTCGACAAAGACAAGACATGACATTTTTGCACAAGACACGACATCCTCTACACAAGACATAATATTCTATTTCAAGACATGATATATTTATACACTGCATTTCTATTGGTTATTTATTTAACTATACATCATTCTTTTATATCATCTGATTTTCATATCTATTTTCATATGATTTTATAAAAGAACTCGATCATAACTAGAGCCAATGTTGATGGTTACACTTGATGCTTTCACGGTCTCTCAAGGGTTGTTCCATACTGGGTAACACCCGAATTCAAACACACTGAGTGTTACATTTCGGGTTTAGCATCGGAGATCCGAAGCATGACCGCATCATCCCTCCCTACCTCGATCACTCAAACAATAACTCTCGCCATGAGAGAAACGAAGGCAATTGCTGCCATAAATGATTTTGGCACCAGGATGTATGCTGGTAACTTGTCGAAATCCTAAATGTTACAAGTGAGACGTTCATCATGAGGGCAATTGCAAAAGCGCCAAGAGTAGTAGTGTGCTGATACCGGGCGCAAAACAAAGGCTAGTAAGACGATAATACTTAAGAATGGATCAAGCTAGTGAATAAGTGTGTGTGTGGTTAGAACTATGAATACTCCACAAAATCCCAATGAAGTCATGAGTACGAACACTCTACGATCATCATGTATCAATTCTTTTAATACCAACACCGAACTTAGCTAGTGTCTTTAGATGTTAAGCATATACTCGAAGTAGAGTCATGTTAGTTAGACACACATGACCCTATCAAGTTAGCTAATGGGGAATTAGCTGAGACATGTCAAATCATTAAGGGTCACCGGTACGTATCCTATCAATCAACATTTCACATCCATATTATTTGATACCATTGCCGATTTTTAGCTTTATCTCAACATTTCACATGCATAGTTTCATGGCTAGTGACGGGATTGTCCTAGCTACAATTAGGGATTGGGTTATCCTACATCTAAACATAGGGATTGGGTTATCCTACATCTAAACATAGGGATTGGGTTGTCCTCTACACCAGTACAGGGAAGTCCTTACTACATAGAATTCAAAATGTACTTGGCCTAGAGTCAAGTAAGCTAGACGTCTCCTCATTCTATAGAATTGGCAAACGGTAAACTAGCCGAGTCAAGAGCAGAAATTTCATATCGATCTCTTACCCATTGAGTTGGGTATTTTCGACGTAGTGGTTGGCATGGATTGGCTATCCAATAATCGAGCCGAAGTCTTCTGTCATGAGAAGATCATTCGCTTACCACTACCGAACGAAGATACACTTGTTATCCATGGAGAGAAGCGCAACACATCATTGCGGATCATCAATTGCATGAAGGCACAGAAGTGCTTACGAAAAGGTTGTACTGCCTTCATAGCATAAGTTGTCGACAAGAAGGCCGTTGGGCCGCAGCTGATAGATATTCCTGTGGTAAAAGAATTTCCTGAAGTCTTTCCTGAAGACTTGCCAGGACTATCACCATATCAACAAGTCGAGTTTCACATCGACTTGGTACCGGGAGCCGCACCCGTAGCCAAATCTCCATGTCGATTAGCACCTTCTGAACCTTGTAGTTGACCGAATAAGGATGTTGTGAGTTCATAACCCCCACTCTTTACCATTATACATCTTTATAAAGGTTTTGGGGGTGGAAAGACATGCAAGTTTTGCAAAAATGGATGAATGAAAATTCATATTTCTAAACCATGTTACAAATGAATTTCCAACTAACTCAAATGGTTTATGAAAGGTCCTAGCTTCTACTCTAAGATAGACTTACGATCAGAGTATCATCAGTTATGAATTCATGAGGAAAGCATACCGAAAACGGATTTTAAAACTCGTTATAGTTATTACGAGTTTCTCGTTATGCCTTTTTGGTTTAACGAACGCACTAGCGGTCCTTATGGATTTAATGAATCGCGTGTGCAAGCCGTATCTCAACAGATTTATCATAGTATTTATTGACGACATATTAATATACTCATGATCGACTGATGAACACGAACAACATTTGAGAACCATTTTGGAACTACTAAAGAAGGGGAAACTATACGCGAAATTTTCCAAGTGCGAATTGTGGATTCGCGAGGTACAATTTCTCAGGCATGTAGTGAATGAGAAAGTCATTCAAGTATACCCAGCTAAGATTAAAGCAAATGAGAATTGGAAAGTGCCCAAGACTCTAACTGGAGTCCGAAAATTTTTATTTGGATTAGCGGGATATCATCAGAGATCTATTGAGATTTTTTTTTAAATTTTACTCAATTGCTAACCTCCCTCACCCATAAAGACAATAAATTCGCCCCAATCGAAAAACAAGAAATAGCATTACAACTTATTCTTAAGTTTGGTGCATAGCATTTTACAATCTTATCATTATCCGACGATACCGATGACTTTGTTGTAAACTATGATGCTTCGCATCAAGGATTGGGTTGCGTACTCATGCAACGTGAAAAAGTTATCGTGTACACGTCGCGCCAATTAAAAAGTTCACGAGAAGAACTATACCACTCTCGACCTTGAGTTAGGCGCGGTGGTATTCGATTTAAAAATTATGGCGACATTATTTATATGGTACTCAATGCATTATTTTCACGGATCATAAAAGTATTCAACACATATTCAACCAAAAATAATTAAATATGCATCAACGATGTTGGGTTGAATTGTTGAACGACTATGATTGTGAAATAAAGTACCATCCGGGCAAGGCGAACGTTGTAGCTGACGCCTTGAGCCGCAAGGAGCGAGTTAGAACACTAAGAGTTCAAGCATTAGAGAAGATGATTCACAAGCGCTCAAGGAAGAGCATATTCAAGCAGAAACAATTCGAGACATGAAGGAACAATTAGTGCCGAAAGAAGATGGAACTTTATACCTTATGGGTCGAAATTGGGTTCCATTCTTTGGCGGCCTTCGAGATGATATTTTGAGGAAGCACATAGGCCTAAGTATTGAAAGAATACTATTGGTGGCCTAACCTCAAAAGTGATATCGCGACTTATGTCGGAGAATGCTTGACTTGCGCGAAAGTCAAAGTCGAATAGCAAAATCCCTCGGGATTGGTACAACAACCCGAGATTCCCGGTTGAAAATGAGAACAAATATCGATGTACTTCATTACGAAGTTACCCAGGACCTCAAGAGGTCATGACATGATATGGGTAATCGTCGATAGATTGACAAAGTCTGCACACTTCTTGCTGATTCGGGAGAAGGATAGTACCGAGAAACTAGCGGAACTCTATCTCAAAGAAATTGTGGCTCGTCATGGAGTACCTATTTCAATCATCTCTAACCGAGACGGTCGTTTTGTTTCAAGAATTTGGAAATCATTTCATCAGGCCTTTGGATCTCATTTGAATCTAAGTACGGCCTTTCATCCATAAACTGACGGCCAGAGCGAACAGACAATCCAAACACTCGAAGATATGCTTCGTGCGTGTGTTATGGATTTAGGCGGCAATTGGGATACTCATCTACCTTTAGTTGAGTTTTCCTACAATAACAGCTACCATACTAGTATACAGGCTGCACCGTTTGAAGCACTTTATAGTCGATATTGTCGCTCTCCGCTATGTTGGGCGGAAACAGGCGATAGACAATTATTGGTCCGGAACTAGTCCAAGAGACTATGGATAAAATTTTTCAGATCCGAGATCGTATCAAGACGGCTCGCGATCGACAAGAGAGCTACGCAGACAAGAGACATAAACCATTATCTTTCGAGGTCGGAGACAAAGTCTTGTTGAAAGTCTCGCCTTGGAAAGGCGTAGCGAGGTTTGGTAAGCGTGGAAAGCTTAACCCACGATAACATTGGACCATTTGAAATCTTAGAAAATATTTGCACTGTTGCCTACAAGTTGAAGTTACTATATGAACTTAGCAGTGTGCACGACACGTTTCATGTGTCGAATCTTAAAAAGAGTCCAACACAAGAAACGGTTATCATCCCTGCGGATGAGATTCATGTTGACGACAAACTTCAATTCACTGAAGAACAGGTTGAGGTCATGGACCCGAGTATACTTGGGAACATGAAAATCAAATCAAAGCCAAATACTCTCACCTGTTCGAGAAGTCTCCTGCAAAGGATGACTCAGCTTGAATTTCGGGACAAAATTCTCAATAACAAGGGGAGAATGTGACAACTGCCACTTTCTGGTAATTTACGTACACTTAAAATAGTCATTTACATTATACAGTTTCGTGTTTTGAATATCCGAACTGCATTATTACATGACATACACTTAGAATACTCATGGAATACTTATTTTTGATGAATATAATTCATTTTTATTGATTACATTTGAAACAGTATAAACAATGCATCAAAACAACTAGAAAAGCACTTAGCAAACTAGTATTCTGACGAAAACGCAGGATCCGCAGAAACCATCTTAATGATATCTTTAGGACTCAGACGAAAGTCTAACATCTAATATACATTAAACCCTAGCTAGGAATGCAAGGGTTTGGTCTAATACTTTCCTGATATCCGATAACACTAAAAACTGCCGAAAAGCACTAAAAGCGACAATTTCAACACTTTTCCTCAGAAATTCTGCAGAATTCAGCAATTTAATATTTTTTCAACATGTAAAAGTAGTGTTTAACATATGGAAACAATATGAGGATATTAATGGGGTGTCCGAAACATACGCTTTCGACGCTGCGTTGCAACCCCCACAACTTGTCCGTTTCTGCACCGACAAGCTAATAAACGACATTTCCGACATCGAAAACAACCAAATGAAAGCTTTGGTGAACTAGTTAAGCTTATTTTGAGATTCCAAATCCCTTTATACATCTCTTGGTTACGGATTTACAACTTACGGAAAAACTTCGTCGGTAGGAATTAAAAGTGCTTTTATCGAACCGACGACCAAACGGAAGTCGTTTAAGATATCAAAATATCATTTCTACCAGTTTAGTGAATTTGTTAATAATAATTAACATTCCGAATCACTAATTACCTCCTAATGGTGAAAGATTACCCCTAATCACCATACTTAGCCTAATTACCAAAATATCTACATGTTTAAGACATTTTTATAAAAATGTTACACTTTACCCCCCCCCCAACACACTTATGAACGTTTTTATGAGGATCCCACATGTCTTCAACTTGCCAAAAATATCTAGATATTTATCTAATTACATGAGGTGAATTAATGGATGAATAAAGTCATGGTATACTTATCTAAAATAGATATTTTCCATCATTCTTACACCATCATTTACACACACTTAAGAACCCATTTTTCCTTCCAAAAATTCAGCCATATACACCCTTAAATCACCTTACTTTCAAGCTTATTCTTGATGATCAAGTTGTACTTCTATGGAGCATAAGAAGTTCTAAGGCACCTACAAGTTAAAGCAAGCATTTTCATCCATTCAAGAGCTTTCTACCATCAAGATCATCATATTCTTTGTTTCTTTATCATCATCGAGATCATCCCTAGCCACAAGTGCTAGAAGTGAGCTTCTAAATCTATTTTCTTACTTATTTATGTATATGATGATTTAAGAACATGATATAACTAAAAGAATCATACATAATAATATGAAAATACAAAGAAGCAAAATAATAATCATGATCTATGTTTGTTTATGTGGTGATTTGAGACTTATTACTTGCATATTTGATCATGTCATGATGATTAGCATATGAATAAATTGTTAGATGATGTTTAAATACATGATTTAACAAGTATACATGTTTATGTTAAAAGGGTTTTTGTTAAACATAAAGTTTATATGGATGATCATAATCTATGGTGTTGTTAAAGTATTTAGTGTTTTTCATTAAAAACAATACTTCTACAAGATTATGAAAACAAACATACAAGATGGGATTTTTTGTAAAAGCGGATGAAACTAGAAGTAAACATGGACTTTGAAATAGTTAACATATGTTATGATTATACCAAAAATCCTACATGATTTTGAGATCATCTTAATGAGGTTATGTTATAAATCTCATGTGATATTCTTTAAGAATGTAATGAGAAAATTGATTGGTGGATTCGAAAAGAAAATGATATGTTTATTTAAACTTGGTAAAGTGCATATTACAAAGGTTATATAGCCGATTTTTATTAAAAATCATATGTAAACAAAACCATTATTCTTGGCTAAATCTTTACAAGACTAAAAAGATTTTAAAGAATGGTTTTTATAAAAACAAAGTTAGATAAATATATATTTTTGAGAAAATATATATTTGGTCACTTTAACAACTTATGTGCAATATGATACTTGGTGTATTAGTTATACATATCAAAACTAGGAACTTGAATTCAATGTAACAAATAAACATAAGATACATTACAATCAAAGTCTTACAAGACTACATAGAAATATGTCTTAAAAATAAGTTACGGACGATCCGAATGATCGGACACAAATTATGGTCAAAACGGACGATGGACAAATCTATCACATAACGCCAACCCGAGAAGTTACTACGACGCTTAGGCGATCATTCGACGTGAATACATATAAATCACCGACAACAATATCCGGATGTTTTGAACTTATAAAAATTACTAGATATTTACAAATGGGTATATTTTACAAACGAGCTTAATTTACAAATGGGTATATTTTACAAATGGGCTTAATTTACAAATGGGCTTATATTACAAATGAGCCTATATTTCACGAATGGGCTTATATTACAAATTGGCCTACATTTCACAAATTGGCTTATACTTACTAATGGGCTTATATTTCTAAATGGGCTTAACATAAATACATGGGCTAAGCCCAATATCAAAACTCATGGGCTAAGCCCAATACCAAACATATGGGCCAAGGCCCAATAACATTAAGCCCAATACTATTTAGGCCCAATACTATTTGGGCCCAATAACATGAATTCTTGGGCTAGGCCCAATGACATGAAAACATGGGCTCGGCCCAATGACATAATTGGTAAAAATACAAGCATACAATTGATTCATACAAGACACGAAATCAAGAGGACTAGATCCGATGATACAACTGACAAGATACAAGATTACATTTATATATATATTTGGTGAAATATATATATAACAGTTTAACAATTCGTACATCTAATACAAAGTTCAACGAATAACAAAGACTTGTACACGAGTCATTACAAAGACCGAAGTGTCTAACAAACATAGAACGTTTGTAGGTCGTGACACAATTCAAGACAATGCAAGTGAGGTTACAATTACATACAGTTACGGATGCAATTCTGTGAGTTCATGTCCCCATTTCATCTTCAATGCTTTTCAAGCTTTACAACTATCGGGGAAAATACATGTACAATAGTATGATAAGTCAAGGAATGAAACACCTTAGATCATGTGCGAAATTAGGGCCATAACTAAAGCACCATTAATTCAGTTTGGACCAAGGAACAAAGGGTTATCCATGATATCATACTAATTCCCTAAGGGTTTTGGCGACCCACTCATGGCCATTCATTTGCCTAGGAGTGCATTTGTGTCCCTACGATAGGTGTCGATACAATTAAAATCATCTAGGGTTGGATGCTTCCTATTTTCATCACACATATTAATGTCCTTGTAAAACATTAATGATCACGATTTCATTGACGCTTTTCATACTACATTTGATACAAATACAAATACATTCTACATTTTTCGGATGTGTTATACACAACTAAACTGCATGAACTCGCTCAACTTTTGTTGATGTTTTTCTACTTAGACATGTATTTCAGGGAATTAGTGGACCATGTTGGGGATTTCAATTCAAGGAATAAATGTCAAGACTCCATGCCATCTTTTGAAGGGTTTGCCTATTATATACCGCCTCTTGCGGTGGTATAGTGGACAAAGTCTTAGTGTTTAAAACTTTCGTTTTGGATGTATGAAACAATAACAACTTATTTTCTTTGGATGGTTTGTAAATTATAAACTTAATGTATGTTGCGCATCTTTTGAACAATTATGGTAATGGCAATGGAGTATGTTTTATTCATTTAGTATGTTTACTTACATCGTTATGCAATGAGAACCGAACAGATCACACCTCGCGCTTCCGCTACGAGCAGGGTGTGACAGTTTGGTATCAGAGCTTCGATTGTAGTGAACCGGGATTCTTTCTCGAGTCTAGTCTACAATCACTAGGAACCTCTCACGAAAACAATTTATACAAGAACGAGAAGTTTTCATTACATAAACATTTTTCAAGGTCCACTACAAACAAAAATTGATTTCATAAAAACCAAGCAAGGTCATTTCCATGGGTGAAGTCTATGAGAGATAGGCGCATTACATTAACAGACTATGTGCCTACAATACATTACTCGATCCCTTCTGCAGACACAACACTCAGAGAAGCTCCCTCCCCTCTCGATTCGTGTTCTGTCAGACCACAACACCCCTTCCCCCACCTTTGCTCAGCTGAACGACCGGCCACCACTGTGGTGGTGGCGGCACACATCGACGTAGGGACCAAGACAGAAAACGGGAGAGAGAGAGAGAGGAACGAGAGAGCGAGAATCGAGAAAGAAAGAGAAACGGCGGTGCCGTTTCCGGCAACGAACCGGCGACGGTGGTTCTTAGTCCGACAGTCGGCACTCCGGTAAGCCACAGTCCTTTTCTTCTCACTTTCTATCAGTTTTGGATCAATTCGTGTTTGGCTCAGTTTCGGTTCTTGTTGCGGTTCAGGTTATAAGCTTCGGGTGACCATCTCAGTTTGGTTCGGGTCATGCTTCGATTCGTGTTTCAGATTCGGTTCAGTCCAGGGTGTGCCGGGTTGTTCTTGGTGTCTCGGGTCAAACCTGGTTTTCATTGTCAACAATGGTCAGACCGATCCGGCTCGATGTCCGGTTCAGAGTTCGAGTCAACACCCGAGGCCGCCGGAAAGCTTCTTCCCTTCATCTTCGGTATACCATCTTTCATCAACTCATTTCATTTTGATGTCCTCTTTCGTTTTCGTTTTTAAACAAGTAACTGTAATAGGAAATCTGATTATATTAAATGGTGAACTGGATCTCATCTTTGTTTACGTATAAAACAAATCAACATAACATTGAAAATCAAATTTAGCAATAAATTGTTTTAGAGATCTGAGAAAAATATCATCTAGGTAGAATGTGATTTGCTACAAGTCCTTATGAAACATGGTTTTTTGAGGGATGACCTGGTCTCCAAATATACAAACTATAAAATATATTTATTGTTATGGATCTAATCGTTAGTGTCAGATTGGTTTTATTTGACAACGAAGGTACTGACCATTTTGTTTTATTATTGTGTGTTATAATTTCAAAACAATTTTTATTAAAATATAATCCAAAAGTCAATATCCACCCTACCTAAATGAAACCATTGGCATTTTTTTTAACGTAAACTTTTTTTATAATTTAATAATATTAAAATCTATGTTACATTGAAAGATGACACTTTCTTTTATTTGATTATAATTTTTTTATTATTTAATTAGAACCATAAACTTAAATCTAAAAAGTTAACAAATTATTAATTTGTATACAAAATACTAAACTTTAACCTATAATTATTAATGAGTTTGTTATGTGCCATGTTAAACATCTAGGATAAACACTCTCGTTCGTTATCTTGGACTCCCGTTTACTCATGCACTATCGTTTGCCCATATAGGGTGACCTCGGTGTTCCGTCCTCCTAAACTCGCACACTCATCAACACTTGGATAATCGGAAGACTTAGCAATTATGTGAGTATACTCGCAACCCCCTTTTTATGTTTACCACTTTTTGGGGTGTAACATGTTACCTTATTAAAACACACTTAAACTTATTCTTTATGCAATGCACAAAACAATCCTTATACATGAATACTATGTTATGATACTTGATGCTTACGTGGACCATACATATGTGATATGTTTTAGTCATTAGCTTTCACGAGACTCCATTTGACATGTATAACGCTATAGGACGCACCGCCCCCCTTAAACTTGTGGTCATGTCGAATTAACTAAACTTTCTTGCGTAAACAGAGGATTGGCTAGAAATATTGCATGCCATGTTAGGTTGATCTTGTATAAACTAAGTTACCATGTGGATTCGTTTTAAACTTTTATACTTATACTTATGCTTAAACTTGTATACTCGCCTTTGCTTTTGCATTGAATTGTATTGTATTTTAAACATGTTACAGGTTGAGGATTGATGATGCTACGAAAATGGATTAGCAAAGATGCCTAGATACTCATTTAGACGTTTAGGTTTAAAGTGATGTATAAATTTTGCTATGTTATGTTGAACAATGTTGTTATTTGAATTTCTTATAATGATTTGACAATTTATCTATGAAATGAAAATGGTTGAATTAAATATTGTCACAATTAGTGTTATGAAGTCTCTTGCAATCTTGAACAAGTCCCACTCCGATGATTCCGCCATTAGTTGGGGTGTTATAGATTGGTATCAGAGCCAGGTTTCGATCCTGGGACCTGTGGGTTATGGGCCCACCACGCTTCCGTTGCGCCACTCTGATGATTCCGCCATTGGTTGGGGTGTGACAGATTGGTATCAGAGCCATAACTATAGGGAATTAGGAAAAGTAGGAATGCTTTAACCTAGTCTATAGTTTTAGAGCTTTATTCTTGTGTATTGTTTGAAACTACTTGCATGCTACTTTACTCGCTTCTCATTTATTCACTTTGACTTTTAAACATATAAGTCGCTTGTGTGTTAATACTTTTATTGCTATTCCTATGTGTCAATACTTGTCTTACTATGTGTCGATACTTGATTTATTGATCTATTCTTTGTGTGTTATTCTCGACATGCCTTTTATGTGCTTATACTTGTTCGTTATTTCCTTTAACATACGCCTTTTTCCAAGGCATTTTACTCGATTTTTTTCTTAAACTCGAAAACACTCATATTATACAAACGAGACGAGTTTACCAAAATAGGTGCGATACCCACAATTTGGTAAACGACTTTCATTCCATTTGATTCTATTTCTGCATGAAATTCACCATTAAGTTAGGAGTGAAATCCACATCTTAATGGAAATTTCAAATTTAAATTCGTCAAGTTAGGGTACGAAGTCGTCAAGTTAGGGGTGAAACCCGCACCTCGTCAACTAGTCCCACTCCTTGATTTTACAAATCCCGCCAGGTCTCGAATTTTCGATTGAATTGGAATGTGTAGTAACCGGAAGGGTAAATACCGTTTACCGACACGTCGGCGAGAGTATTTCATCTATTAGGCCAAAGCATGCTCTCAAATTCAAAAGACTCTTCGACCACTTTGGTTAGTCAACGTTCCATCTTGGAACCATCCAAATTTCTTTTTATCAAGCTTACGCTTTATTATTTTCGATCTTTTATGATGAAACTCACTCTTGTCAATTTTGAATCATTTTTGGTATGTCACTTTTGCGCATACATCATACTATTACTTTTCATACGATTATACATTATTAGCATGCATGATTTCACGTAATTTTATTTACGCTTTTGTGACAACGAGCAAAGACATATCATCGAGATAGGAGTGATTTCCTTACCTTGACGATTAACTCTGCTTCTTTTCTCATCTTACAACGACTTCACCAACGGATTAGGGGTGATTCCCTTACCTAGGTGATCGTTGCCAATACTTCCTTTTAATATACTGTATTATGTAAACATGATCATGTTATTTACCTAAATCGTTTATCATTCGTTAAAATCCCTACTTATTTCAAATGCATGGTATATTCAAACGTATATCTTATACCACAATCTATTTTCACGTCACTCGCATACACAAAAATTTTAATGTTACCATAAACGCGTGTTCCTCGATTTTCAAAATTTCACGAAATACTAATTGCCAGCCTAGTCGGTTTAATAAATCCGTTGCCCACAAATTCACCAATCAACGTAAACATTGAAACACGCTCCTCTCACACTATTAAACTAGAGATTGTTATTCTCAATTGAGAATCAAATCAACTTTTTCGCACACACCTATAAAATATTACCAATATTATTCAATCATTTACTAAAATTCCTTTTCAAAACCAATGAAACATTTTTCAACAATCACTAAGTTCATGTACCAAATTCCTTTTTCTAATGATCAACTTTTTCACAAGAAGCTGTAAGTTTCAAAATTTTCTAACACGAAGTTACTTAAAACGATGCAAACTTATTAATCTCTAGAACTTTTCAAAACCTCACTCGATAGGTCAATTAAATTCAAAACACGTGGGCAAGGAAACTTCATAAGAACCGACAAATTTTCAACTTGTGTAAACTCTTTTAAAACTGCAGTAGCATTTCCATTCCTTTACAAAGTACTTTCCACATAACCAATAGACGTTTTATACTCTCTTACATTCACAAACTAGAGTCTATATTTCGTGACAACTCAATCTATTTTAACTTCACGTTTTGCGCAAACAACTATATATGCATATCATATTACACGTTTTAGTCAATATCTCATGACAATCTCACGCGCGTCACTCGTTCCCTTTTCTTTCATACTCAAAATTTTTAATCTTTTACGCGCACAAACTCGTGTATTTTGATCTATACTATAAACAAATTCATTATTTCCTACATCCATACTTATACATTTTATGTCTTCACTAATGTTCACACTTACACATTTATGTTATACTCACGATTCAAAATTCATACGTTTTACGTTATACATACACCCACAATTATACATTTACGATGCACTTACATTCATGTTTATATTACATTCATATTCATGTTCATACGTTTTATGTTCTCATTTATGCATATACAGCCTTGTTTACACTTATATACATACAACATATATTTTATTCATACTTAAACCTTCATGTTTTACACCTATATTCACGTTCATACATCTTATGTTCACACTTATACTCGTATTCATACTCATACGCTTTGTGTTTATACTTATACTCATGTTCGTACTCACAGTTATACTTATTTTTCATACACATTATGCTTATCCTTTTTCTCATACTCATGCCATGCGTGTTGTGTTTATGCTCACGTGTGTATTCATATTTAAACTTATGCTATGCTTATGCTTCATTTATACACAAGATTTATACTTTCACACCCATACGCGAGCGAAACCTGAGGGATTCGCTTACGTTGATCTTATGCTATTTGGAACACAAACATGCTTATATGCTACATTTCTTTCACACGCAGTCTTATTTTCATAATTTATGCATACCTTAATTCATACACAACTAGTACAAGCTATGCGGATCATGCGACGATCAATATAATCGCGGGTGCATACGGGATTATAGTGATGGGTGTATGAGAAACCATAGAGTGTACTACTGTGTATGGTAAGACACGGGATGTAACATGACACCGAATACGAAACGGACGTAACATGGTCAAAACATGGTGGATACGCCGTTGGTACTTCCTATATATAAGTGTTTTCACCATGTTACCAAACTTTCGTAAAACGTGCCGTGAGAAATTCAGTGTTTTGTAGACCTTTTGGACCTAATACAAACTTTAAACAACTCACAAACGCATTATATCCGATTATCCACGACGAGACCTCATTCTTAACACACTGCTTTCGTCTATTCAATACTTATGCTATTCTTATACTCGCATCCGTTTATTAAAATCAATCGTTCGCTTTTATACTCCTATGATTCTCTATTATTCTTTTCTTTCATACGAACCTCGTTCACAATCAAGTCTGTTTAAACATTTGAATCCCAACCTATCCTTCCATCCTTCTTAAAGTCTTCCTCTTGAATAAATTTCGGGACGAAATTTCCTGAAGGAGGGGAGACTGTAACGCCTCACATTTTCGTATCTCTATATTTTAGAAATTCGTGTTCGTTTCCTATTCTTTTGGAATCAAGTCGAAAAACGGATTAAAAACAGAGAACAACGCTTTTTACGCGCTTTCAATGCAACCGACAAACGAACGCAAACAATATCAAACACCAACATTATTTTACGTACTAAAACTTTAAAATAATATTATACGGCATTCTACAACGATCGGGTTTCGAAAACGAGTTCGTAGGAACTTTCGGACCGCTTAAACACTCGAGATGGACTTGTTGGCCTTGGGCCCAAGCCCAAAGCCCACTAACTAAATAAACCCTATGTATAAAATTTCTAGTGAATCCCTAAACCCCTCATTTTTTAATCAGCCGACACCATTAGATTTCCCTCCCATTCTTTCATCTTCTCTTCATCTTCTTGAAGGAAACCCTAATCCACAAATTAAATCTCTTAGACATAAGAACATCAGGCCTCTCCCCTCTCTCGATCACTTCTGCAGACACAACACTCACAGCAGCTCCCTCCCCTC